>CM069441.1:5517685-5765574 GCA_035610835.1 Ophiura sarsii
TACCCAATTAAATTTGCATACTTTTTGCATTGCATTCTTCATTATGACACAGACTAGCATTTACTGAAAAAAGAAGCGAAAAGAGGGGTAACTTTGGCCCATGTTAAAGTATATATTAGAAAAATTCAAAACAATCAATTTTCAACATTTACAACCCAATTTATTTGTTAATTGCTTGTAAGAAGCCAAAACAAACTATCTCACCACAAATTTGGAATGTTTATTGTTTACCTCTAGTTTTACAATTAATTTGTTTATTTGTTGGTGTTTTTGGTGTATACTACATTCTTATCTGTAAAATGTTCACAGAAATATTTTTATTTTATTTTAAAAAGTGTAAAAAACCTTAATTATAAACAAAGGTTGACATATATCTTATCATCCAAGTAAGTTTAAACAAGTTTTTCACATGTTGACCAAAGTTACCCCCATGTGGGGTAACTTTGATCAGCTCAAGTCAAAGACTTGTGAAAAAACTATCTAGAAATACTTTAATTTTCAAAACAAAAAAAGTTATGTAAGGGCAAGTTATACTATCAACTAGTCTAGTTTACCAACAAAAAGTATCTTCCATGCCGCGAATAAAAATCAAAATGTAAAAAAAGTGGGTCAAAGTATCCCCATTCTACGGTACCTACGTGTATCCAACTTTAGATTTTAAAAATACTTTTTTGTACATTTATATAGCCAACTTTTTACTTCGGTTCATTCACCCAAATACTAATAACAATAACGAAGATCACTTTTCAGCCCAATGCATGTCATTGGTTCATTGAATTCTTTCTCAGCTTCATGAATATTCTTTGCTTATGTTTGTCAGTGACATGACTTTATGGATGGATTGCTTACATATGTACATTCAATTCCAAGGTCTAGTTGTTTATAATAATAAGAATGAATTATTTTGGCCTTTCCTGTGTTGGCTATCCTGCATTGCAAGGTAGCTTGATGTTAGTGCTGGTCAAAATCTAACAAAGCCAACTAAATTATTACTAAGGGATTTTCCAAGGGGCGAGTTAATTGCGACTAGTGTGTAGCAGTCGAGCCTAGGAGAGTGATCCTACTCGAACAGAAATATTATTTTGATAATCACTATTTATAGATATGAGTGCTATTCAATAAGTTCTCCCTATTACAGCATACCTTTGCTAATATATAAGCCAGCCTTATGAAACTTTCCACAACTGTAGCTTTGAATAATGTCATCTTTTTATTCATAATAAATTAATCTGAGTACGTGTAGGTGGCTGTGCTTTCTGGAAATGCAGTGAGAACCAAATGTCCATTTAGTATATAACAGAAATAGAAGGAAAACAACAAAATATCTTTTAACAAAACTTAAGTCCCGATCATTTTGGTCACTTCTAAGAGACAAGATGTACCTATCGCTGAAGTATAAGGTCAAACATAATTTCAGATATATCTTTATTCTTAAACACTAACAGGACAATAAACAACACAAAATGACCTATTTTTTTTATAAAACAGGCCGTTTATTTAGCCAGGACTGCGTCATGACAACCATTAATTTCAACATTCTCCTAGGAATCAATGCAAAAGTGATATTTGCTTTTGATAGGAATTAAGAGATCTTGAATGCATGTGCACGACAAAATGGAGGGATTCCAAGTCTCTACAAAATGAATTTCTACTATTTGATTATCTGATTGATGAAGGTTTCAAGAAAACTTATAATGTGACTGTAAATTTTTGATATTTAATGTACAAGGCATCACCGTGGCATGACTAAAGGTAATATAGCAAAACATTGGAGATAATACTATAGAATTTGCAAGGCTACAACATCTGTTGTCCAGATTGCAACCATTATAATTGTATATCATCTATTGTTTTCCATAAATTTCCAGTATTGAAATCTTACTCATAGATTATATGTAATCATACAAAAATAGAGAACAAAATGAAAAACATGTATTATATCGAGTGTATCTTTCTGTTGTTTCTGACATACAAATTCGCTTTGACCACATCAGAACAAAAGTGAAACAGATATCAATTATTTGCTGTACCATATGTGTAGCTGAAATAGATATAAGATTCAGAGCTACAATCATGATACATTGTATGGGGATGACATTTACATTAGCAAAGTTATGAGGGATGAGGTAGAACTTATTGAATGACCCTCAACCCTCATAGAAAGGTTTTTGACCAAGGTGAATCATTACAAAAGGTTTGTGACCAATGATTTGTGTATACCCCAAGGGCTGATAGATAGTAGGCCATAGATAACACCAAAGGTCAAAACAAAGACTTTAATTGGTTTTACTTTTCACTGAACCAACATAGGTCAAGTATTTATTTTGTTTGTGTTCATTATTCCTAAGCAATATTGTGTTATAGGATGGCATATAGTTATTGTTGTGTTCCTCACAGAGATCTTGGGTTATGTTCTAAAATTTAAATAAAGTGTCTACAGTGTATGATTTCTTCAGTACCAACTGAGACCAGTCACATCAAAATGGACATGTTGATGATATGACTCCAAAGTCCAGACTGAGTTATTAATCCCAGCTTAAAGAGCACATTCTAAGCCTTAAAATGACACATTTTGTTGAAGGTAATCAGACTTTTGAAACGCAAGCTATGAATTTAAGAAGCATATTTAGGAAAAAGTGTACTTAAGGCCCAGATACAAGTTGCCAGTTTCGCTTGGTTTTTACCATTCTGTGCTTTACACCAATTTTATGGTGTAAAGCCATTTTAATGGCCACTTAAAAGTGGCCATTCCAGAGGTGCTTGTTATTGAATGAGCATGGGTAAGCCCTGTCCCCTAGGTTCTAAGGGTAACTAACATAAAGGTAACAATTGATACAAATTAGTGTATCGCATAACACCGCATGACCACACATCTTAGAAAGAAAAAGCTTAAAATCCTCTACCCACACCACATGCATATAGTTCATTTTCCCAAATCAATCAAAAAGTGGACTTTTCATATCAAAATTTGGGAAACTTTGGTCACTCGCTTGATCAGGGTACATGTAGTATTAATGCCCAAAAGGGGGGGGGGGGGGGGGGGGGAGGGCAAAAACCCGACCATAATTTCTAATATAGCCCCAAACCCCATTACCTAGTCCTAGTAGAGAAGGTCTAACCCACCTATGCTTCAACTCAGTTCAAGAAGAAAAACTTGACTTGCTAAACCTCTACCCTATTGTACACAATCCCAATGTATGCTTCCATGGTCATTAATTCAGTACATATACCTGAATAAGTGACTTGGGTATAATATTTCAATGGGCAAAATACATTCTAAGAATAAAATAGAGCACTAATAGAAAATGCTATTAGTATAAAATGATATTAATATAAAATATCAAAACTCTTTTTAAATGAATATCCTTACCTGTAATTTAATGTATATAATCCATGATTATTGTAATGATATCGGGGCCATGTAATAAAATAGCCAAGTAAATTACCTATACAAAATAGGCAATCCGAAAAATTCAACATATATGTTACTTCCGTGAGTTGTATACAAATGTCAAATTCTTTATTGACAACACTGAGTTATCCATAGAAACATATCATGTGTGTGTGTGGGTATGTGATTCCTTTCCAGTAGGACCATTGCACTTCGTGTCTGCACATGGACGCACCAAATGCCCAAATACACAGGTACAAGTTCACAAGTTTGGAACGGCGGCGACAATAGGTAAAAATTACTATTGTCCTGCAGTCAGGTGGAAATAAGGATAAATAGACACACCTTCCATTGAAACAAGGTTCTCTATTCCATTGTACAAGTACCAACATTGTTATGCACACTTTACAAAGTAATTAAATAATTAATGAAGAATGTTGATGGATTTCCTACAAGGGGAAAACTGGATCAGATTTTGTTTAATTTGATAGTAATGTTACTAAATGTCACCCAGATAATTATGACAGTATTTGACAATAAAAATTAAATGCTGGTTAATTTTTTTTAGGTCAATATGGGTGGTATTGGTAGATATGGTATATTTGTTTGGTTTTTCACAAGAAAACAAACCCGCCCAGTGAATCATTCTTTGGAACCAGTATTTATCTTGGCTGTTTTGATTAGGCCAATATTAGTATACAGGTTCATAACTTGACATCTTTAAACCCCAACTCTAGAACACCACACGGCAACAGATTTGTTTTCCGACCCCAAAATTCACCAGAAAGGTCACCCTGCCTCCCCCCCGGATTTGAACCACGAACCTCCAGCACCAGTGGCCCAGATCCTAGCCCGTGGCTGTCAGTCGACACTCAGCGAGTATATTCGCCTCGTTATATAGCCTGGGTCCGTTTTGTAGCCCAAAAACCTGCATGCCGGGTTATAAAAAAAAAATCCGCCCAGTTGCCGTGTGGTGTAGTAGAGTTAGGGTTATCTATGATGAAAATTACAAAATGTTGGAATGAAATTTAAAAAAAAAGATTGCTGTATAACCCTTACTCTAGTACACCACACGGCAACAGATTTGTTTTCCGACCCCCAAAATTCATCAGAAAGAATCATATTTTGTCCCCCTCCCCTGGGTTAATTGGCTTAGATAAGATGATGCACGTGAGTTAGGGGACCTATATTGCAATAAGCCCTAACCTTCGAACACTGCAAACAGGTCAAATATTATGCTGTTAGGCAACAAAAAGGCACCCTGCTCTGTTGGCAGACGTTCGTCTTAAGTTTGGTCGGTCAGGCTTTTTCCCATTAACCCTAACTTTTTTCAGAATTCTTTCTTCAACATGGAAAATCGACCAAAATATCCCCCCAATCCCCCCGGGATTTGATCCAGGGACCTCTCGCACCAGAGGCGAACAATTCCCCATTACACCACGGCTGTTAAGGCTAGTTGGCGCAGTTTATTGCGCAAACTATATGGGCTGGGTCTATTTTTTCATCAAAAAAATGCCACGCCTGGTGGTACCAACGTGCCCAGTCGTAGTATTTTGGGGTATATGGTAGGGTTAGGGTTATATTAACTAAGCTTAGAAAATGTTTGAAGAAAAAAACAATTCAAAAAATTGCTTCTTAACCCTAACTCTACCCCCACCCCCACTTTTTCAGAATTGTTTCTTCATTGTGAAAAATCAACCAAAATATCCCCCCCCCGATCCATTTCATCTTTGAAGCCAACAGATATCTCTATTTAGAAAGTGGTGGTGTACATGAGCTCACAGTGGAGCATAGACAGTTGAGTGGAGCCAGCATTTCCTCAACCCTCCTCCTTTTCCCTTTAATTTTTAATTATTCCCAGTTTACTAATCTGATATAATAAGTCGATTAAAGTACGATTTTTGGGTGTCATTCGATTGGTAATGCACAGAGAGCCTTTCAAGCCACTATTGGCCATGTCAAATAAAGTCACAATAATACTACATTTTTACTGCTACTTACTTTAGACCTGACCTTTATTTCACCTTACAAATAGTCACTTCCTAATGTACACTGAGCCAAAAAAGAAACTTATAAAAAAAAAAAACCTTATAAAATTTTAACAGATCACCAAATAAAATTCTGTGCATGAAAATGTACCAAATTTGGATACAATATTAATAATAGTAATATTAGTAATATTGTATCCAAATTTGGTACATTTCATGCACAGAATTTTATTTGGTGATCTGTTAAAATTTTATAAGTTTCTTTTTTTTTATAAGTTTCTTTTTTGGCTCAGTGTATAATAGATTGGATGCAATGAAAAGACCAGAATCAGCATAAAATAACTAGTATTGCACTAAGGTAACGTGTCATTGGTGTCCTATATGGATGAAAGCACAACTTTTTAAAACTTTTGTTCAATGAATATAAAGACTGGAAAACTGAATAGAAACAGAAAAAAATAATTACTTAAAGTTGATAAAACCCTATGTGACCTGGAAGACTATGTCTGTTGTTTAGATTTCATTGTATTGTGATTTTGATAAAAGCTCAAATGTAGCTAGCAGTCTATTTTCAAAATTTGCAAAAATCTATGATTATGTGTAAATTTTTCTGGTTTTGCTTGAGCTTGACTTGTTTTGATAAGGATCTAGAAAATATGAACCCAAGCATTATCTTTTGAAAAAAAAGAAACGATACATATAAAAATTGGTAGCATTTTGACCCCAATTATACTTAAACTGTGACTTACATGTATCATATCAGATTGTTAGCAAATCAGAGTTTTGATTTACATCTATAGGACATTTTAGTAGGGAGGCAATTACAATTTTTTTTCTTCAAACTGTTTAATATATACTCCTGGGTCCATACTAATATTTTCATCTCTGAAAATGAGTTAAACTTAAGATTGTAGCAATATTCTTAAGAGCATGTGTGGTCCAACGAACAGCGCAGGATTCATGATCCATGAGGTTGTGAGTTCTAGCCCCGCTGTGGCCAACTTGTTTGTGTCCTTGGGCAAGATACTTAGTCTCAATTTGTCCGTCAACCCAAGCGATATTTAGGGAGCTGTTAACCCTAACTCTACCCCCCCCCCCCACCCCACTTTTTTTTCAGAATTGTTTTTTCAACGTGGACAATTGACCAAAATATCCCCCCGATCACTGAACCACGGACCTCCAGCACCAAAGCCCATCTCCATTCCACTACACCACGGCCGTCAAGGCTACTCGGCTCAGTATATTTCGCCTCGTATATAGCCTGGGTCCATTTTTTCATCAAAAAACTTCCACGCCGGGATGTACCAACTTGCGCAGCCATGGTATTTTGTGGTATATGGTAGGGTTAGGGTTATATAAACCAAACTTACAAAAAATGTTGAAGAAAAAAGAAAGAAAAAAAATGCTTCTTAACCCTAACTCTACCCCCCACCCCCACTTTTTCAGAATTTTCTTTTCAACATGGAAAATTGACCAAAATATCCCCCAGAAGATGCCCCCCCCCCCCACACCGGGATTTGAACCATGGACCTCCAGCATCGAAGCCCATCTCCATTCCACTACACCACGGCTGTCAAGGCTACTCGGCTCAGTATATTACCATAATCAAAAATTTCCGAGATGCAATTGAGCAAATTTTATTTTACCGCCCGCCCTGGCAACGTTGTTTGCCCGGCCTGTTTCCGGTTGGCCTTTTGTTACGCGTTTCACGCATGCATGGTTGGTTCGTCGCGGACCACTTATTCCCTTTCATACCTCGCGGGCTTTCTCGTGGCGTCCCTTTGGTATCATTACGTTCATGCTAGCGCATGCGAGAGGTCGTGTCTGATAGTTCAGTTAAATCAGAAATTTTCTTCCAGCTAATTTCAACACATATTGGTTTTTAAAGTGCTCGCAGTTTTCTGACTTTCTAACTCTATTGTCGAGGTATCGTAAACTATAGTTGCTGCGATAAGTGCTTAGCAAAATGGGCATAATTTACGGCCGTGTTGTCGGGGGGGGGGGGGGGTTGTCTGCAAACGGCGGCATTATCGGACGGTTAATCTTTGACCTAGTTAATAGCTACGCGAGCGGTTCGACAACAGGTGGTAACTCAATGACAGGGTGAAAGTCTAAGACATCAAGACCTTTCTGAGATGGGAATGTGGCGGAATTAACAGCTGGTCAATTTCAGTTAATGGTGAGAACATAATGTTTATGTATTATTTATATTGCAATATTGGTGCTTGGGGCCGGCATAATAATTGCCGGTTCGGGTATCCGTTTGTATTAATATTGTGTAATATTGATTGATATGGATCACGCGAGAATACCATCCCTGGTGTTACTATTTATACATGCATACTAGGATTTTGGTTTTGAATGCGGGTCATACTATATTCTACTGGATAACAATTTTATATCCATCTCGTGGTATATTAAATTATTGATATCAGTTGGTTAGTGTCACCATGGACTTAAAAATATAAGTCCATGGTGTTACGCTACGTGTACGTGCATAAACACAAGACACTGCAAATACTCGGTGTTAATGATAAGTTCAATTGATAAGAGGGTGTCGATTTGGTAAATATTGATCTTGATTCAGCGTAGATCATTGAGGTTTGTCAGTCTGTACACGCGCACTGATTGGGGGATTTGTTTGTGGTTTAAGTAGTTTTGGTAATTATCGATTGACTCCCCCGGGCTACACACCTTCAGCTTAATCTCTATCTAGTTTATTATGAATAGTTGATGGTCTGGTGGGATCAGTCGAGTGCACGGTTCGGTTAATTGGGGTTTTCGTAATACGGTAGGTTATCGATCTCCCACTTGGTAGGGTTAGCAACTTTAACTATTCGTCAACACTATTTAGTAAATGGGTGCTGTTACAGTTTTTTCTATTACCAATGGGTTCTAGAGTTTGGGCGCAAAGGCTCAAAATTGGGCGGTATTATTTGTTGGTATGGTATATTAAAGGTTGGCGACGCGACGTCAATAAATGTTTTTTCATTCATGTTATCACCAATGGCTTTTGTATTTGTAGCGCAAATGCTCAATATTGGGTGGTATTTGGATGGTATACTTCAATGGTATATTATTACAGGTTGGCGACGTCAATAAATGGTTTCATTCATGTTTGGTTTTTCATTTGGTCCCGCGGGGCCAATCGACCATGGGTCTATGTGGGTTGCAATTGGGGGTTTCTGTTACTTCATGCATGGCACTATTTAGGTTACTCACAGTCACATCTCTGTCACTTTTGTAATAAAATAGATAAATGGTCATTTTCGTTGCTATAATTATGGTTCTTTAATACATTTTGGTTAAAATGTTGGTTTTGGGGCTCATTAATTGGGTAGTATATTATATATTTGGATATAATAATTATAGGTCATGCTATTAATTTACTCATCCTCGAGTGATATCCTCATTTGGCTACCAGTTGTTACATGTATATATATATATATATATATGTTCTGGATTTACGTTATTGTATATATATATATATATATTATACAAGGCATTAATGTATGGGAATACGTACTGTTAAGGATATAAATGTTCCCGATTTGCTTCTGCTGGTTTTTCTTCTTTTCATCTTTCAGGACATGCGATTTGGCCTAACAGCATAGACTCCATAACGTTCTGAATGTGATGACGTGGTATGCGAGGACTTTTCGGTGTGTTTCTCCTCCAGTATGGCCGTGTGGGGAGACCTTTCAACCGCACCGAGCTTGCTCCATGCTTGATGCCCAAATATCATTTGGTGAAGTAAAGACGACGCTTCCCTGAGCCACCACTTACGGGGGATTTTATTATTGCATCATTCGCTTCATGTGAGGCATGATTTTACACAATGGTATCACCGGTTTGGTCTACTGTTACACGGATTTAGCTGTTGGATCATAGTGTTGGTTTATTAATATACCGCACCAGTTGCAGAGGCCTGAAAGATACAATTATACGCCATCTATGATGCGGTGATAAATGATTCACTTTAATAGCCTTAGCTACTACGCGTCGCTGCGGTGGATTAATGCAAGTGTTCACAATGAGGCCTATTCTCGAGGTTCCTTTTACTGACTCGTATACGGTATCGACCAGATGATTCCGGCTAGCCATATCATTGTTTACTAATTGTGGCATACAGCGGCGGTCACTTTAATTCAAATTTGGAACGGAGATTGTTGGGTACATCCTTCCAACTTTTGTACAAATACATTTATGCCAATGGGTTTTGTCTGCACCAGCCTGAATGCACTTCAACACTTGTGCGAGGGGCTAAACAGAGGTTTCGGCACAGTGGAGGAAGATGATGATGATGATGATGATATATAAACAGTTATAACAGGGTACCCCCTTCCCCGGGGCTGTGTACGGTGTACGCAGATGATATTCGTCTCATTTCAATGTATGATATTCTAATCATCAGTGTCGTTGCGTCACTTACTGCTACTGCAACGAAGGTATCCTTTATCATTGAGAGCGTTATTACACCCCGCATTACACAACTCTTGATCTGTATACAATTGGGCGATTACAATTTGAGCCTTAACAGAATATGATGTCTGGCGGATTGTGTTATGTGGTCACCGACCGGTATGGTATCTCTTGTTTGCTTTGATAATAAATAACCATTCTTACGAAATAGTTTCATGGAAACAGGATGTAAGTGTTTCCCAAATGTGGGGTAAGAAACTTCCAATGATAGGCACTGCAACTTCAATATTATTTCATAACTTTTACAAGCTGTTAATGCTACGGGACTTGGTGATCTGACTATTCTAGAATTGAGTATGATAATAATGAAGAAGAAAAAATACTTGATATGAGTTTTTTGATGGTCTAACACATAAAATGTTAGATAATAATAATTGATGTTAAATCGATATTTGATCATACATGTTGGTTAATATACGCGTTGAGTGTCTAGGTGTTTAATACATAAATGACTGCGTTATGTACATCCATCAGGATCTAAAATTCATCATATGTTTAGTTCATGCTTTTTGTTGGCATTTTGGCGGCCATTGGGTAATTGCTGAAAACTCATGATGCTTACTATAGGCAGTGGTTGATCTGTGCTGTTAGTCATACAACATTGAATTTCTAAACTCGATATTCGACCATATTTTGTCTATGTCTTATATTAATGATCATTCTAAGAGGAATGCGCCCGATTGATAGTCGATAAATGCTGGCCCCATATTCGACATTTAAATTTATAAATATCCAGGCTGGAAAGTATATCTTATCTGATCTTATTAAAATGTGTCAACTAATTGTCTGCCGAAAGTTGTGTAGGCCATATAATATGTGCTTTATGCCGTTTTGGATTAAAGATTGATTGTTCTGACTTTGAACATGTATATTAAATTTATGGGAGATTTTGATGTGTAGAAAACAAGCAGTAAATTAAGAATTATTTATACAGGTAACTGGCAGTTCCATGCAGACCAACCACATAGGGCGGTGGTAATCTTATTAAGACGGGAAATACATCTAATTATAAAATAGTCTGCATATAATAATAATATAATAATACAGCATATCCAAGTTATTGACACATAAAGGGGATATCAATATTCTATAATAGGTGTGAAAGTCATTCTCCAGATAGGAAAAATCAATTATGAGTTGTATAGGTGAAAATCAATCACCAGATTAGGAGGTAATCACTATCAGTCATAACTTTGGTTCATAATATTGGAAAATGAAATCAATATTCAATGATAACAGGATGAGCTGTTATATTTATTTTACGATGAATCAAAAAGCGAACTGGCATACTGATTGGACTGTATTATGCATAATAATCCTATTATTGGAATGTGGCCAGGTAGGGCCTTGCAGGTCTTGTTTGGTAACAATTGATCTGAAATTTTCATTTACGATACAGCTAAATATAATTGTATAGAAATGATAGGCATATACGACGGGTATTAAACAAATTATAAATCATTATAATTGGTTGAACGATCGTTGTGATTTAGAATACATTGCTGGTTACAGTTTATAATTATCGGCGGGTTAAGTTTCAATATCAGTTTCGATATAGGGCACCTGGGGCCAATTACTATGTTTCTTTTTCTCTACTAAGATAGTATGTATACATGTACGATTCGGTACATCTATTCCAAAGGGCAATGAGTATCTATTACAAGATTGGGCCAACGCAATCCCCACATGTTCCCAGTGCTTAGGGTGAATTACATGGGAATCAGTACCCCCCCCCCCCCAACCCCGCAAAAAAAAAAAAAAAGGGGGGGGGGGGGGGGGGTCATACAAGTTTATCCTTTCGTCGGCGCCTTAAAACGAAATTATAAATCTTGGTTGGCAGTGTTTTGTTTTCCAAAGGTTAAAAGTCGTTAAATAATTGATTACGATAAATAATTATAATGATAATATTGATTAAGGTCATTACCTGAGGAAATTATACAAATAGTCCTAACAGTTTGAATTTAATTAATGGTTAGGTAGCTTTTCTCCGGGGCTTCTTTCGTCTGCGCGATGAAGCTCAGGGTGGTGGTTTGCGCCCCATGCCGTGATCGGGATGAAACTCTTAAAAAGTTGATAATTGGATAATATGATACATGACATATCTATGGCAACTTGTTTGATTAAAAATTGGCCTAAATGAAATAATTAGTTATGCATTGGCATATCTATCTGGCAAAATTGACCCCGATGTGCATTGGCACATCGATGGCACTAATCATTCGTGATTGATTGACAAATAGTATTTTGAATAATTTGATAATAATATACATGACATCTATGGCAACATTGTTGGACTTTGCATTGGCAAAATGGTATAATGTAGATTAAATGCCTTGGCATATCTATCTGGCATAATTGACCCTGAGGTGCATTGGCACATGTGCATTGGCACATTTGGCAATTCATTTAGGCCTCTTTTTGTTTGTGCAATGGAGATAGGGGGTAGTTTGCGCTCTCCTGTCGATTTGGTTGATAACTCATATAATGGTCTTTTGATTCCGTGCATTGTTGTGTAGATTATGTTTTGTATGACATGTGATACATGTAGGCTTTATAAATAAAAGCAACCTCTTGCATGGCATGGCGATGTCCGCAAATTACCTTTTGTGTCCTGCCTATTGTTTCCAGGGTCTGACGGTAATGGGCATAATTCTGTTATACCCATCACACCAACATCGGTTAGTATGCGTCGTTCTTAAAAATCATGCACTATGAATATCCCGTGAAGGGTATATGTTTGTGCTACCAGTGAAAGCAATTTATAGAGAATATTACTATTAGCCTAATCCTGTCTTTTTTCCTGAAAGATATCTCTCAAGAAATCTAAATAGTAACACCTGAGCAAATTATAAATAGGAGAGCTTTAAATAATGCATATAGTTCTTATAATATTGGTAAACATGGTAACTGTTTTATTTACTGTGTGCTACATTTATTATTTTGCTTGTATTACAAATGTGTCACTTGTTAGGTATAGGTGTATTTAAAAGAACATGTGAAGATGTATAATTGTTACAGAACACAAACAATTATAGTACTGAGCTGTAGGACATAATGCTGGGGACTGGGGTGTTTTATTGGTCAGGTTTACACATTTTACAAGATTTTTTTCATCTATTTAAAGTTTGGAAATAAAACTGTTCAATACAAAATGAAATCCATGTCACTTTCTAGAGGATTATGGTAGAAATACAAGTTGATAAATTAGAACTATAATAGGATTGTGGTGGTACCTTATATAATTGTTCAAACCTTTCCTTTTTTTGGTTGCTATTCTGACCACACGCTTCAGGCAATTAGTAATTGTTAATGATCCATTAGGTAATTATTCAGCAGTGTGTAAATAATATCGGCCATATAGACAAGTGCACGAAATTAGCTGACGACAGCGTCAGGTTTATTTGTATTAATAACAATGAAACTATTATAATTAACACGTAGATTGCATTGATTTGTGTTCAAAAGGAACGGTTTGAAATAGGTTCTATTATGGCTACTAATCATGAAAGAAACAATAGAAAGGTTTACATCGGGGGGGGGGACACTCAACTTTTTTGGGGGTAGGGGTGTGTCGCCCAGGGTCTCAAAAAGGGGGGCAACTGAACTGAGTCAATTTTATGATGAAAAATAGGGTCTTCAGAACTGATTTTTTTTCAAAAAAGTAGGTCTTGAGAACTGGCCTAAAGTTCAATTTTGATAAAAAACCGTACATTTTGGTGTTCAAACTCGAAGAATTGGGGCTTTGGAACGCAAAATTTCTCGATTTTTGAATTTTCAATAAAATTAGGGGTCTTAAAAGAACTGATGCAGGCTCAAAAGGGGGGTCATAAGAGCTAGCAGCAGAGAAAGGAGGTCTTCAAAAAAGGAGGTGAAAAGGAGGTGAAAAAGGAGGTCTTCAGCGCGGCACATACCTATACCCTTTACCCAATGTCAGTGCCCCCCCCCCCCCCCCCCCGGGTTTACATTCTGTGCTGATTATTGTGCAAATTCAGTGCAACACATAGTTGTACAGTGTTGCATGAAATGCTTTGGTCTAGAGTTTTTTCACAAGGTCTCCGGATCTGATCTGGGTCGATGGCTCAAATCTAAACTAAAGATAAGACTATTGGTCGTCACCTTTTTCTTTTGTCCCCTGATATCTTATTAGAAACTGAAGGGCTGTCCTGTTGTGATTTTCTATAGCTTTAAATTGTCATCATGTGTCTTCATGTAGGGGAAGGTGGGGTAATGGCGGACACATTTTGTCAGAGAGGTATAACACACATATAATACGTCATATAACAATAAAAATCATGTAAACACAAAGCACTGTGAAGGTTCTACCTTTTATCAAGTTTTTATCAACTCATCATTTTGAAATTCGAAGCTACGACGCAATAAAAAAAATGGCGTCGTCCGGCATTACCCCACACTCTGGGGGTAATCCCGGACGTTATTTGTCAATGGCAGCCCTCTTTTTATTGGAATATAGCATTTCAATGGGAGTTAAAAAATACCCTTTTTAAAAGTGTAGCAGAAATCAAAGAACAATGTCACATATTTATATGGTCAACAACTATTACCGATTTATGATGTTAAATTGACCACGCCCATATTGATTACCATGGAAACGGTACATGTCCGGGATTACCCCAATCCATGTACAATGTATGGGCACATCCTCTCTTATTATTATGCTCATCATTGTGACTCCGAATTCATTTCTTTTTTATCAGAAGGTATCATACATTACATAAAAAAATAATAAGACTTTGTTTTCCTTGATGTAGAAATACCAGTTTCAAAGAGAAATTAATGCACCAAAATATCAACTTGCCCAAAAAGTGATTTTTGTAATTCTCGCGAGAATTTGCGAGACAACCACTGTCCGGACAGGGGTCAGACCCCCACCCTTTTTATTTTACCCCCACCCTTTTTACAGAGCCACCCTTTTTATTTGGGAATGTTCAACCTCCACCCTTTATACCGAAAATGGGACATTTTGTATCCCAAGAGCTTTTTAGGGGTCCATCAAATTTGCGTCATGCATGCAATGTATTATTAAGCTAAAATAGTGTAATGCTTCCGAATTCGGAAGTTGTACGGAAGTTGATGATATCAAAATACTACCTACTTTTGGCACATTTCCATCATCAAAATAAATAATTCTAGGGCACAACAGTAATATTTTGGGTGGTACCAACATATAGCAAATTAAAAGCTGGCTTTGAAATATGGCAAAATAGAGCAGAATTTACGATATGATTCATGGGAGACGGGCTGTCCGTACCAAAACATTCGTCGGAAAATGTTGAAACGTGATTGAAATAATGCGCTGAAATTGGTGGCAAATGTCTAATTTTTTTACAATTTCTTTCAAAATGAACTAAACTACTTTATCTGCATGTGATTTGTTTAACCCCCACCCTTTTTATTTTATCTCCACGCTTTATACAACTACACCCTTTATATGAGAAATATTCTAACCCCCACGCTTTTGTTCATATCAAATCCTAGGCGCTCCAATTCATGCATCATTCATGCATCATGAATACCGAATTAAAATGTCTATGGAGCGGTGTCGTAAAAACATGTTTTTTTAACCTTTTGGATCCTAGAATTAAAAATATAAAATGTATCATCTATGGAAACGAGGTCATGTAAGAAGAAGTCATACTCTATCTAATAGTGCTTAAAAAACATTCTCCGACACATACAACCTACGTTTATTTTCAACTGAATAACCAGCTGTTTGCCTAAATCTGGTCAATTTCTCTGCTTAGCACGGGCCGTTTCAGACTAAAGTGTATTTTCAGACCGCTATATTTACGGTATGAGCGCCCCCTTCAGTTATGGAAAAAAAGTGATTGACCCTTGACGTCTAGGCTTTCATATGACGCTAAAATTATTGTGATCGGATAAGAGTAAGGCACGTTTATTAGCCCTTATAAAAATATGACCAATCGATGATTTCGTTTTAGTCAAAATCAAAAACCATTTCATTATAGCAATAGGGAGGGTTATTGAAACATCACAATCCGGGCTTTGTTTTCTCTTTTATTTTAACTGCATTCATAGTAGACAGGAGGCATCGGTTGAAAAGACTCATGCCACTGTTTCAAAAGTGTATGTCTAAATTAATAAATAAATAAATAAACAAAAGTATTACATATTTATTGTTGATACGGCCATAGTGGTCCCCCATAGAATAATGGTACAGTCCATACAGTCCAACACAGGTTTCGTAGTGGTGTTTGTTTAAGGTTATCGAGTGGTCAATAAAGCATTGGCTGTGTGTAAAGGCTAGTTTTAATAGGAGCGCTTTAGCACCAAAAGGATTTGATATGTACTTTTTGATTTCTGGAGTCCCACGCTGTATAAAGCGTGCCGTCCGGACTATGACAACCATCCCATTTAGGTTTTGTGTGATTTCAATGGAGAGGCACCTAACATCATAGGGTGGCAAAATACCACCTTCTTTCACCTGCCTTTAGATACAGCCCTGTCCGCGATTACCCCGCGTCCGCCATTACCCCACCTTCCCCTACTCTCTGTAGAAACAGGCATATCGGATCAAAGAGTAGACCCACTGCCTTATCATATGTACAAATTCGAAAATGAGTTTTAGACAAACTTAAAATGTGCTCTGAAACTCTAGTCATCTTGTCCAAATTCAAACACTTGTTTGTGTTTTGCTTTTTTCTGGGAGGCAGAAAATGGGGTCTAACGAGACCATTAACCCTAACACTTTTGGGATATGTTGAAGAAAAAACTATCCGGGGGTGGAACCGGACAAAATTTAGCGGGGAAAACTTGCAGGTGACAGGAATCAAACCCGAGTCCACGAGCATGGAATTCAGTGTCTTAGTCCACTCAGCCAGTGGTTCACATGCCAATATTTAACAATTCCTTCCGCATTTATCACCCACCGTGGTCACACGGCCGCCGGGTGATAGACTTAGGCATCACATGCTGTCAGCATAGTTTTCAAATGGATTTCATGGGGCTCAGGGCTTGAAGGGTTATGGTAAAACAAAAAAATGTAGACTAACCCTAACACTTATGGGATGGAAATGATGAAAAAACTACCAAAGGGTGGAAATGGGCAACATTTAGCAGGGAAAACCTGACTTGCCAGCGATTATAGGTCAATAAATGTGTATGTGTTGTTTCGAGAGATTTTAGACAAATCAATGCACGCGCGCTAATGTTCATGGGTGAATAATGCACGACCCCGCAAGGGGAGTGCTATTGTGAGCATATCAACATTTGCGTAAGTGAATTGATTTGTCTAATTTTTCGAGAAACAAACATACGCATGCATTGACCTAATTCATACACGACACTATACAAATCAAAATTTACAATTTGAGCATAATTTTGATCTATGTAATAAAGAATAAAAATATATTAACCAGTTTGCTAACACCCGCCGTGAAAATCGGCGATCCCGCGATGCCTGAACAACAAATCAAAACAAAGCGTGTAGTGCGGCCATTGAATGGCGCGCACGCTGGGTGCATTAGACACTTTCAATGTACTCCGCGAAATTTAGTTTCTTGCTTTCTGATTGGTTCGCAACTACTAAGAGTGTATGAATGGGAGTCCACTAACCCGGGTCCACCAGCATGGAAGTCAGTGGACTAGTGTCTTAGTCCACTACGCCAGGTGGTCACACCTCCGTATTTAACAATTCTGTCCGCATACACCCGCCATGGTTGTCCTGAGGTGGCACATGATGCCAGTGCCAGCTTAGTTTTTAAATAGGATTTCATGAATCATGGGGTTTAGGGTTTTAAGTGTTCACCAAAGTTTTTTCACTACATAAGGACCATATGAACGATTTAAAGAGACCTAGTTGAGTTAAAGCAAAGAAGGTGGTTGAAGCCTTCTGATCCTAGCTATTGTGCCTGAAATTATACACAATATGAAACTTTTCTCTTACTTTATTGGTCAAATGATGGTATCTTTAGAGCTGTTGGTCCATCCTGATACATGTACTCCATTTTGTCAAGGACTGTTATTTAGGGCAATATACTATAAACGTGGACATTTTCAAGCTACATTAAATTTTGGGCTCTAAGCAGCTTCAGCGAAAATAAAAAATACGGGAATATATTTATTTTGTGTATAAGTCTATGCAATGAACTTTCAAATAGAGAATTTAAAAACAAGCAAAATGGCTGAAAATCTGCAAAGTGTGAAAATGTAATCGCGCGAAAATTACCACTTTTACAGTCACTATATGATTAACCTCAAAATTGACCAGTTGCTTGATTCCATGCACTTACTGAATAAGGGCTTGCTAGTACCATAATGCTAGTACCTTGCAGATCAACCTTGCCTAGCATTGAAATAGGACAAGTTCAAGGTCTAACCTATGTTTTGTCCTTGTAGATATTCAAAGTTAAGGGTAAGATTTAGAATACCCTACAATTTGTATTCCTCACTGTGTAAGTGTATGGGTCGTTCTTTAAAAGTCCCCATTGAAGACATGCAATGGTATGGTATACTAAAGGAACTCCGTTAGTAATCTGAAAAGGTGAATAATAAGTAGCCAATTTGGAGCTTATGGTCAGTTAAATATAATTTATAGCTTTAGTTTGACAAGTGACAGGTTAATGTTTAATTAATACAAATAATTTTATGGGGGTAAAGATTGTTTTTTGAATTTATGGATAATTTTCATTAAGAATTCCTTAGCATGGATGGTATTCGAATAAAACAAGAGAGCATAAAAATTGAATTGAGAATAGTGTTATTGACAACATTGCCATCTTTCTTACTTTGGATTAGCCCTCCTCGTAGGGCCACTATCCAGGGAAATACTATAAAGATAGAATATCGAAACACTGAGTCAGCCATCCTCCTAGCTGAGTCAACGGTTCTCGGGTTGATCGGTTCTTGGATTGGGAGCAATTTTTCTAGGCTTATAGAAAGAGTAACTCCACGGTTTCGGTTCTCGAGTTGATCGGTTCTCGGATTGGGAGCAATTTTTCTAGGCTTATAGATAGAGTAGTCGTAAGGTAGGACTACTTTAGAATAGATCAAAATCAAAACCATCAACTGACTCTCGGTGTTTGTATTAACCAAATCGCTAATTTTGCAATCTTTGAGCTTGATGAATGTGATAGTATTGTATTTAGCTATAGTAACTGAGATCAAATAAAACATCTGATCAGTGCAAAGAATTGTGCATCCCATGTACATGATGTACAGGGTGAGTCAAAAAGACTGCAATAGTGGAAAGAATCCATTTTGTTTTCAAAACCATGTCGAATTTTGAAACTTTTTAAACGTGGCAAGAATGAAATATTTGTTCCTAACTTTGTGTGAAAAAATGGAGTCGATCGGATTGTCCGTTTGTCTTGGGTGACCCTCTTTGCTGCACACCCCAATTTACGTGTTTGTCCACGAACACAGTGATTTTTAATTGAAATTGCACACGTTGCATTTTCATATTTGAATATCCTGCCAACAAAAAATTGGAAAGGTTCAGTTTTTCATCCAAATTAAGAACATTATAAGCAATTCATAGCATCGGTGAGGTAAATTGATTATGTTAACTCACATGTAAACAAGAAAGGATGCATTAAATTCCAATTACATCACAAATCTACTCCAGTTTCCAAATTTGAATGGAAAACACATTTTGCGATCTTATTGCATGTTTTGAGTATCTCGTGGACAAACGTATGAAATTGGTGCACGGGTAAAAAGGTTCACCAAAGGCAAACGGAAAATGATATTGACTTCATTTTGTCACACAAAGTTAGTAACAAGTAGGGTATTCTTATAACGGTTAAATATTTTCAAAATTTAACTTAGTTTTAAAAACAAGATGGCTTCTTTCCACTGTTGCAGTTTTTTTGACTCACCCTTTATGTTAAATTCTACCATTTTACCATTCACGACGAACCTGGTGTAAAGTCACCAGAACATATTTAGATATACGGGCCAATAAACCCTGACAGAAATCAATAAAAACACATGATTTGTTACTAAATGTTCATTTCAGTGCTAAAAATCCCAAAAATATGGTCTGAAAAATCCGTTTTGTAGATTTGTATTTAGTTTATTGGCACATATCTCCAAATATGTACTGGGGACTCAGGGTTGCACAAAGTTGTTTCTTCCCCAGGAGCAAGGTTTTAAGCTTAACATTTCCCCACCTATACTTACAGCATGAAAAGCGCGCAAATTTGTTTGTGGCATTTTACGCTAAAATGGTCAAATTTTGGTCTTATATTCAGTATAAAAATGTGCGAAGCGCAAAATAAATGCCTTTTTATGCTAAAGTTGTCGATTTTGTTTCTAATTTTAACTAAATAGAATTTTTTTGAGGGGTGGGGGCAAAAAAATATCTTTTGGAGCCAATGCCCTCCCCTTGCCCCCTGTAGCGTCGCCACTGGGGAAAAGCATTAAAACAATAAACACGTTAGTATACCTGCAACCACAGCTAATAACCCAAAGTTTGCATTTTTTCCCCAATTCTTTTCCCCAATTCTGCTCATTATTTCCCGGGAGCGGTGCCCCCTGCTCCCACACTTTGTGCAACCCTGTGGGGACTTTACAATGGGTTCGTTGTGGATGGTCACATAATGATAACAGTTTTCCCCCATGCTTTCAAGCATGGGGTATTAGTTTGGCTTTCACTCAGGGGGTGGTCTGATAAGGAAGATAAGGGCAAATAAAGATTTCTTGAGCAACACCATCATGCATCATTTTCATCACATGACCCACTGATTTCTGCCACTAGTGTCTACTGGTTCCCATTGACATTAAAGTACAATGAAAGGCATATAATATGGTCAAACGAGGGTCTTTTAAGAAAATCCTTCTGCAAGTAATACAATTGATGTGACTTCAATTCAGTCCTCTCATGTGAGTGAAAACATATTTGTGTATGACATGACACACCTTTTGTTGATATCAGCAATTTAAGTGCAAAAAATGAAAAGAAAGTGCCAAAGTTGGTTTAGTTTCATGTTTGAATGGAGGAATTCCATTCAATATTACCAAAGTTATGATTTTTAGTGAAAAATAACAAATTCTCACTTCTAATAAAAGATAAATGTAACTTGCCTAGGGTAATATAGACCACTACACTTGTACGTACAAGGTTATGATTTCAGCTCTAGAGACACTTTGTTTAGAATGGAAATGTGAATCACTGCTCTGGTAAATTAGTGTATTGTAAGTTCATATTCGTCTCTTGTCGGTCGATCTTTGATTAAATTGTGTGCTTATAGTAATATAATTTACGGGAGTTCATTATATGGGTTTATCATTGAGATTACAAGAAATGGCACGCAAATTCTTTGGAAGAGTGTTTTGGCATAGTGGAATATTGTAAGGCATCATTGAACGGGTCCCTGCTTAGGCCTTTGCCACAATAATGTCTTAAAGTTTTCATTGTATTATAAGGAGTTCCTTTATTATATACCCTACCACACTGCATGTCTTCAATGGGACTTTTAAAGAACGACCCAAACACTTACACAGTGAGGGATACAAATGGTAGGGTATTCTAAATAGTAGATAACCACCAGACTAGTCAAGCAAGAGTCGGGTATAGGAAACAATTTGTAAGAGACACTTGTAAAGCAATGTGGCATTGCTCCCCAAGAGAGATTGTTAACCCTGATACTTGCTTAATAGATGGCCTACCTTCTTCACCAATTAAGTGATTTTATTGAAAATATCCGAAGATTAATATTTAAATGGTTATCTGGTCAAACTTGAACGATAGGTATACTATCTTGGCTCATAACAAACCAAAATGAGCATCAATTGCGAGAAAGATTTCTGTTTTTCCACACTGAACATGGCAGTCTGTTTTCCAGAAAAGAAAAGAAAAGCCCAATCTAATATAAATATGTAACTGAATTTAAAGATTCAATTATGGAGAGGCTGGTTTATTTCACTATTATCAGCAAAGTTATTGAGAAAGTACACTTTCACAGTATGGATTGTTATTATTTTGGTTCAATAATTTCAATGCAAAATATGTTTCGCGCAAAATCATAAGTTAAAAATTGACATCATGAAATAAGTTTTGAAAGAGGAATAAGAACATCAATTATCAGTATTATTATGACAATTGTGTGTGCTTGGCATAATAAAAGAGGTTTTTGTTTCATTTCAATTTGGAATAGCTGGCAGTATGTAGTTTTGATTGCAATTAAAATTGACATCATGAAATAAGTTATGAAAGAGGAATAAGAACATCAATTATCAGTAATGACAATTGTGGGTGCTTGGCATAATAAAAAGAGGTTTTTGTTTCATTTCAATTTTGGAATAGCTGGCAGTATGTAGTTTTGATTGCAATTGAAAATTCTTTTGAGCTTGGGATACACTTTAACCTTAAATAGCGTTGTCTCAGTTGTAGACATGGAATTAAACATCCAAAGCAGGGTCGGAATTGGATTAATCAAAGGTATTTATCCTCCAACTTTGACCAACCTAAAGAGCAATTTCATCTTTAAAAAATGAAATGATTAAAATCGGTGCCTTCCATTTATTTCATTTTTTATCTTAATAAATGGAATCATCTTGGGCATGGGTTATCCCTTTTAAAGGGAATTTTTATTATGTGTGCCACAGATCAAGAAAGTTCATTTACTAATGGAATGTTGTTATCTCCTTATTATTGTTACAGTAAATTGCATAGACCGTCACAAAGAAGCAGATCCTGACAGAGTTGCTCTTATCTGGGAGAAAGATGAACCTAAACAAGAACAAAAAGTTACATACAAGTAAGAATATAAGTACAAACACGATTATAATATAGTGTTAGTGTAAAGTTTTAAAAACTTTATTTTGATTATTCAGGTATACAGATTTTTTCTATTTCTGTATACATACAGTCCCAAGTTATATCGAGATTGGAATATGATGTTGTTTACCTTGTAGATATCAATAATTGAATTTGCCTTCCACCATGCAGTGTGTCCATGCAGTGACACACGCTGCATACGAGGATTTCAACACAAAATGGGAAATATCCATGTTCCCAATTTCAGATTTTTATGTATAAAAGTGCTCTAAATGAGAAAAGTGTTAATGAAATCATATTTTTTAAATATTCACATGGAAATCTTGAAAGTATGGTGTCATCTTAAAGGTTTTAACTTATAAGGTAATGTCGACAGCCATTTTGAAAATGCCTGATAACTTCTTTTGCAATCAATTATTGATGTATAATTTATATATAGCATGATTTGTTTTGATACCATAGGGAGCTGTATGAGATGACAAATAGACTGGCTAACACCCTGAAACGCAATGGAGTCAAGAAAGGTGACCGTGTGGCTTTATACCTGCCTAATTGTCCTATTGCGGTAGCTGCGATGCAGGCATGTGCTAGGATTGGGGCTATACATAATGTTATCTTTGCTGGGTTTAGTGCAGAGGCTCTTGGTAGTAGAGTTAGAGATGGTAGGTATTAGTGATTTAAAACATTTAATAAGATTTGGAATGATTGGTTTAATTGGCCTTGCTTGTCTCAGTTATGAGATTTTGAAATTAAGTTGTTAACCCAAAACCTAAGAACCTCAATAAGAAATACCTCCGAAGTACTTGACAGAGGTGGTCTAGGATCCATTCCAAAGTATAAAACAAAGCCCCAAGAACCCATCCAACGTATAAAGCATAGACATAAGAACATAGCTACAGCAAAGATCTGAGAACATTTTTATAGTTAAATCAAAGACATGAGATCTCCCATCCCATCCAAAGTAAAAAAAACAACAAGTAAAACTACCCTCGCTGCCCCCCCCCCCCCCCCCCTGAAATCAGTTTTACAATGCTGGACTCTTAGGTGACAAAAAACAACCCTGTTTTAGGCCAAACAAAGAAGATAAGTCTGCCTCAGTAACATTTTGCAACTAAGCTAAGTGCTGTGTGATTTTTTTTAAACATTTTTTTTTTAGAAAATAGGCTATGAGGTATGCTAATTTTGCTAATCCAAGCTTCAGAGAACTTTTGTAAATTTTTTTCTTCTAAAAATCAAAAAATAAATCCCCAAAAAATCAACAACAAAAAATCAACAACAAAAAATCAAAACAAAAAAAATCAAAAAAAAAATCAAAAATAAAATAAATTAAGGCCTCAGCGCATATTCCTACGCGCCGTAGCTCATTTCACATACCAATGTGGGCGGGCTTCTGAGACAGACTATCTTTTTTGTTTGGCCTTATGGGCTGTTTTTTCCCCTACCTAAAATGTCACAAAAATCTGCAAAAATCAGTTGTTGTTTTTTAATTTGTGCGAAAAAATATTTTGACAGATAATTAGCCAAAAAACGGCTGATTTTACATAATTTGAGAATTTTTATTTGTTTCCCTCGTCTTATGGCCATATTTGTTTGTTTTGTGCAGCTGGTGCAGAAACAATAATCACAGCAGACCAGGCTATCAGAGGAGGTAAATTGATCAACCTAAAGGCTACAGTAGATGCTGCAGTAGCCCAATGTCCTGATGTTAAGAGGGTGTTTGTAGCCCAGAGAACGGGTAATAAAGTATCACAGACTGATAAGGATATACCACTGGAACAGGTTGGTAGAAGAATTAAACCATCAGAAAACCCCTGGTGTTTGAGAATTTACACAACATTTTTGTTTTGTTGCATATTTTAGCAGAAATTATGCAAAACATGCTATTTATCTTTAGATTTATGGACAAATTCAATAGGTTGAGAATCAGATTCTCTTGTCACCTTGCTACATTGGTCATAGTAAATTAATACACTCTTAGTAGTGTCAAACCAATCAGAAAGCAAGAAACAAAAATATGTGTAGTGCATTGAAAGTGTCTAGTGCAATCCGTGTGTGTGCCATTCAATGCACGCCGATTTTCACTGCGGGTGTTAGCAAACTTGTTTATTCGTTATAACATGGTCAAAATTATGCTCAAATTGTGAATTTGTATAGTGTTGTGTTGAATTAGGTCATTACATGCGTAAGTTTTGTTTCTCGAAAAATTAGAAATATCAATGCACTTGCGCAAATGTTGATATGCTCACAATAGCACATCACCATTATTCACACATCAACATCAGCACGTGTGCATTGATTTGTCTAATTTCTTTTGAAACAACACACATGCATTTATTGACCTAGGAACCCAAGGAACTCAGAGCGTGTAAAACATACAACAAACAAACAACAATTAATTCTGTGAATCAGGAAATGTCTGGCGGAAGAAATGAGGTTTTAGATGGCATTTGAACTGAGAGAGTTTTGGGATGTTGAGAGGGCTGTTTGGAAGCGAATTCCAGACAGCCGAGGCAGCGAAATGAAATGAGCGTTCACAGGCTGACTTGAGATTGATGCACAGAGTTATCAGTAATTTGTCCGTAGAGGATCGTAGCGAACGAGAAGCTTAAATTGGATACATACACATGCATGCAAACCAAAATATGTCGTTAGTGTCACACACATTGTGTTCATTATCTTTTGGTCCGAGGAATTCTGAATCTGACTGTAATTAACAACCTGAAATTAAATCCCACTAAATGCCAAGGACTCCAAATTGCTTTTTCAAAACAACCACCACCACTACGCGACTTAAGAATTGGTACTGAACCACTTGCATATGTCACTGAAGCTAAAGTTCTTGGTGTGCGCATCCAAAACAACCTTAAATGGGATGTCCAGGTGGACAGTACGTTGAAAAAAGCTAATTCCCGTTTGTTTATGCTTCGGACTTTAAAACGTTTCGGTTTCACCAAAGATGAGCTCAGTGTTGTATATAGTGGATATGTCAGACCAATTCTTGAGTACGCCGATGTGGTATGGCACTCGAGTGTTTCAGCAACTCAGTCTCAACAAATAGAATCAACTCAAAAAAGGGCATGTAAAATAATCCTTGGCCGTAATTATACTTCTTACGAGGATGCTTTAAACATTTGCAAATTTGACACCCTCTCTGGTAGACGTGAAGGGCACTGTCTTAAGTTTGCCGAAGGGCTTTCCAAATCAAATCGCACCAGTTCCCTAATACCGCCTACCAGAGGGGAGTGCCATGGTCGTATTTTACGCAATAATAGTGAGATTTCTCAGCTGCCAGCCAGGACTAATAGGTTCAAAAACAGTCCTGTGCCGTATTTTGTGCAGCTTTTAAATAAATAGGCCCAGGTTTTTTCTGCACCCACTTCTATTTTTATAATGGTTTTTGCTATGTACATAATGCAATTTAAAAAAAAAAATCTATAATGTGCAATATTCTCTTCTATATTAATTAATAACTTAATTACCTTGCCTTGTTCTTCGGCGTTTTTCAATGTTTTATACCATATCATATTGTTGATGTTTTTATCTATAATGTGCAATATTCTCTTTTATATTAATTAATAAGTTCCTTGTCTTGTTTTTCAATGTTTTTATCATGTAAATTTCATGCAATTTGGCCTTAGGGCCACGACTGTGAAATGTTAATAAAATCAATTCAATTCAATAATTAGTCTGTAACATAACAATTAACATAATGTTAAAAAGTCACATAAAATTGAACCAAAATGCAGTTTGAACATATAAATATTTGGAATTTTGTATGAAACTTAAATGTATTGTGTTCTATGCTGTTTAGAAATGTCACATAGAACTTAACCAAAATGCCGCTTAAACATTAAAAACTGCATTGTCGAAGTTGATATTTGACATTATCCTACATACATGTGCAAGCCAACTAAAATAATTCGTTTGTAAAATGATTCATTATGTATTGAACATCACACACGCATTGTGTTCATTATTTTTTGCCCAAGAGATTTTGAAGACTGTAACATAATTTTAAAAAGTCACATAAAATCGAACCAAAATGCCGTTTGAACATATAAATATTTGGAATTTATTATGAAACTTAAATGTATTCTACGGTTTGGTAAAATGAATCAAGAATTTGCCGACATAGCTGTTCAGAAATGTCACATAGAATTGAACCAAAATGCCGCTTACACATTAAAAACTATACTGTTAAAGTTGATATTTGACATATCCCACGTGCACCCCGAACCAAAATATTTAGTTTGTAAGAGAATCACACGATAATTCATTATGTATAGATCATCACACACGCATTGGGTTAATTATCTTGTGGTCCGAGGAACTCTGAATCTGACTAATATAACATACTTTTTAATAAGTCACATAAAGTTGAACCAAAATGCCATTTGAACATATAAATATTTGGAATTTATTATGAAACTTAAATGTATTCTACGGTTTGGTAAAATGAATCAAGAATTTGCCGACATAGCTGTTCAGAAATGTCACAAAGAACTAAACCAAAATGCCGCTTAAACATTAAAAACTATACTATATAAGTTGATATTTGACATTCTTATACGGCTAAGAAAGTGTAAGCAATCTTGTTGGTTTTCAGAGAAATCTGTGACATTTACATGACCATGACCCAATAATGTATACCCTGGGAAGGTGGGGCTTACGTTTTAAACAGTGCGTCCGACCTTTACAATGCGTGGTTTGCTCTATAATGTGCACTTCAGCGGTGTGTCTTTCCTGCTCTTATGCCTACGCCGCGACACTTACGCATGGTGTAATCATCGCATGGATTGGATGGAATGTTTGTGGGTTATTCGATCCTAGCAGGAGTAAAAGTTGTCAAGTGTGGACAATGAAATGTACTTATTTCTTTGATAACTGTCTTAAGGTCTTAAGGGACCGTTCATTATTTATGTGGGGGGGGGGGGGGGGGGTAAACTATAGGGGGGGGGGGGGGTCATGTACAGTGTTCGAATTAAGGAAAAAAATCAGGTTATCCGGCGGATAACCATGATATAAAATCAGGTTATCCGCCAACATTTTTGGTTATCCGCTAAAGTCAAGATTTCTCGGGAATTTCAGAGACCTGTATAAACAACGAAAAAGCACATTTTCTGCAATTTAATCTTATACCACACGACACATTCTAAAAATATTTAAATTCAGTAAATTAACATTTAATATGGGAAGAGAAGTGTTGCTTGAAACTTCTTGGGAAGAGAAGTGTTGCTTGTAATTTCTTAACGAAGCATCGTACGAATAAACGACATGGTCCATATGGTAGTACGCTTTAAAATACAGCTTTTCTAGAAAAATGGCCAGAGTTCCGAACAGGTTAAGAGTCTACATGTACATAGCAAATTATTTAACATTGAAAAATACCTCAATTTAGTATATTTCCATTTAATATGCGAAGAGAAGTGTTGCCTGTTACATGATATATAACAATAAAATAATATTAAATTTATTTGCAAATTGACGTTAGAAAAAATATTTTTGTGGTTCATATGCATGTGATGTGGTAATGCAAAATGGTAAATCTGTGTATTAAAGATATTACAATGCATTCAAAACTTGATGTGTTATTATTTCCATCATACATACATGAAACATCTTTTTTGACCAGATCACATGCATAAGAAATAAAGTTATAATTTTTTTGATGTCAAATTAAAAATTAATTTAAAAAAAAATGAAATAATTTATTCTAACATTATACATCTTTTTAATGCTGCATCATGTTACAGGCAACACTTTTATTGCCATAACAAGCAAAATGTACATGTATAGTTTACTAAATTTAGTTAGATGTTGTTTGTTACTCATAAATAAATAAATGGTATTTTTTACACTGAAAACGGTTCTCAAAAGTCATACTTTTAATCAGAATATTATGAAATACCTACCAATGTACTTTTATAAGGTAGGATCTTAAGTTATAAATTACCATAGCTATGGTGTGGGTCATGTGGTATTAAGTGAATTATTTCGGGTCAAATCTGGATCATAAGGTCATGTTTTATATACTTTTGGGCTTTGAAAAAATATTGTAAAAAAAAAAAAAAATTTTTTTTTTTTTTGTTTTGGGGGGGGGCGTCCGACGGATAACCAGCATTGAATTTTAGGTTTTCCGGCGGCCATTTTGGGCGTAAAAACGCCCGGATTACCGCTTATGTCGAACGCTGGTCATGTAACTTTCATATGTTGAAATAGGGGGGGGGGGGGGGGGGGGGGGGGGGAAGGGTTATGTAACTTTTTATTCTTGAACAGGGGGGTTGTGTACATTTATTTAAACTATAACGATGGTGGTGATTGGAGTGATTTAGATGCTATTTTAGAGTGTAAATGCCATAATCGACGATATGATGGAAAAACATCTATATAATCATCAACGGTCGAGACATAGGAGTCACAGGGTGTATAATGTTACAAAATCCAATTTCATGATTTAAAAATGTGATTTATTGCATGCTTTTCACCTCATCTCTGCTTTGCACCAATGCTCACAAAAGTAGAACGTTTCACTGGATTATACGTTTCTGCTCAGAATGTTCTAACTTGTTCGGGTTATAAAGACACACAAAACCATCCAAAATGTATAAAAATGAAAAATATTCCAACTCGCTACGCTCGCCATTACTAATTTCACACAATAAAAAGAAGGGGCATCATAAAGTTATTGGCCGTTCAGATAGGGCACAAACAAATTTGCCAAGGTATCCATGAACAAAATTCCAAAGGTAAAGACAGCCCCTTAAGTATGTGACAAGTTGATTTTTTTCAGGGGGGGGGGGGGGTTATGTACAAAGCTACTGGTTAGCAGGGGGGTCATGTAATTTTCAGTTTCAGCTGTAGGGGGGGGGGATTAGGTAATTTTAACATACGAGTCTCGAATTTGTCCCAAACCCCCCTCCACCATAAATAATGAATGGTGCCTAAGTATGATTGTTGAAGAATCGGTAGTTTTATTGTTTGCATAGAACTACTCCGCATGCGGCGTCATTGTTCTACTTAAAATAACACTATCGTCCGAATATATGTCAGACAATATAACTCGGGTACGGTCTAAAAACAATACCTTATTCTCTAATTATCCTACAAACTTGTGCATGCCAACCAACAACAACAAATTTGTAAGAGAATCTCACAATGATTTATTATGTATTGAACATCACACACGCAGTGTTCATATCTTTTGGTCCAAGAAATTCTGAATCTGACTAATATAACATACTTTTAAAAAGTCACATAAAATCGAACCAAAATGCCGTTTGAACATACAAATATTTGGAATTTTTTATGAAACTTAAATGTATTCTACAGTGTGGTAAAATGAATTCAAGCATTTTGCCGACATAGCTGTTCAGAAATGTCACATAGAATTGAACCAAAATGCCGCTTACACATTAAAACTATAGGCTACTGTTAAAGTTGATATTTGACATTATCCTACAAATGTGAAACACGTGCATGCCAACTAAAAAAATTGTTCGTAAGAGAATCACACAATGATTCATTATGTATTGAACATCACACACGCATTGTGTTCATTATCTTGTGGTCCGAGGAATTTTGAATCTGACTAATATAACATACTTTTAAAAAGTCACATAAAGTTGAACCAAAATGCCGTTTGAACATATAAATATTTGGAATTTATTATGAAACTTAAATGTAGTCTACAGTTTGGTAAAATGAATTCAAAATGCCGCTTACACATTAAAAACTATACTGTTAAAGTTGATATTTGACATATCCTATATGCATACCCAAATGATAAGTTTGTAAGAGAATCACAAGATGATTCATTATGTATTAAACCTCACACATGCATTGTGTTCATTATCTTTTGGTCCGAGGAATTTTAAAACTGACTATAACATAACATAATTTTAAAAAGTCACATAAAATCGAACCAAAATGCTGTTCTACTTAAACAGTTTGATCAAATGAATTTAAGCATTTTGCCGACATAACTGTTCAAAAATGTCACATAGAAGTGAACCAAAATGCCGCTTAAACATTAAACAGTCATACTGTTGAAATTGATACTTGAGAAAGACAGGCAGAAGATTGGAAAGGGAGAAAAGAATGGTTTTAAAAGATAACAAAGGGGAGGGTAAAAGGAGGTTGGATAAGAAAGGTAGAAAAGGGAAAATTTGATATTTTGTAACTGGGAAGAAACTCAATACCAGAGGAGAAAACGTTAGTAACTTATCAAATAAAGGCCTACCACTACTTAGCCAGACGTCTTTGCTACAATGGGGCTCTTATGTACTATAGGTCTTTGGGGAAATGTGCCCAGTGCTAACAGTAAATATTTGTTATGTTTTTGTATTGTAGGAGATGGCTAAGGAGTCAACTGAATGTGAGCCAGAATCTTTGAATGCAGAAGACTTTCTGTTTATGTTGTATACATCAGGATCTACTGGTCAACCCAAAGGACTGGCTCATGCCCAAGCTGGATATTTATTGTATGCTTCTGTCACACATAAGGTAGGTGCAGTATGGTTTATATTGTGTGTGTTGGGAAGAGAAGTAGTAGATGGTCAATTTGATTAATTCCTAATTCGATGGGGTGACTTTGGGAATAAATATATAAAGTAGAATAACAAATGGGCCAGTCAATGGGAATGGGACCCCTGTCTGCTGGCACTAGAGTTTATCCTTCTATGATTGTGCAATGGGGTATTCCCACTCGGATTTGGTTTGGTCGGGGTGTGCCGCTGGAGATTCAAAACCCATACCCAATTCTAAGGGTGATTTTGGAAAAATCGGTACCCAATTTTAGGGGTTTTGCTTCATTTTAGACCAAATTTTTGCAAATTTTTGCGAAAATAGACCTAATTTTGGCAAATTTTCACGAAAATAGACAAACAGGACCCATGTCTAAGGATTTTTCAGTTGAAAAGCCTACCCATGGCTAAGGATGTCTCATGAAAAAACGACCCACTGGAGTGGCACGTCCCCGAATGCCTTACATACGTGAGTACCCCCCCCCCCCCTCCAGGGGTATTCCATTTGACTTGCAAATGGAGTTATCTGCATGGGTGACTCCATTTGAAATCCACACTCCCTGTGTGAAAGGTCATGTGTATATCGTCGCTATTCTTTCAAAACCTTGTATCTCCATCCAGCCCTTCAGCATGTTTAAAGTAATACTTCCTATGTATAACCTTTAGGCGGTCTGCTCTAAACATTTTTAAGTGACAAAATCACATCTATCAAAACCTTGTAAGTTCTCTTGTCCAGGAACATGTATAAAGCAACTCTTCCTATGCATAACCGTTGGCAGTATTACTTTATACATGCTGAAGGGCCGGAAAAACATACAAGGTTTTTGAAAGAATAGCAACGATATTGATTTCAAATAGAATAGTCCAATGAGAGACCAAGGGTTACCTGCTTAGAGTATTTTATATCTTATGGCACATATTTAGAATTCCCTTCATTTTGTTCAACATTTTAGTTTTGACAGTGAAAGAGATATGAATGGTTTTTGAAGTGACTCCACATCTTTATCTTATGTCAATACTGATAACCATTCTCATTTGTTATTTTTGATGCTCTTCCTAGTTGGTGTTTGATAACCATCCTGGGGATGTTCACGCCTGTGTTGCTGACGTAGGATGGATAACTGGACATAGCTATGTAGTCTATGACCCTTGTGTCCTCCTCCACATCTTTATCTAATGTCATTACTGATAACCATTCTCATTTGTTATTTTCGATACTCTTCCTGGTTGATGTTTGATAACCATCCTGGGGATGTACATGCCTCTGTTGCTGACGTAGGATGGATAACTGGACATAGCTATGTAGTCTATGACCCTTGTGTCCTCCTCCACATCTTTATCTAATGTCATTACTGATAACCATTCTCATTTGTTATTTCTGATGCTCTTCCTAGCTGGTGTTTGATAACCATCCTGGGGATGTACACGCCTGTGTTGCTGACATTGGATGGATAACTGGACATAGCTATGTAGTCTATGGCCCACTGTGCAATGGTTCTACTACAGTATTATTTGAGAGTACTCCTACATATCCTGATCCAGGTGGGTTCTCTCCGAAGATCAAAATGAGGTCCATATAAATAGCCAATGTAGTTAGCATCATGTTTAATTAATTTCAGATTAGGCGACCGAAAAACCCCTATTCTACGGGCCTGACCAACCCAATTTTCTTGAATTTTCAACTAATTTTTTTTTACACAATTGTTTTGAAAAATGTTCGAAAAGTGTTGAATGTTTTTGAATGTGTTAACTTTTTTTTTAAATTTAAATTTTGTTAGAAATTCACCAACATTTTCGTGAACATTTTGAACAAAAATCACACACAAAAACCCTGCCTGACCGACCCTACCTGAGAAGTCTGTTTTGTAGAACAGGTGGTTTTTCCATTGCGTAGTTCCTTTATTTGTGCAACAGAGCAATACTAGCATTCATTTGACACCTTACTTTCAAAATGTAAATATTTTGAAATGTGTACAAAAGAAGCCGATATATCCTTTTTAACACCAGCGTGACATACCTCTAAACCATGTGCACATATGAATTTACCTAACCTCTACTCCTAGTGCCTATTATTTCTATATATCCTTTTTTCCCTATTTTTGAATTTTGACACTCTACCAACATCTCAAATTGCCTAAAATAGTAATACAACATTTTTAAAGAAATCACTAATTTTTGAAAGTTTGACATTGATAACATGAGGTTGATTTCACTTCCTCTCGACAGTGATATCACTTCATCATTGAATGATTACTTTACTAATTAGCTCATTCCTAATTGAAACACTGACTTATTCACACACTCTTTCATGAATGTGCCCATATGTCAATTGACATCATCGTCTCTGAAACAAGCATATCCAGATATTTCTATTCAAATTCAGTTTGCAGGAGCTGTTGAATTCAGCACCTTTGTGATGATGCTATGTCCTTGATAGTCTTATAAGAACAGTGATCGTATCAATTTTAACACTTTCCACTGGGCTATTGGATTTACCCTATACAAAACAGATTTTCAAAAACCGTTCCCAATTTGTAAGGTCTATCCAAAGGATTACTGAATCAATACTAGGCATGTTTGTACTTTTTCAATGCATTTCACATGGTGATTCGAAATATAATGAAATTAAACAATTTTGACATTTTTGGAATATTTTTTGAACTTTTGGAATGTCGTCGGCAGCGTGGAAAGTGTGACTCCATTTATATAAATCTGCACCTGTTGAATGATTATTTCCACATTTCTTTTTCAGGGCGCTACTGGGAGATGGTAGAGAGATTAAAAGTGAACCAGTTGTATTTAGCGCCGACAGCATTACGACTCCTACTCAAATCCGATGACTCTTACGTCACTAAGTATGATAGATCAACACTAAGGACCCTAGGATGTGGTGAGAACGTAGTCATATTTTATGTACAATGATCCTACAGTTTGATCAGCTCCAAATTGGCGAAGCCGCCTTACAGCAGCGAATGAATATGGAAGGATGCAGATGCGTATAAAGGTAACAAGGGCATTGTGCATCATATACGTAATGCGTGCGTGCGGCCAAACCGCATGCGCATGGCCATAATCGCGCATGTACGCTTGGATTACTTATGCGCGAGGAGAGATAAAAAATGAATATTTCTCACCAATTTAGAACTGATTAAACTATAGTTTTTTCTGTATGAAGACAAAAAAACTGTAAGTCGCAGGGTTATGGGAACTTTTTCTTTATATTTTATGTGAATTTAGCTTTTCATCACAACATAAGATATCCTTAGTTGGAATTTTAAATTGGTGTAAATTTTTTTTATATACATATAAATCAAATTGTAAATAAGGAAGTAATTCATACTACATAAGGCTTTATTGTTTAGCATACAAAAGGGTATGTGGGAAAACACCATGGTTTATGTGGTTTTGGGACCTTTTATGTTTATCTGTATCACAATTTATATCTTCTTCATGTAAGTGAAAGGCTTGACAAAACCTTTATATTTATACTCATTATTTCATGTACATCAGACCATTTCATCATAATGTGACTTGATCAACTTTGGTTAAATGATGGGAGACTTGACATTTAATTGAAAGTTCAAATTAGTTTCACAAATAATATTCTTTAAATCAAATTGTGTTTTGATGTAAGTTCGCATTTGTATCTATGTTTAATATTTTGATGACAAATTGTTCTAAATTTAATTGACACGGTGACTATTGCTGTATTCTTTGATAATTATCTCTTTGGGGCTTGCACACGATTATGGTGAACTCCCATTTTCATCATGAATTGCATAATTAAACTACCTAGTACCAGTCACTAAATTGCATGCCATGTGTTGTATTTTTAATACAGTTGGTGAACCATTAAACAAAGAGGCTTGGATTTGGTACAATGATTTGGTTGGTGAGAAAAGATGTAGTCTAGTGGACACATGGTGGCAGACAGGTAGGTACAAAAATAACGACCCTAGAAATTCTGTGAAAAAAACTATTTTTACTTTTTATTCTTCCAAGGGTAGCATAATACAAATACCCCTCATTATACATTTATATAGCAAACAATTTACGTCAGCCCTGAATAATAAGGTATCATGGATAAAACTGGATTTATGTAAGGCAAAATTTAACAAAATTGTCCCAGAATTCTGTAATTTCAAGATTTGAAATATATTTTTTTAGTGTGGGCGTAATCCATTACTGGTACCAGGTCGTAACATCATCACACCAGGGCCATACAGCAGCATGTCAGCCAGGGAGGGGGGGGTCAAGGGTATCAACCTGATATGAGACGAGACAATTTTGTCTCTTTCACCCAAATGATTTATATTGAGAGAGAGGCATACTTGTTGAAACCCACCATTTTGGTATCTATAGTGTTGAAATGTGCACGAAACTGTTACCTACAAAGGTGCTAGAAATAGTCAACAATGTACTACTTTTGGGGAACCCCACTGGATGCGAAGGGCAAAAAATATGATATTTTTGACATCTTTTGCCTGTTTCTATACCTATCTTTTTGGCACCTCTGATTTGCCACCAGACCAAGGGGTCATAGTCTCTTCTGCCTTATCTGGCTGCTCCATGGGCCTCAGTGTTGGCCTTCATTTCCATGTCTTAGTACGCGCAATGGTTTTTACATTTCATGGTATCTAACACTATTGCCCATTATTGAGATGTATTACTCGGAATAAAGTATTCCATTGCACATTTTCTAGTCAAAGGCCCGAATCTTATTTAAGAAATTACAAATGCTATACAATTTCAAAGAAAACATGGGAACCCATGCTCAGAATCCCCCATTACAATACAAGGGGCCCCGTAATACCCTGTTGCACATACATGCAATATACAAAGGCCCCAGTGGAGGGACAATTGAGATTTATCAATGCTTATTTTTCTTATGTGATTGTGGACCTAATAGCGACCTGGTATTTTAAGCCAGGGCATGCAAGTGACCCCCACCCCTGCACCCTGGTTTTATATAGTGTATAAACCAGTGCACCATGTCAACCATACAGCAATTGTTAAGTTTTTTAAAACTTTTTAGTCTAGTCATAAACCATTCAAAATGATGAAAAAGACAAAGATAATACAAACAACCATGATACATGCGGGTATGACACAGTGATGATCCATTTCCATAATTAAATACTGATATAGCTGGTAGTATACCGGTACATACAATTATTTTGACCGAGTTGTATTTCGACCTGGCTGGCTGGCAACCAAAAGATGTCAACCCCTATCACCTCTCCATCCAGAACTGACGCAGCAAAACAGGGCTACGAAATTAGAGGAAACGCGGGAACAGCGTTCCCAGAAAGGATTCATGGGTCGCAGAAAAATAATCATAAGATAAAAAGATATAATAAAGTTTAAAAAGATATAATATTTAGTTGATATATAAGATCACTCCAGAAGTAATTCTTGATTTTGTAGGGCCTACTATTGCTATATTTAAGTTTGATAGAGGGCACTCTCGATCGAACTCATTTACTGCATGAAACGGAAGTGGCGTGCTTTGGATGTTGTGTGTATCCCTCTGTCATGGCTACCGGTCGATGAGCCAATCAGAGGCCATGTCCCGCGGTTTTTGGTTCAATTGCCGTGTCCATTTATTTTCATTCGCTTGTCGGTTGTTCTGCTGAGAGGAACTATTACGAATCGTATCTTAATCAGTCTTTGTTAGGTTGATCATTCTTTGACTGGTTGTTTGCTCGGACATTTTACAGGCTTACTATTACCATCCTTGGATGTTCTTAATCTTATCAGATTTCTGATGACTTTCAGTGAGTAAAATACTCTTAAAAACACGTTTTATTATTAGTCGGAACATTGCCATTTTCTTTGTTTACATTTTGTTATGCCGCCGTAAGAGGACGGCAGGTAATACTCTTAAAAATCACGTTTTATTATCCGTCAGGACATTGCTATTTTCTTTGTTGCTACCGAAAAGAGGCACAAAGATGTATACAGGCGAATCAGACTCTTAACTAGCAGACCCATCTCGCCAAATATATCACGTACGTACAAACCGTAGCAGGCAAGCTAACTCTGTCTCTGCGATCCGTGATATGATATAATTGAGTCTGGGAGACGGGCTGTGTTTAACGAAAAAAATTATTAAATTGAAATTTCGACGAAGATGTGTCAAATAAAATTGAGGTGGAAAACGACGGCGGTGAACAGCAAGGGAATCAGGTGGATTTACGGACAACGAAAATACCTGTCTTCGAGTTTCAAGTTTGATTAAGCCCCGAGCTGCCGTCTTTGCATGTGCAAGTGATACCCGCCACGTATGAGTTGACCACGACTCCAGTGTGGTGAGTTTAAAATTGTTATTTATTTTTGTTCAGGCCTTTAATATCGCAACTCATTCTACCATCATTTCACTTACTTTTCCCTGAATTTTGAATTCACTAGGCATCAAATCTCGTCCATTTGTTCCCCTAAGCTTTAGGCGATGAATTGTCCAATTCACAGGCTTATGCTTTGCCTGCAATTTGGGACATGTACACGGAAATCCCGTTGCTTTAACCATGTATATTCTCCATGTCAAAAAGAAGGACATACTGTCAACTTGTGCACCAAACGGAAACAGGGCGGCATTTTACCCAGAGCCGAAGGTGCTACTGTTGCATAGTATTTACTAGGAACTGTTATTGTTGCAAATATCCATCACCTATCAGTTTCATATTACTCATGCTTTATTATTTTCGAATTTAAAACGTTTGTCAATTTAAAGAGGCAAACCATCCACTCTATAGCATTTGAGATGGGAAGTGACAAATTAACATGTCCGGTTACCGCAATGCTTGAGTACCGATTCCACGCATTTTCTTGCCTTTATGCACCATGTATACATCACAGCCCTTAGAATTTGCCATATCGGGACATTTTTTATTTAGACGCTATTCATATTGATTGACTTGCATTGATCAATTATATCACTTAGGTCTATAGTATAAGTGTCTGAATGGTTACACACACTTGAATCTAGGAAATATTGTAGATTTATGAATGGCTTTACGTAACAGCTTTAATTGGTTTAGTGGATCTATTGATAAAAGCCAATACAATCAAACAGGCTCAATGGCCTTTCATGGATTACATGCTTTTAGCGCTTGTAGTGGTTCATGATTGTGATTAGGTTACAATAAGCTCATGAGAATATTAATGTTGTTTACTACTATTAAACTGTTATACTTGTTTCCTAACAATATTGGCTCATCTGTCTGATTGTTATTATTAAATACCATCGCATCACACAGCGTAACAAGGTGTTAACTATGAAAACTCCTTGGTGTTAACAACATCATTGTCAGGGAATGAATCTTGGTATTTTTGCGTTGTCTCACAAATACTAATTTTAGTTTAACCTTTCCTATCGCCATAATCAAATTCAGATAACATTTTACAGATGTGTCTATCTGTGTTTGTTTTGACATTTACATTTGCATTTCGACCAATTGCTATTATCAAAAGGGTCGGTTTACTTACTTATTGATGACTGCTGCTCAAGTTATTGAAGCATATTATTAGATCATGAGGGCGTTTTAGATATGGTGTACCTGCAAGGGTTATCTACTCCACGTTTAGCTAACTTTTAATTTCATACCCCTTCCATCTTTGCTAATAATCATAGCTTGCCCTTTTCATGTTTTATTTGCCTATGCCTGCTGCCTTTCTTGCTCTTATTATTCACTACAGGTGGACTTGGATCGGTGATAGCATCATCCATCTGATGGGAGCTGGCCAGCGCCAGACTCAACTAAATGGCGGTGGACTGGTTGACAACAGAAATTCACTCCTAATTGGTATTTTTAACTATTACACAAACTTCAGCTGGTACACAATGCAGCCGCCGTGTTCTCACAAAAACAAGACATTTGACCACATTACACTGCATGGTTTCCGGTTCATGGAAGAATTCACTTCTTGTTCACTATAATCCTAATCGCACTCTTCGATCTTCAAAGAAACAACTTCGTGCTGTTCCAAGAACTTCTTCTACCCTCGGCGTTCGTGCTTTTCTGTCATGGTACCAAATAATCTGGAATGCTTTTCCTTCGAACAGTTGATGCTGTGAGAATCTCAGCTCACTTTAAAACTTTTTATTTTACCGGTTCATGGAAGAATTCATTTTAAAATACTTTTGTCGACTTGGAAAGCTGTAAATGGAATCGCACCAATATATATTTCAGATCTTCTTGTTCACTATCATCATAATCCTTGAGACTGCCGAGTTCGACAGACTATTATTCACTTAATCACACGAGGTATTTGACATTTCATTATTTTGTGTTGGCCATACGATATAAAGGCGCTCATGAGTATCAACCGATACTCCACGCAGAAGAGGAGCTGAATTTGTTTACCTACAAGTTATAAAAGCGTAAACAATAATACCATCCGGTATTCGAGAGGATTTTTGAGTTCTTCAGTTTTTGATACACGATATATTTTCAAAAACAAATGCCGCCCGGCATTGTTACACAGATGGGAGATTAGAGAACTCTGGTTTTTGCCGTACGTTATATTGAGCAAAAACCGATACCAACCGGTGTCATATCAGATGGGACTGCAGATTCATCGATAATTCCTATAGCCCGATCCCAGGGCGCTGCCTGTTTTTCCTATTGCCTATCCATGGGCGCTACCTAGCTGATGGTTTGCCGAGTATCTGCAAGTTGCCTGAGAACAGCTGTAAAAGAACATTTGCACAAGTTTGCGGTATACACTTCAGGACGTTCTGTGACTGGAGAGATTTGCGTGAACTTTGTACCTATTCTCTAGCTGTCTGTGGAACATTTTTGTTTTGGACATAACATTTTGCTTACCTGTGCCGAAGACCGAGATATTCATCCCGTAGATTGAAGATGTCCGTGCCGAAGACCGAAGATATTTTTCGTGGATTGGTAAAGGTAAAATGATATCAATTCAGTAAAAACATTGATATTGATTCGGAAGCATGTTAAATGCTAAGACTTTAAACCACACAGAACTTATGAATTTAGCAATTGCGTATACATTAGTTATTTTGCATCATGCGTTATTTAAATAGTGTTACACACGAGTGGTAAAGTTAGGTTTCAGATTTATCCAATAGCTGCGTAGTACTTATTTTATATTACATTATGATCTTGGAGCTATGTGTTGTTTTTGCGCGGCTCGATCGCCACCGAGTGGGGTCAGATAGGAATTTGCAGAGGCATTTTTCCCGTTTGAGTGTTTTTGCTCTTCCATTCTCACCGGGTTTTTATCTCTGTTTTTCGCCTATCTCTAGGTCAAGGGTGTGATTATTTGTTTGTTCTGTATTACAATGTTGCCATTTCTATTTGTACAATTACGATTTGATATCTATGAAATTTGTATGTCATTTTTCATTTGTGCATAATCTCCCACGATACTCAGAGGATGTCAATAGAATAAGGACAAGGACGTTCTTGGCATGAAGTGTGTATTATATAGCATATTGTCCAACGTTCTGATGATATATTGCGCATATGTTAAATAACGTATTACGTTCATAATAATTCGTACAGTAATTATAATATTAGCAACAATAATAATAATGATATAAGAAGTGGTGTATCCAGCAGCTGTGACCGAATCTTTCAATGCGTAAAACATGTATTAAATAAATAAATGCATATTAATACAATCCATGAGTTTATACCGTCGTATGTGCTACGGTTTATAATGAGTTGAGATTGACATCTTTGCTGACCTCCGATTATCCGCCAACGCATTGAGCAAAATCTTGTGTAATAAGGAACCTCTTTCCTCTCCCCCAGATCTTAATTATGGTCCTTTCATTCTCCCCCGCTGGAAATCTTACAATGAAATCACAGAGCTACATTGTATTGTACTCGCAACATAAATAAACATGCACATCGCATGTCCAGATGGCAATCACACATGTCATATATGCCATTCACATTTCAGTTCAGATGCACCTATACCGAGATGACAGCATTCCCCTTCAGACTTTGGTGTTTACACTTTACATTTCCTGACAACACCAACAACAAAAAAAGGGGGGGGGGGTTGTCAAGTTTCACCATGCTCAACTTGTGTGGATTAATCTTTAACATTTATGGGTTTAAATCCCAATTATTGACTTTTTACGATCATAAATATCATCAACGAGTAATGATTAAAGAACAAATTATATACTTATAAGGTAAAATCTTATACCAATTACTATTGTCTAATTCACGTCCAATGGTCAATTAAGATAACCATTGTGATAATGATGTATTTTCAATTAATAATTCTCACATTATTTTTGGTATCATTTCCTTCGAAAATTGAACAGTACGGATGTCTCCATGGGGGACTTATAATTAATGAATTAGTAAAATTCTGACATTGGTCATAATCATATTATCAATTGGTGCGGCATCATCCGCTATTTAACTTTAGGTTTTTGGTACTTTACTAGGCCTTTTTAAATTGATTAACCGAAACTGTTTATGAAACTGAACAGTCGGTATTTCCTATTATGACCTTCCAATCATGGGACTCTTGGTTCCACTTGTGTTTTGAACTTATAGATTCAAATTATATTTAAATGTACTGGTATGATATCAATTAATATATTCAATTCATCTATATTATTAGATGTTCAATAATTGTATTATCAAATAATAGTGTCAAATAAAATTTGACATTGTTGAATTCTGTAGTATTTAAGGAATAAATCCTCTCAGCAATAGCCGACCAGCTATCTATCACATTGCCCGTGTCTTGTCCAATTCCGTTATCTGAGAGTAATTAAGTTTGATAGAGGGCACTCTCGATCGAACTCATTTACTGCATGAAACGGAAGTGGCGTGCTTTGGATGTTGTGTGTATCCCTCTGTCATGGCTACCGGTCGATGAGCCAATCAGAGGCCATGTCCCGCGGTTTTTGGTTCAATTGCCGTGTCCATTTATTTTCATTCGCTTGTCGGTTGTTCTGCTGAGAGGAACTATTACGAATCGCCACTCCCACCCACCCAATTGTAGCTAGGCCAATTTGCCTGGTTAAGTCCTATCCATGTTTCAAATTATTTTTTATTTTTATTCATTTTTCTTAAAATTTATTTTGTCATTATTTTAACAAAGTGGTCTCAATCTCTTTATTTTATTGTGTTTATTTATTTGTTTGTCTTTTTCGGATTTCCTTTGTTTCTTTGAAACTTACATCAAAAATATATAATAAATTCTGCCATGTGGCGGGCCATGTTTATTGTGCACCTGGGTCCTTCACTTTTCGGCCCTGTTGTGGACCTGTTGGTTGTGCATATTGGTTCTCATCCCGTGGTGCCATTGATCTTTGGTATCTTGGCCCTCATCCCCCGGCCGGAGCCTCTGTTCTTTGTGTCCTTTGGCTCCCGTCCCCTATTGGAGGGCTTTTGTAGCTCTATAGGGTTTTTCCCATGTCATTAGTCGAATCTGTTCCTAGCCCCTACAGTGTGTTGGACCGCTGTTGGTCGTGCATCCTGGTCCTCCGTGGCTGCCATGTTGGTTCGTACTCTGATCTTTGGTATCTTGGCCCACGAGTCCTTTTCCCGGAGCCTCTTTGGGGTAGGCTCCCCCCAGTCCTCTTTGTTCCTAGCCCCTACAGTGTTTTGGACCGCTGTTGGTCGTGCATCCTGGTCCTCCGTGGTTGCCATGTTGGTTTGTACACTGATCTTTGGTATCTTGGCCCACGAGTCCTTGTCCCGGAGCCTCTTTGGGGTAGGCTCCTCCTGGCACCTCTTTGGTAGGTAGCCAGCCCCCCCCTGGATACCTCTTTGGGGTAGGTAACCAGGTGGGTGTGTGGGTATTATATGGCTTTTGGTGATTAATCTTTAACATTTATGGGTTTAAATCCCAATTATTGACTTTTTACGATCATAAATATCATCAACGAGTAATGATTAAAGAACAAATTATATACTTATAAGGTAAAATCTTATACCAATTACTATTGTCTAATTCACGTCCAATGGTCAATTAAGATAACCATTGTGATAATGATGTATTTTCAATTAATAATTCTCACATTATTTTTGGTATCATTTCCTTCGAAAATTGAACAGTACGGATGTCTCCATGGGGGACTTATAATTAATGAATTAGTAAAATTCTGACATTGGTCATAATCATATTATCAATTGGTGCGGCATCATCCGCTATTTAACTTTAGGTTTTTGGTACTTTACTAGGCCTTTTTAAATTGATTAACCGAAACTGTTTATGAAACTGAACAGTCGGTATTTCCTATTATGACCTTCCAATCATGGGACTCTTGGTTCCACTTGTGTTTTGAACTTATAGATTCAAATTATATTTAAATGTACTGGTATGATATCAATTAATATATTCAATTCATCTATATTATTAGATGTTCAATAATTGTATTATCAAATAATAGTGTCAAATAAAATTTGACATTGTTGAATTCTGTAGTATTTAAGGAATAAATCCTCTCAGCAATAGCCGACCAGCTATCTATCACATTGCCCGTGTCTTGTCCAATTCCGTTATCTGAGAGTAAGTCTTTTCAGAATGTTTAAAATGTTGGATAAATGACAAATTTTTCTGAGGCCTGAATTTTCAAGCGCAAGCCACACCCCGTCTTGCCCCAAACAATCAAAAATGGTGACTGCTAAGGCCCTTCACAATGAATGTTATGTTTCCTGTTGCACCTTAAAAAAATAGGGGGCGGTCACTATTCATTATTCATTATTCATTATTTTACCAGAGTCAAAACATGCGATACAACTTATACCATATTCGCATGCGTTTAATCACATACAAGTAGTTACATGATGCTAGCACCCACATATGACACAGAAACATGGGCAACCATCCAATCAATCTCTCTTCTGCTTTATAATGCATGGAAAATTGATTTCTTGTGGAAAATGTTCTTAACATTAGTGTGTTTGCATGCACTTCAAGCGCATCATACAGATCAAAATAATTTAGGCCTTTTTTAACAGATGGAGAGAGAATAACTAGGCCCGACAATTGTTTGAGTGATAGGGGTTTTCAAAGTTCAACAAGAGTAACTGTGATTCTATACTGAAACAAGAAACAGAAAATCTTGTCCGGCACCCTCTGGCATTTATTTAAAACTGATGATATGGCGAATTTTCTATTTTTTAGGAAATAGGAATGCGGTGAGATGTAATAAATGCTACGATAGAAAGTTCTGTTTATTTTTCTGTGAGAACCAGCGCAAGGCTACCTGAAAATCTATTTGAAAAAATGGTGTTTTAAGGTAAAAGTACAAATAATGAATTCATCTCAAATAATGAATTATTTTGGGATTTTGGCATTTCGGGGCGAGCGGCAACAGGAAACATAACATTCATTGTGAAGGGCCTAATGTCAAAATTACCTAAAATTAATGAAAATTATTTTAGACCATATAAGCTAATTTTATGCAATTTTGACATTAAAACATAGTTTTGCAGGCTTTGCGCATACCATACCCCAAAGTTTTTCTCTTTCATCCCAGATTTGTTTCTTGCCCCCCTCAATGTTGATGCTGGTGCCGCCATTGTTGACTGTACCACCGCTATGGTAACCTCGATCAGGGTGACCCTGACTCATGGCAATTGTTGTGTAATCTTGCAGAAAATTGTTCACTTATGAAAATAGTTCCCGGAAAGAAAATATTTTCTCGCTGCCCTGTCAGGCAAAATATTAACAACAACAACAACCTTTTCAAAAACAAAAACAAATAGTATATGCATCATCTCATGATTTATTTTATCTATGCATTTATTTACTAATTCACATTATTCATTAATTACATTGATTTCATCGATTTCATCGGCCAGTTTTGATCACAAGATACGTGTCACAGGAAAGAGGAAGTTTGTTATGGTTGTACCCGTTTGTACTTTGGGTAATGGTGAAATCTGACATAATTTTCATGTGTATTTTCAACGGGAAAAAACCTTAGGCGGTCCTCGTCGGAAATTTTGGGTTCCTCCCTTTATTTTATAGGAACAATTATTTCATAGTTGAAGTGTCTTTTTTGCGGGATTTTTGGCTTTATTCATTAATTTGATCCACAATCATAATAAGAATCTATTATTGAAATATTGTTTAAAAAAATCAACAGTGAGTTCTGCTTCAGCGTCCGGATAGGCGATTTCAGATAATTGTCTTTCGGATATGCGACGTCAGACTGTATTATTCGTTCTGCAATCACTATAAAGCGTGGTGCCTGTGTGACAAGGCGTAATGCATAATGTGCACTCATAAGCATTATATAGCTCTGAAAAAGAAGTAAAAAACTGGCCAGGTTTGTGTAATATTGATATTTGTTCTCTCTGAATATCTCATCATGAGCAAACTTGGATGGAAGTGTTTTTGACCAGTGTTGCATATTCACTAATTGCTTCAGTAATACTGACTTAAAGGAAATCTTTATTTATAACTGTTTATTTCATGACTGACTTTCTAAATCTGTTATCCAACTCGGTTCAGATGTAATTATAGAATGGCAGCCTGTTGAAATCATGGCAGCAATAAGAAATATTAAAATATCTTGAGATATGGGTTATTTGACCAGAATTGCAGATGTAAATATGTATTTATGTAGCTAGAATATATATGCGGGGTTTAGTAAGTGTATCAGTATTTGGGAATTCTCAATTTTGCATCTCAAAAAATTGTTTTTCAATCGCCAATTGTTTGATTATATGATATATTCATATTGTGTTTCATACCGATGAAAAGCCGATGTGTCCTTCAACGATACTTCATTTGTAGCAATCAATTTTGTCAAGGCTACACAACCTGCTGGAGAATGTAAGGAGTTCTTATTCAAAATGCGCAAATTCACCACTATTTTGCGCTCAAAAGAACAAATCTATTGTCAGATCAATGAAGTATTACATTGACAATTATAGTGTAGAGCGATGTTCTATTGCATTTTGAGCACAAAAATAGGGGTGCTTGTGGCACATTCAGATTATTTACAGCTCCTCATATTCTCAAGCAAGTGGCTTAGCACTGAAACAAATGATTGCTACAAATTTGTATCAATTTAAAGACGAACACATCAGCTTTTTTATTTAGTGTTTTATGTAAAACACACAAAATATATGAAAGACAGGCAATTGGAAAACAAATTCTGAACATTATTTTTACCAGTTGTTGTATCTGAACATGTATGTTTTTTGCAAAATGGAAAGAATATATTCAGATAAAATTTGCTTCAAAATCATATCTCATGAATACATACACACATACATAATTAACCTTTATAAGGCGCCTTTCCAGAAAGATCTAAGCGCCAAATACTGATTGTGTCATTCCTAAAGTAAGTTTTGTGTGTAAATCTTAGAATATGACCTTTTGCAGTATACTCAATAATACTTGTTTCAAATTTTACACCCTACATGAAAAAAAATATGTTTGTATGTGACAAGTAAAGTATAAAATCAGATCAAATTCATACACTGAATGGAATATTTTGGTATTGAGTAAAACTTAACACTTTCCATGCGGCAGGCGTCTGCAGACGACGTTCCAAAATGTTCCAAAATGTTTCAAAAATGTCAGCATTATTTAATTTCATTACCATATTTGGAATCACCATGATAAATGCATTGAAATAAGTATAAATATGCCTAGTATTGGTTCAGTAATCCTTGAGATAGACCTTGAAAGTTGGCAAAGGTTTCTGAAAAATCTGTTTTGTATATGGTAAAACTAATAGCCACGTGGAAAGCGTTAGACAAGGAAAGCGATCGGTCTATTACTGTATCTGGAATGAAATGAGCAAACATGCGTGAACAGAATTGACTAAAGGATAAATAGTGTGTTGACAATAAAGGCTGGGATCCAACAGTGTTTGGTGAATGCCTGGATGAGCAAATTGATCAAAATATCTCGTCTGAAAGGGAAACAAGTGCTGTGTAATAATTATTGCTACCTGTTTGTGTAATGAATATTGTATATGTTGCCAGGTAAAAGATATTGACGGTGCCAGTCTGGACAAATATTGCGAATGAAGTTACTCATAAAATTGTTTGTTGTTTATCCATACGTAAGGGATCCTTATAGTGAATTAAAGAGTGTAGAGTCACCTTGCTTCCTATGAAGTAACATGTAGACATTACCACTTTTCCATATTACACAACAAGTTTACCAAAGGTTATAGCCCTTTTTGCTGAATCCACTTTCTTGGGTTCATTATCACCATCCACAGTCATGCAAGGACCAGTGACGTAACCAGCGGGGCCCCCCCAAAATGAAATAAATCGGTGTAGGTGTGGAATGGAGCCCCCCGATTAGGAGCCCCCTATTTCAAGTCACTGCCCCTTCTTGCCCCCCCCCCCCCACCCCAAATGAAAAAGTCTAGTTACGCCACTGGCAAGGACTATATATTATGGGTTCCACCCCATTTCTCTTTGTGTTAAATGCCATGTATTTGATGAATTAACACTCTAAGAAATAACATTATTGATAAGCAATACTTCCTTAAAATCCACCTCTGATGTGTTGTTGTAACAGCTTCAAATGATCAACAAATCTAAAGATTAAAGATATGGACATAACTCCCTGGCAACCTTACCTTAACACTTTCCACAGGGCAATTAGTTATGCCATTATACAAAACAGATTTTTCAGAAACCTTTCCCAATTTTCAAAGTATACCTCAAGGATAACAGAACCAAGACTAGGCATGTTTGTACTTCTTTCAATGCATTTCTCATTGTGATTCTAAATAGGGTATTGAAAGTCAATACAATATGGGTTTTTTTAAAACATTTTGTGAACTTTTGGAATGTCGTTTGCAGACGCCTGCCGCGTGGAAAGTGTTAAAGACGACTCAGTTTATTTCACAATTGTTTGACTAAGTTGGTCATGAAGAAAACATCAAAATTGACTCAAGTGCACTAAGCATTGCGCACTAGATACATTCTCTCTTTGCTCCACAAAAAGATGCTAGATAGAACCTACAGAAGAAGTAGAAAACTTAGGTGAATTTGGAAAAGTGTAAGTGTAGTGAGAGGGGGTGGATAAAAGGTGAGTTACTGGATGAGCGAGTTAAGACAAGGGCAAAAGGCGAGTTGTATTAAGGGCAAATGGGGAGTTAGGATAAGGAAAACTGAATGATACAATTACTTCATACGTTCATTTCAGTCTAAACTTCGTCTTGAGGACCTACTCTAGAACACTATGAATTTGCGGATTCTTTATTTCATGAATTTAAAATTACTGCTATTTTAGCGGCCATTTAATTTCGCGAATCTGGACATTTTACTATTACTTTCAATGCAAAATTGTTAGTTTCGCGGATATTTAATTTCGCGGATGTGGATTAGCAAAATTTAGTGATTTTAAAGTATTTCCTTTACTCTGAGTATGATTAATCGAGATAGAATCCTTGTTAAGAGTCAACCCAAAATTATAGGGTTTGAGCTTGAAATCTGTTCTATCAAAGTATTCAATTCTATTTGACAAAGTTGTTACTTTCAACACATTTTGGATATCATAATAGGTTTGCTTAAACTTCACAAGGTCAATTTACGTTGTTCAGCTTGTGATCCATCCAGGGTTAGATTAGAGTATAAAAGTGTTATTTTCAGTTGATTTACATGCATATTTGACTGTGAAATGGTGCGAAAGTGTTATATTTGTTATTGAACAATAATGTTCCCAGCCAATAAAGGTCATATTATGTGTTAACCTTGTCTAAAGGACACTATTGCTAATCCTCAACCTGTTGCTCATTCTCAAACTGGTTAAGAAATGTTAGGAGAATTTCATTGAAAGTATGTGCTATGCTAACAATCCTCTTTCATGTTTGCCCTTCAACAGTTCTTTCCCTTGGTTTTTGTTATTTTAACCCCCTGGGGTCTATCTGTCTATCTTACAGTGGTTCTGATTGGTTTATTACAAGATGTACTCCTATGAAAAGCCAATTCAAATACAGCTTGTAAAATGTTTCACTACCATCTTTATCAGGGTTACAATTATTCTAACAATGTCTCTGATTGGTGCAATAAATGATGTATCCATCTTTTTTACCAATCGGCCAGTAGTTCTTTTTCATGGAACACCTTCTATCTTTGAGTTTTTCTTCTTAATGCAATTATTTGGTTAAATTAGATTACAGAGCATTACAGAGTTACAGAGCAATACACTTTCTGATTACTTCAAAATCATGGTTTGAATGGGTTAAATAAACTGTCGGGGTTAACCAAGACAACTTATTTTGTAACTGTTTTTTGGTTCGTAAATAGAATTTCATGGGTTGACACTGTGTTAACGCCGTTTACAGTGTTCCCGGACACGAGTTAACACAATAGTTTGGAATGCGTATTTTATGATGAAAATTTAAAAAATGTGTATTGATTTTTCTAATTTTTCGAGAAACAAAACATTTGCATGTATTGACCTAATTCATTCATTCAGACACTATGCAAATCAAAATTCACAATGTAAGCATAATTTTGATCTATGTAAAAACAAATAGAAACATGTTAACAAGTTTGCTAACACTCGCAGTCAAAATCGGCAAACCCACGATTCCTGAACGGGGCACACGCAAAGTGCATTAGACACTTTCAGTGTACTCCACGTATTTTAGTTTCTTGCTTTCTGATTGGTTTGACACTACTTTGAGTGTATGAATATAGGGTAATTCTTTTTGTATTTTGTTTTTTACAATATCCTGCATCGAATTAAACAAACTTAAACCACCATTTTGTTTGACCTTTAAAGTGGCTAACTAGGCCACGGTGACCGGCATTAATTTGCTTAAAAAAAGCAGAGGATGGGAATGTTAGTACTTATTGCTATTTTCTAGAAACACTATATAGTCAAATTTTGCAAATTTCTACAGAAAAAACTACATGTTCAATTTGTACAAACAAAGTGTCATATAAAACCACAGATAGTCAAAACCATGGTTTTGACTATCTGTGATAAAACGTAATTAAGTTAAGAAAATTCTTTTGTAGTTTTTTCCTAATTTAGTGTTTCTAGACTTATTCACAGCCTTTTGAAAGTTTCCCTAAAATCAAAATCTGTTGGTTTTTTTCTTTTTCAAAAAGTAAACATTGTATCTGAAAAAACTCAAGAGAGAATTTAGGTAATATGCTTATACATTTATTCCAAAAGTGTCATGGCCATAGCACTTTCCCTTTTGTCTACAGTAATTCCAGAAGGTGAAAATTGAGGGAATTAAAAAAAAATAAAGAATTTTTTTTTTTTCAAACATGATCCCAAAGTCCTCAAATTGATAGAGGAAAGACTTATCTTTGATGTGGTATCAGTATAAAAAGTATAGATATAATTGATTTGGTATTACAGCTGTTTTTCTGCAGTGGTGTAGGAGCCAAGTTTTCAAAGGTTAGTATTTTAAACCATTGTGAAACTACCAGACCATATCAGTAGAAGGTGTCTATAATCACTGACACACACTTACCATGAGTGAATTTACTTCGATCCCCTTAGAAAAGGGGGGCCGGGGGGGGGGGGGGGGGGGGGGGGGGGGGGGTGGGGGGGGGGGGGGGGGTGGGGGGGGGCACACCTCTGGGTCAGAAAGATGGAAACATCATTTATTGCACCAATCAGATACATTGATAGAATAATTGTATCCCTGATAAAGACTGGGGTGAACTAGTTTAAAATCTGTAACGTAATTGGTTATTAAAATGAGTATATCTTGTAAATAACCAATCAGAAACACTGTTATATAGGCAGGTAGTGCCCATGGTGTAGGCTCAACTGATGTCACAAACAGCAAATCAGCTTTTTAGCTTTTTTCATATTTCCGCCAATTATCCATTTCCCCATCATCCCATCTTATTCCTGTACCACGCCACTTTCATTGGCTTTATTTTAACCCTGCCCATTTGTGTTTACTTGTATTATGATTTTTTTCTGAGTTGCAGTGAACCAATTGATTGGCCCATCAGAGCTCTCTGTAGAGAGAGTTACTAGTTTGATTTGTTATCACTCAGTTTATTAACTTTGTTAATGTTGGTTGAGCTATTGTTCACATTTGCTCTTTATATACAGGGTGAGTCAAAAAAAAGTTTACCCTAATTGAAAAATTCAAACAAACAAAATTCTGCCCACAAAATCAAGGCAAACAAAACGTTAAATGATTGCGCCATTTCTTTGCTACCATCTGGAAAAAAAATCACGCTATTTGATGATACCGTTAAGTAATTATGACTATTTCTGTACAGGAGCTGTTTTTCACCAAAAACATGGTTTTTAATTTCAAGCTTAACGAGCTTAATAATGTTTACTAGGATTATGATGTAAAGCATTACACATCTTGTTTATTAAAAGAATTAAGTAGACAATAGACTTGTTCAAAATTGTCTCCTAATAGATTAAAACAATAGACAGCTTTAAGGCCTATTTATGACACAATTACCACACTTTAATCATTTCATATCAAAGGAATTGATCCTTTCGCTGTCGGTATTGTAATTTTTTATTGGTCGTATCTAATGAAATATAATGGTCAAGATCTGGAAGCGTGTTCGGACATTAAATTGGTCACTTTTATTCAAAACAGCGTAAAATAAGTTTCCCTCAACCAATCTAAACCAGATAAAATTCATATTAAAGCTAATTGATTTGTCTTTATACCGTAGTAAGTTGTTTTGAAAACAAACGAATATTTATTTCTAAAAAAAAATCGCTGAAGTTGAGTAAACTTTTTTTTGACTCACCCTGTACAACAAAAATAAAACCCACACATAGTTTTGTTAATGAAACTTGGCTATGAAAGTGTAACATTGTGAAATATCTTACATTCCTAAAAGCCTTCTCAGATAAACAGAATTGTGTAAAGTTGGACAAATAATGATTGTCTTTCATTCAAATTAAGAATGAGATATGTCTTTACATATTTGATGAGCCATTTCCGCTCTTGACTATATTCATTTTATTGAGTTTGGTTTCACGCTATTTCTAAAGTGGGCGGTATAATAGTTCATTGACATTGTACCTGCATTTCGTCACGGTGGGTTGTTATGAAAGGAAATAGTTACACAAACAATAACAATGACAAAATTGATGTGTGATTTAGTAATGCTGTTCAATTTTGACGTCAATGACTAAATATCTCATGGTAAAAGATGCACAAATGTGTCATGACCCTTGAATTTAATTATGTCTACAGGGGGGGGGGGGGGGGGGGGGGGTGTCAGTTCAGTGGTTTTTTTACTCATTTTCTCATTATATTATGTTACATCAGACTTTCTATCTTGTTTATATCATTTTATTATTTTTCTATATTACATTACAGTAGAATCGTAATTAACCGTCAATGCATAACTATTTTCGTAAAAATAATGACTAAAAATATATTGCATGAATCAACCAAGATTCAATATTCACATGATCTTTATGTGATAAGGGTATTCTCAGCGGCACAAGTGTTAAAATAGTTTGTTTTGTAAACAAAGAGATATTCATGGTTTCAATTTGTGTTGACTCTTTACTGTTCAAGACCATTTGAGCTGAAACATATAATAGGTTATGACGCACGGGCAGATGGGAACTAACATGAAAAAAGAAAAGACAAAAAGAATCAAAAACTTGCACAGTCACTCCAGGCAATAATACTCATTCATACACTCTTAGTAGTGTTGAACCAATCAGAAACCAATAAGCTAAAATACGCGGAGTGCATTGAAAGTGTCTAATGCACTCTGCGTGTGCTCCATTCGATGCGCGCACCACATGGTTTGTTTTGGTTCGTTGTTCTGGAATCGCGGGTTCACCAATTTTCACTACGGGTGTTAGCAAACTTGTTAACATGTTTTTCTTTTTGTTTTAACATTGATCAAAATTATGCTCAAATTGTGAATTTTGATTTGTAGTGGCGTGTATGAATTTGGTCTATACAAGCATATGTTCTGTTTCTCGAGATTTTTAATTTTTTTTTTTATGCACTTGCGCAAATGTTGATATGCTCACAATAGCACCAGTGGCGTATATTATTTGTTGGCATTGGGGGATGATTGACCAGTGGCGGCACCAGCATCAATTGTTATTCTAATGGATTTCTAACAAAATTGTTTACCTGAATGCATATATTGTCCCATTCACATACCCCCAAACTGGATTTTAACAAGAATCACAATTTTGGAATAGAAAACACCAACTAATCGATCGATCGGGAATCGATTCGGGGACACTCTGTACGTCAGCCCGTCATCCCACCCACTAAGCCACGCGTATGCCAGGGAATTAATTTGCTCGAACGGGGGACTAGTAGCTGCTCCAACCCCCAGTCCAGAACAGCTTAGACAATGTTATGGCGACAGGCAGACTGATTGTCCCAATGACCAGACTGAAGTGGAAGCGTGATGGGGCCTAAGAGAAGGACTCGACCCTCTCCCGATCGCCCACTAAAGACGAGTGGAAGCGTGATGGGGTCCAAGAGAAAGACCCAACGCTAATCCCATCCCCAGATGCAGCTACTTTCCCAAGGAAGGAATAGAGTAATGATGGGAAAGCCCTACGAGAGGCTGAGCAATGAAAAATACCAACAGGAGACAGTGGGTGGGAAAGAAAAGCAGTGAGACCCTGTTGACCACCATGAGTGAAGTACACATATAAAAGTGGCATGTCCACCAAAAAAATGAGGGCGCTATTTATGAGTTACCAGAGATTGTCACACACAAGGCTATATTAGTATTACTCTATTTAGGAGGTGTACCTCTTGGGTAGTAAAATAAAATCAGTTAATACAACTTAACTTCCACATTTTTTTTCCTTCTCTTCTTTTTACCCACCCACAGAAACTGGTGGTATAGTGATATCCCCCCGTCCATCTGATCAAGGTGCAGAAATTCGCCAGGGCCCTATGAGGCCATTCTTTGGTATTAAACCAGCGTTAATGGATGTCACAGTAAGTATTGCATTCAGAAGATAACAATTACTGTAAAAGTAGAAATTTTCGTGAGGTTTTTATTTTCGCGAATTTCGCGAATCAATCCTCATCCGTGAAAATATAAACTCGCGAAAATGATTGACTTCCATTGACTTTTGTTCACAAATGTTAAAAATCCTGAAAATAAAAAACCCAAATTCCTGTTATGACCATTTTCGTGAAAATTTCTTCTCGCGAAAATATTGACTTTTACAGTAGTTGGGAGGTTTTAACCATTTGACAACCACTACCATACTTTTCAAGAATATACATAACTTTTTTTCCCTGAATCACTAATATGTTGGTTATAGGTATGGTGCAATACACCTGCTTCTATTTACTACTGAAACATATAATAGGTTATGATGCATGAGTTACTAAGTGGCCTAAGGCGACAACAAAATGAACCCCTGTTCTACAGGCCCGATCGACCCATTTTTGTAGAAATCTGTGAAAAAATGTTTCACATGCAAATGAATACCAACCGACCCAAATAATATTTTTGGCTTGTCATATTAAGGCAATATGTTTACAGATTTTATTAATTTTGATGGTCATTGTCAAGGGGGAGGTAAAAAACTAAAACAAAAAACACCTGACCGACCGACCCATCCTGAGAGGTCAGTTTGCCTGTAGAACAGGGTTTCTTTTTGTCATCGCCTAAGGGCATGTTTTACAGACATACTGTAAAAGTGTAAATTCTGTGTTACATATATTTTCGCACTCGAATTAGCTACCATGAATTGCGTATAGGTATATGTGATGAAGCTACAAATCGCACATTGAAAAAAATTGGCAAAGAGCAAAAAATGAATTGCCTCGTTTACAGTAATCGCTTCTATTTTTTTCTTCTTATCGAGGGTATATGCGATTCACATGCAATTTTGTAATTTGATTAATAGTTTCTCTCCTTTACATACAATGATAATAGACTGCCAATCAGATTGGGCCATTTGATTTTCAGAGAGATGAAATACAGTGGTTTTTTTTCTTGGAAAGTAGTAATGGTCAATCGTTGTGATTTGAAGATTGACGTAAAAAGGAACAGTTTACTCTAAATGTGTCCTACATGTAGCAGAGTTATTGAATCATGGGTAGCGCAATACTCTGAAACTAGCAGTCTTACTATTTGCAATGGAAGCCATCATAAGTATCAAATTCAGGTCCATTTCAGGACGTATATCAAATATGGATTAAAATGAATGCACTCTTTATAGAATCAAGGATCGCAATGCAAATGAGACAACCATAAAATAATTGACATAAAGATTATGAAATCAGGTCATTTTACATAATTAAATCTGAACACAAATATCATTGTTCAGTTATTTTTCATTATTTTGATGAACCCAATTTGCAATATCTTCAATCAACCTTAAATGTATTACAATCAGTATTTAAAGCCTCTGCCTGACAAAAAAACAAACAATTTATTAGGTTAGATAAAAGATACACCCTGTTTTGTGATTACCAGAATATCAAAGAACATAACACTTTTCATGCGCAGGCAGCCGTCTGCAGACTACAGTTCCAAATGTTCACAAAATGTTTTAAAAATGTCAACATTAGTGAATTTCATAGCCATACTTGTAATCACCATGATAAATGCATTAAAATAAGTACAAACATGCCTAGTTTGGGTTCAATAATTCTTGAGATACAACTTTTAAAAGTTGGGACAGGTTTCTTTAAAATCGGTTTTGTATGGTAACACTAATAGCCGCATTGAAAGTGTTAAATATATAGGTCAAAAGTAAGTTCCCAGTCATCTCACGATTGCTGTTTGTACTGATTACTTTTTATTAACAACTCTTTACATTTTAATATTCTTCATGAGAGAGAATTATGACAACCATGATTTTCAGTTGCACAACTTTTGGCATATTTACATAGGGTCTTTATTATTTTGATGCTGCTGTTCTTTTAACACTTTCCATGCGGCTATTAGTTTTACCAATTTATACAAGACAGATTTTTCAGAAATTTTTCTTAACTTTCAAAGTCTATTTCAAGGATTACTGAACCAATACTAGGAATGTTTGTACTTATTTTAATGTATTTCGCAAGTCATTCCAAATATGGTGATGCAATTCAATAAATTTGACATTTTTTAAACATTTTGTGAAATTTTGGTTTGTCTTCTGCAGCTTGAAAGTGTGGAAAGTGTTAAGAATATTTTCTGGGTTATGGTCTCTAATCACAATGTGAACAATGCATTTTTGCACCTGGGAAATGTATTGTATAGCTTCTGTTAACCCCCAGCAGAGTTTATGGACACATGCCATAATATAGGACACTATTTTGATGAACTGTGTAAAGAAAACTAACCATTTAAAATGTTATTTATGTTAAGTTGACAACAAATGGTTACCTTTTCAATTGGTGTTTTGTTGGGCCTTTCCCGATACATGTTCCATTATTGTACACAAAGCTAGCGCCTTTGACAATTTACAATAGCCACATTTTCATGAGAATTATTCTTAAGACTGTTCACATCACAAAGGTTTACGTGAGAAGTGAAAAAGAATCCCTGAAATCAATCTAGTATGGTCGGTTTTGTCTCCAAAACTTTATAGACATATGTGCCGTGATCAAGCGAAATGAGCCACATGTCGGCAGTTTTGAATTTTGATATGTCTATCATTTAAAAGCAGGTCCAATCCCCACCAAAATTGAAGAGTTACAAACAGTTTACCAACTGAGAAAACAAAGTAAGACATTAGTCACTTCTTTTTACCTGTAACTCAAAATCAATATTTCCGACATACGACTCATTTCGCTTGATCGCGTTACATATGTCACATGTACATACTGTGGTAGTATAGGCAATAGATGGCACTCTTTACTAGTAGTGCCACAATATAGTGTGTGTGATCATGTGATAGTTGAGAAGTCACATGTTTTGGGGTATGAATCTGGGGTTATTTGGCATTTTTTGTTTGTTTTTTAGTGCGGAATGATGTCACAATAACAAATCGCGTCAGATTTTGGATTTGGGGGCCAGTGCAACTTCTAGAGTATAATATTCTTTGGTTCTTGCTGATTTTAGCATTTGGGGAGATGGTGCTAGACTTTGCGTGGTCAAATTGAGGAGTTGTTCAACATGTTTACCATTTTCACTTATGCAAAGTATAAGTAACTGACCCCCACCCCCACCCTGTGGAGTTAATTTAGGCCCCATCAGAAGTTGTGAGAAATATGCTGACTCAAATGTGTTCTTCTTCTTCTTCCGTTAAGTGCAGACTCACATAAAAGTGAGGATAAGACGCACTGCGTTGTATGCATGAGTCGGAGCAAATCGACGCATGGTAGTTCAAATATGTTGTAGAGAAATAAAGGCATTCTTTTTTGCTTTGATTTGTATTATCATATCTTTCGAAATTGCCATTTAAATTATGTACGAGAGCCTTGGCAAATTTGTATCCCCTCCCTCCCTGTTTATGTATGCTTTGTACATAACTTACAATGGCAACAAAACAATGGATGACCCGTAACACCGTACCTAGATGATGGTACAATAACTTGATTAACCATGTATGACTTACAAAATTATTCACAAAGTAGTTTATTGGACAGATTTATTCAGCATATAATCAGTCAAAAGTACTGCCTGTAAATTGTGTTATTCAAAGGCAATTAACATATGCAACCCGGTGTCAATAAATGGTACCAGACAGTTAAGGTCTAAAAAAAAGAAGTTGACTTGCCCTTTCAGGGTCAAAGTAAGGGTCGGACGGTCGGATTTTTTTTGGTTTTGTTGTTGAAAATGTGTGAATTTTTGTTTGTTTTTTGTTGTTGATTTTTTAAACAAGCAGATACTACTCAAAAACACGTTTTCATCTTTCTTTATTGTTATTTTTTGTTTAAAAAAGAAAGAAAAAATAGCGACCCTAGATTTCCGAAAATTCGGGTCGGTCGGAAAGGGCAAGTCAACTCTTTTTTTGTTGTTGGCCTAATACCATCTATCAATCATTGATTTGTAAAAAATATGTCTCATTCAAATTCGCCTTGATCGCCCCATGTTTCCATACACTACAGTGATTTAAACTTGTTTATTAATAACTGGATTTAGATACCAATATCCATACAATTCCAAGCATATACCCAGTGGTGGCACCAGCATCAACATTTTTTTTTTTTTTGGGGGGGGGGGATGAAACAATTTTTGGTTATTTTTGGTGTGAGGAGCGTGTAAAAATGTTGGCTTTTAATTGCCTGAAATGAGCTTCATTTGTTCTGAAATTTGATTAGACACTTCAGACCAATTTTAAGTGACAAAATTTGACATTAAAAGTCAACATTTTGATTGTATGGGATAAAATAAGATGGGCTTGAACCAAACTGGGGGCAGTGGGGGGGGGGGGGGGGGGTCAAGGCTCGAGACTGGGGGTAAACACAAATTTTATTCAAATTGGTTATTCCAAACAGGGTGTGTGTGCTTTTGCCCAAATTCTATGAAAATCAATCTGTTAAATCCAGTTCCAGACCATTACACACATGCCACATGTGACAAACAGCCTCCATTTATTGGGATTAGTGCGATTGAAATGTCATGAAAATGTTATTTACTCCATTTGATACGAGAAAAAGACAATCTTCATTTTTGTAAAGACTGTCTGTATACACAACTCATCATTCACATTGCTTGATTGCTATTCATTTTATGTGCAGTGCTATGTTACATTGTATATTGTAATAGTTTTCGAGCGATAAGAGACGTAATAAGCATTATTGAGATAAGTGTTAACAAAATATTGTCTAAAATATTGGGAAATTAATATTTTGAACTAGCATTTCATTAAGGTGTTGTGGTGGGGTGTGTGAGCACATTAAAAAAAGTGTGAGCGCCCTCTAAAAATAGTCTAATACAACGTATTTCCACACAAAATCTTTGTGTTATGTTTTGTATTGTTTTATGGAAGATTTATCCTGGAAAAATTGCACTTGCTGATTGGGTGATAATGATGTCATGATATATCAGGAGACGTCATCGATATCAAGTGCTATCTTTAAACATTGTCGTCAGTAGAATTAGGCAGAGCTAATCGTGTATTAAGATGATGACGTTGTTTGATTGACACATACTGCTTACACGGTAGAATAGCTATTTGCGCAAAGACTAATTTTAAACAAACTTGATTTGACTTGATTTGAACCACTTTGGATTTCACACTTTTTCGTAAATTTGTTGTTATTATGGCGCTCAATTAGTTATTGTCGTGAAAACTTCACTAAGTATAAAGAAGTGTTTCTAATAATCAATGACGAAATTGACCAATTTTCCCTGATTTTTTAAAAATGAGACCTGAATATTTTGACTCACCCTGTATATATTATATAAGTAAAATAAAATCAATAAATACTAGTAAATAATTAACTAACTGAATGGTTTTTAGTCATCAAGCAAAAGGTAATTTATATGTTCAGCAATTGCTTGGGCTCAAGCTTTTATTTGTTGACCTTTTGCTTTTGCTTGAACTTATTCAAGATCGACCCATTATTTTTGTGCAGTACACCTTTGCCTGTGGTAAACTTAATTAATATTTACCCACGTGTATGTTAGATAAATAATACAGGTGACGTTTAAAACAATCCATGTTTGGTTAATAGTTTATGATATTGATAACAAATTGTTAACAACTGTTATTTTGTTTGCTTTGCTTTCACTTGCTTCATACACATTGGTGATTGGTTTCATGCCATCTTTCATGCACACCTCCATTCTACATTCCTGTATCCATGGAAACAGAATAATGTAAGTATATCACATGTTTATTTTTTATTTCATATTTGCTTGTTTTTTTTATAGAATATCTTTACCCAATATGTTCGTGAAATTGCTCAGTAATGGATCCGTGTGGGGGGGGCCTATGGGACCCTATTTGGCGGCACATCCCATGACCTCATATCCACTAAGTACACCCCCACTAGGTAATTGATATCCATTGATCATTTTGAGCCGAGGTCAAGCTTTTTTGAGCCGAGGTCAAGCTTTTTTGAGCCGAGGTCAAGCTTGCACACTTTGACACGTTACCCACATTATGTGACCAATATGTGTTTAAAACGTTATCATTTATGATAATATGACTTGGTTATGTGTTGACGATATTAAACCCTGATTTTGTTAACAACTCATGTAGCGGTGAGTTTCTCTAAATTACCATAAATCTTAAGTGGACTTGTTTAAAAAGGTATAATGTCCAATTATTTATCTGTATGGACTAAATGATGGATTGAACGCCAAACTTACGAAAAGCGTACTGTTTTTCCAACTGAGAATTATTGATTTTGATACTGCTGATTAATGCTATCACCAATATGTTGGGAGGGTGATGTCAGAGTGTTTTCTAGTGAACACATCATGATAACATACATGTTTATATCGGCTGTGCCTATCACTATAGTTTGATCAGCTCCAAATTGGCGAAGCCTCCTTACATCAGTGAATGAAAACAGAAGAACGTGGGCATGCATGAAGGCATCAAGCCCCGCATCAAGCGCACTGTGCAGTATATGTGTCGCCCAAAACCGTGTGCGTGTGGCCATAATCTTTTGGATTACTTTTGCGCGAAGAGAGATAAAAACGGAATATTTCTAGCCAATTTTGAATCTATTAAACTATAGTAGATTATGCGCTGACATCACCCCTCACCCCTCCACCAACTTGAGCTAACACAGAGTTTATCTATTCATCTCCTTTTTGAAGCTGAATGGACTGAATGGATTTTTAAAAAACATTTCAGCATCTTATTAGGACAACAACAACAAAGTTGACTTGCCCTTTCCGACCGACCCAAATTTTCGGAAATCTTGGGTCGCTTATTTTTTTATTGATTTTTTCAAAGTAAAAAAAAATTAAAATGTTGTTTTTTTAACAAAATTGAAAGAAGCACATAACAATAAAGAAAGATGAAAACGTGTTTTTGAGTAGTATCTGCTTGTTTAAAAATGTTTTTTAAAAATTTAAAAAAAATAAACAACAACAAATCATACACAAATATTTAAAACCTGTTTTTGTGTAGTATCTCCTGTTTAAATTCAAAAAAAAAAAAATATCAGACCGTCCGACCCAGACTCTGGCCCTGAAAGGGCAAGTCAACTTCTTCTTTTTTTTTGCCTTCAGTGGGTTGACTTCTGCTCATGTTTGGCAACATAAAAGACCTGATAAATGAGTACATACCAAATCAAATTACCTTTCGTTTTCTTTTTGTCTTTTAATAGAGCCAAGAAATAACTGCCGCAAATACAGCTGGAGCATTGTGTGTACGCAAACCATGGCCAGGTATAGCAAGAACTATCTATGGCAATCACCAGAGATTTGTAGAGACATACTTCAAACCGTTCCCAGGTGAGAGGAAATATGTAGGCCAGGGTGGGTGGGGTGCATGTGGGTTACAAGTTTTAGCATGTGTCTTCTTTTTACTCGCTCACTGCTCGTATGGTGTGTTTCTTGTGGTAACCTGGTATAATTGTAGTGTTTTTAATGTATATATTTTTAATTCTTGCATTTGTAATAATATTTTGTGCATATTTGTAATATTGTGCCAATTCAGCCGGTTGGCTGCAAAGACAATAAATAATACCATGAATAATAGAGTTTATGAAAGGTCTACTTTCATAAACCAAATTACTTAACTGGGGCAGACACCCTCTGGGTTGTCTGTTTTGCATATATGCATCGGCGTGACTTGGTTACCGGGCGCCGGGCCAATCAGACCACTTGCTTTCATGCCCACGATTTTGGCTTATGTTTCATGTTGGCGATAGGCCCAGTGGTTTTGCCTCTCCATGTTTTCAGTTAACTTTTCTTGTCGGCTTCAACGAGACTAGTGGTATTATCGAGCAATACCGTCAATTATCTTTTCTGTGTTTGCTATCTGCAAATAATAATAATATTATTTTTTATACTGCAGTTGCAGCACAACAGCCCAAGCAATAGCCCCCTCTGTAGTCAATTTGGCTTCCATGAAGCAGTGACTCCATTGTATGGGCTCAGACATTTCACAAGCATTTTGTTGTTATTTATTTCTCAACCTGTTAGGTCCTTTTTTGTTAGAACATACAATAAGATTATGAAAGCTTGGGCCAATAGGCTGTTTCTGAGGTCATTTATTTTTTACATGTGATGTATATCAGCATATTTAGTAGAGATGCACAAATTAGTATTAGCACCAGTCAGTGACTCAGTACAACTCTATATTTACCCAACACTTTTGGGATGGAAATGTTGAAAAAACTACCAGAGAGTGAAAATGGGTGAATTTAGTGGGGAAAACCGGACTTGCCAGCATTGGGAGTCGAACCCGGGTCTACCAACACTGAATACAATGTCTTAGTCAGGGGTCACTTGCCCATAGTTAACAATTCCATCCCCATTTATCACCCGTCATGATCACCCGGGGGAGATGGACCGAGGCGGCACATGCTCCCAGCATAGTTTTCAAATGGGATTTCATAGGGTTCAGGAGTATCATGGTTATGGTAACGCAAACAAAGGTGTAGACTTAAGCCCTAACACTTTTAGGATGGACATTTTGAAAAAAACTATCCGGGGGGGGGGGGGGGGGGGGGTAGAAAGGGGTGACATTTAGTGGGAAAACCAGACTTGCCAGCAACGTGAGTCAAACACAGGTCACCAGCATGAAATGCAGTGTCTTAGGCAAGGGGGTCACACGCCCATAATTAATACTTCTGTCTGCATTTATCACCTGCTGTGATCGCCCGGGAGATAGACTGAGGTGGTACATGCTACCAGCATATAGTTTTTAGGTCGTCCGTAGGAAGAGACCTTATGGCAGCATCCTTCGTGTGTAGTCTGTGTGTGTGTGTAGTCTGTGTGTGTGTGTAGTGTGTGTCAACAATTTGGTATACACTTTTTTCAACAATTTGGTATACCCTTTTTGTTTTGTCCATTTCTTTTCCATACAATGTCCAATTGCAATCAAACTTCGGTCATAGATGCAACATGGGAACCTTCATATGTTAATGAGGTCAAAGGTCACATACCAAGGTCAAAGGTCATCCGAGGTCAAGATGTATATGTAAAAGTGGCTGCATATGTAAAATTGATTACATTTGTCCATTTCTTTTCCATACAATGACCAATTGTAACCAAACTTTGGTCATAGATACAACATGGAAACCTTCATATGTTAATGAGGTCAAAGGTCACATACCAAGGTCAAAGGTCATCTGAGGTCAAGATGTAAATGTAGAAATGGCTGCATATGTAAAATTGATTACATTTTTCCATTTCTTTTCCATACAATGTCCAATTGCAATCAAACTTCGGTCATAGATGCAACATGGGAACCTTCATATGTTAATGAGGTCAAAGGTCACATACCAAGGTCAAAGGTCATCCGAGGTCAAGCTGCATATGTAAAATTGATTACATTTGTCCATTTCTTTTCCATACAATGACCAATTGTAACCTAACTTTGGTCATAGATACAACATGGAAACCTTCATATGTTAATGAGGTCAAAGGTCACATACCAAGGTCAAAGGTCATCTGAGGTCAAGATGTAAATGTAGAAATGGCTGCATATGTAAAATTGATTACATTTTTCCATTTCTTTTCCATACAATGACCAATTGCAACCAAACTTCAGTCATAGATACAACATGGAAACCCGCATATGTTAATGAGGTCAAAGGTCGCATAGAAAGGTCAAAGGTCATCTGAGGTCAAGATGTAAAATTTAGTACACTTTTTTGTTGTCTCTTGTTCATTTTTTTTTGTCTCTTGTTCATTTTTCCATACAATGACCAATTGCAACCAAACTTGGGTCACGGATGCAACATGGAAACATTCATATGTTAATTAGGTCAAAGGTCACATACCAAGGTCAAAGGTCATATGAGGTCAAGATATAAAATTAGCTGCATATGTAAAATTAATTACATTTAAACAGGTGAAGTACAATTGCAACCAAACTCCAGGATGTTTATTTTATTTTTTATATCCTGGATCCGCTAGTGATCTAAACTCTTTCTTTCTAGATGCCTGTGGTTTGAGATCCACCTTGTTTTTAATCTACCCATATAAACGGACGACCTATTTGGGACCGCTGTCCCTATTTTTTAAATAAGATTTCATGGGGTTCAGGAGTTTATTAGGGTTATGGAAGAGAACAATACTGTAGCTTTTATTGCCATCATATTTTGCTCTTTTGGATATTTCAATCTTTTTTCTGTATTCATTTGTAAAAGTGGTTAACAAATGCATGATTCAATATACATATCATAATGATATCAAATATAATAAATGCTATGCAAATGCATGTAGGGTACACAAACTTTGTAAAACATTTGTCCAAAATGAGTTGATCTAATATTGATCCTTTGAGCACCCCATAACATTTTCTTGTTTGTATTTTCCTGGTACCTCCAAACTCTCAGGTCATTATTATTCAGGTGATGGCGCTGTTCGTGATAATGATGGATACTATCACATCACAGGAAGAATGGATGATGTCATCAATGTCACAGGTCATAGGCTTGGAACAGCTGAAGTGGAAGATGCAATGGTTAGTAGATGCACTCTTTTTAACAATATAGAAGAAAGGATCGCTCTTTCCTCGAGGTTTCCTCGAGCTTTCATTATGGTAACGCAAACAAAGGGCAAGTCTTAGATATTTGGACCAGTAATGCTTCAAAATAACCTCTGCTTTGATAAAATGTATAGAGATTTACCAAATTGCAGTAGTAAGTAGCTAAAAATGGCTGATAAAAATGGTTGAACCACCCTGTATGATGCGCCACCCAGCAGCTGCTTGGGAGAGGCCAACATACTAAGTGCATCATGGGAAAAAGTCAACATCCAAATTCCATGTAACACAAATACAACGCAGGCACTGTGTAATTTTGTGTTAAATATCAATATACACTAAAAACAGCAATCTGCAATTATACTGACTCACTTGATATATGTCCTTTTCACAACTTGAGGGGTAACAATTAAAGGATAATGGCTCTTGATCAGATGTTTAACATTTTCACTTTGGAAACAAGGAATTGCATGAGGGGCGTAGCCCCGAGAGAAATTTCTGTTAGTAGTTGGTTAATAATTATTATGACTGTATTGATAACCTTGTTAAAATGGAGGCGTCCTGATGTATTCCTATGGTGCTTTCTGTGCTACATTAAGTAGCATCATCAATATAGTCATATTCCAAAATTGTAGTTAAAGATTAGATTACTCCATGGGTTCCTATTACAGAAGCCAAATTTTACTTCAAATTTCATGGTGTGTTAACCATATTTGGGGAAAAGTCACTCTTTTTTAGCTTTCAGCATCTTAAGGAAACATCTGTCGATTTTGTTTTTGCAGGAATAATGGGAAATAATTGTATAGGCTTCCTTCTGATGATATCAAAATGTCAAGTTTGATGGGTAAAAGTGAATTTAATTGGGTCACACCTTTCATATTTTATAAGTGACATACAATTTATGTTTATTTCTGTTCCTACAGAATATGCATGCTGCTGTAGCTGAGACAGCCGTTGTTGGGTTTCCCCATGATATCAAAGGAGAAGGTATGTAGGGTCGTTCATACTATAGTTTGATCGGTTCTTAATGGGCGAAGCCTGCTTACAGCAGCGAATTAATACACAAGGACGCGAGCGTGCATGAAGGGTCGTTCATACTATAGTTTGATCAGTTCTTAATGGGCGAAGCCTGCTTACAGCAGCAAATGAATACACAAGGATGCGAGCGTGCATGAAGGCAACTAGCACAATGTGCATCATATGCGTGCCATGTGCGTGATACCAAAATTGCGTGGGTGTGACTGTAATCTGCAATTATGCTTGGATTACTTTTGCGTGTGGAGAGATAAAAACCAAATATTTCTCGCCAATTGGGAACTATAGAGGTTATTTAACGTGCAATGCAATGCCCTATTTCTTCCGCAGTATACAGAAATGTATTGCAGGTCACCTTAGGTCATTGCAGGTCAACAAATGCGATGGCAGCTAGTTGGATGTGTTATAAAAGGAGAACATCAGTGCTAATGCAAAGTATCACAAACTACCATTATGGCAGTTGTATACTTTTTAATTCCATTGCAATAGACGATGTCACCTGTTACGTCACAGCAGCCCAGCAAACAAAAAAACTTGCCTGCCGATGTGCGCACGTATTGCCTGTCAAATAAAAGCTTGCCTGTCGGTATGCACACACATTCGAAGGAGGTGTCCATTATAATAAACCAAACCAGTCAAGAGCAGTCAATACAATACAATGTATGTTCCCCCATCTATGGAATGGAACCAGGCAACTAACATTGTTGATCAACAAGAGGTGACATGGTCTATAAAGACACTGTAACTCACAGTAAACAATGCCTAGTCGGAATGTATATTTAAAGTAAGTTTGCAGGGAAAAACTAATCATATTTTAAATACAAGCTGTCCCAAAATTATTAGTACCCATCATTGCCCATTAATTCATTTTTTTTTTCATCATGAAAATCAATGTGATTAGGTCTGTTGTTTTTTCATCATCTTTGAAATAATGTACCCTTTCATTAGAATTTTAGATTATGAATACTGGATTTATCAAACTGAAGAAACACATCATCGTGTAAGACATGGTAATTTCACCTTTTCGACAAAGTGCAAAAGAAATGAGTGTGTTAAACTTGTTTGAAAGATACAAAACTATTCTCTTTTAATCTCTTGTCTTCTGATATAATCTTTGGTTCCTTTTTATTTTTTAACTCTGATAGTAATGGTTATTCAAATCATTAACAATTCTTTATTTTAATTCAATTTGAAGTAATTTGAGTAAAAGAAGTTTGTCACGCTTGAGTTATCCCAAGCTTTGCTTCTATTGGACTAGTTTAAGGCTAATTTTGAGGGACATTTAAGCAACTAAGTGGTTTTGGATAATTTGCATGTGAATCTTTTTCAAATTGTTAGCAGAGTTTCTTACGAAATTGGTCAAAATTAAACAGTCCCTTACTTTTTAACAACATACTACTGAGTATACGCTTATTTTTGCTTGAGATAATGATTTTATGCTTTAGGCAAACAGAGAAATGTCTATCTGCAAAGTTTGTTAGAAAAAGGCAAAATACATACTCCAACTCTACTGAAGATACGGGTGGGAGGATTTGGGGATACATCCTCGATGAATTTGATAGGGATGGTCCATGCAACGATCCCCAAATGCAGGTGCCAGTTTGTGCCATTTTGTTCAAGTTAATCTCTGAGCATTTTAGCCATCATATGGGAATTTGTGAATTAGCTTCATTTTGCATCATTTTGTGACAATATCAGCATCAACATAGACAGCGTCTTACCCGCAATTAAAGTAATGAATTATTTATGATTTGAACAACCATAACTAATAAAGTTAAAAATTAGAAAGAAACAACACATTCCATTAGAAGCCAGATAATTTTGTGTTTCTTTCAAACAAGTTTAACACACACTTTACACTTTGTCGAAAAGGTGAAATCACCATGTCTTACACAATGGAGTGTATATTCAGTTTGATAATTCCGCTATTTCTAATGAAAGGGAACAGTATGTCCAGCCTGAAACAACGGACCTAATCTCATTGATTTCATGATGAAAAGAAATTATGAACATTGATGGGTACTAATCATTTTGGGATAGCTTGGATAAATCAATTAAAAATACTAATGATTAATTGATGGTTTGATATGTACTTCTGAATGTTTCAGGTGTTTATGCCTATGTTACATTGAAAGATAATGTAACAGATTCAGATGAGGTTATCTGTAAAGAGCTTAAAGCCTTGGTGAAGAAGACAATTGCAGGATATGCTGTACCGGATGTTATAATGGTAAGTTACAAAACCAAACCACTCAGGGAATGGTAAGATTGCAGGAAATGCTGTACCGGATGTTATAATGGTAAGTTACGAAACCAAACCACTCAGGGAATGGTATTGGTTCATATCATTAGTAGCTTATGGAGTTGTCTGGTTACATATCTCATTGTAGAAATCAGGAAATACTCATTAGAAATATGTCAACTCTTTTCAGAGACCTTGTTCATTCTGTTGTGCTGCTTGCTTTTCTTGGTGTTTTCATCATCACTAAAACGTGTCTGTTTCTGAATGATCTGGTCGGACATCCTGTCAAGTGTGTACATCCCCTCGTCCTTGTTCATTATGTTTTCTCCTCGGCTTCTGATCCTGATTGGGTATATCCTTGGTGTAAGACATTCATAAGTTTGTGTAAAGACCTCATTACAGAATAAAGCTGTATAATCATTTAATACGTTAATAGGATGTTGTGCTAGGTGAATTCTGTGCTGTCTTACACCAAGGATAAAACCCTGATTGCTTCCTTTAACCTTGTACTGTTTTGTCCAATTGTTTGTCATCATTTTTGCCCCTCCCGCCCATTTACATTATTCTTTAAGTATCTGTTGGGGTCAGTAAGTAAGGATGTTTCATAATTGGTAATTTGATTATTCACCAATGTTGAATCTGGCTAGTAATACAGTCCATTGGTATTACAACCTGGTAAAGTTAACCCTAACCCCCAAACCAGGTTTTTAACCAATATCGCAATTTTGGATGAAATATCAACAAATAAATCATTACATAGGCAAGCATTATGAAAGTGAAGTTTTACAGGTCCGGAAATCTTCTCCTGTACTATGGTAATACAGATAGCTATATTTGTAAATTTGGTATCAAACAAATTCTACAAGTGTTCTCTATCCAAAGATATTTTCAGATTTATAGTGCGAATTATTTTACAGGAGATATAAAGCTTTGAAATGGTTTCAAAACTTTTGGGATACCCTTTATTAGTCATATGGCATATGTGATCCTTGAAGGAGCTGTGTTCACCATTATTATGATCACACTTGCGTGACAATCCAGTGGTAGCTTGAACAGTGATCACGACCTTAGAGGTTAAAAATTGAACTGGCAAGAACAACTGCTGAGGGCGCATCATATTGCAAACCGCAATCATTTTAATTTTTGGTATGAAAGTAAACCTTGTCTGCTCAAAAATGTTTACAACTTGATGACGACTTAGACAAAACCTATTACACTATTGCAATGTAGATAAAGTTTGCATTGCTATATACACTACCAAGCTAATGATGATTTAATCATCTCATATGATTAACAATTTCCACACGGCAGGCGTCTGCAGACGACATTCCAAAATTTCACAAAATGTTTCAAAAATTTCAAAAATATTGAATTTCAATACCATATTTGGAATCACCATGAGAAATGCATTGACATAAGTACAAACATGCCTAGTATCGGTTCAGTAATCCTTGAGATATACTTGTCAAATTGTGAAAGGTTTCTGAAAAATCAGTTTTGTATATGGTGAAACTAATAGCTGCGTGGAAAGTGTTAAAACCCACTTTGCTACAGGAAGTTGTAAACCCCCATTGTGTTTTTCTTGTCATGTCATAATGCACCAGATTGCCCAATCCTGTGTCAGCTCTGGCAAGGCCGCGATTCTGTCTTTGTTCAATATTGCATTATGGGTGCGCTGTGTTGCTCCGTGGCGAATTGTCTGACCTGGGTATATCACAATGCTATTTGTTCTCAACAGATCAAGACGTTGGAAATTCCCATCCATCCTCCCCTTTTTTGGGTGCTTTAAGGATTTCCAATTTTGCAAGGGGAAACCTTGGCGCCCATTCCCTTCGTTGTGGTTCCTGGTTTTCTCCCACTGGGCATTCTGGGGGTGGTCATAGAAAAGTTGGTTATAAAACATGTCTATCTTTCCAAGCATGTACCTCTTTGTTAAGATAATATATAATTATCTTATGGAACTATTGACTCTTATAAATAAGGAACTCTTACAAAGTAAAAGACTCTTACAAAGAAATATCGATCGTTAAGGTCACATACGCAAGGAATCTGCATCAGTTATCCAATCGCACATTTGCAGGCGCCTAATGCGCTTGGAATTTGCTGGCTATTAATAGACATACATACCAACATCGGCACAGGCGCATTTACATTTCTGATCATAAATCATAAATATATTCCGAGTTACAGAGTGATACGATTCCTAATTACTTCAAAATCATGCTTCAAAGAGTGAAAATAAACTGTCAGGTCTGCGCGACAACTTATTTTTCACTCTAAATTCACTCTTAAATCATGATTTTGAAGTAATTAGGAACCGTATTGCTCTGTAACTCAGTGCCTGACCAGTTTGATTTAAGACAAAGATGAGGACGAAATGCTGATCTACCTTTATGGATGCGCAAAACAAGGACAGTGGCTGCGATGGGATTCTGCCATGCAAGTCAACACATCATGGAAGAAGCTCCTGTATGAACGGACTCCAAAACTCCTGTCAGTCCATGCCATCCATGACCAACTCCCGACAAAGATTTATCTGAGACTCTGGGGGAAGACAAACATGGGACTGTGCCAGTTATCCCACCACCGAAACTGCACCCTGCTCCACATCCTGAACTGTTGCAGTTTTTCGCTAGAAAATGGAAGGTACAATTGGTGTCACAACCAAACAATGAGAGCAATTGTATCAGGACTGATACCATATGTCGATGAAGCAAACAGAAACAGACCATCTAATTTCAAGGATTCAGTCCTACCAATGCATTCCAAAAAGCCGATGGCACAAAATACCGTAACCCAGTCTTGCCATACACAAAACTAAAAAAACAGACATCCTGAGAAATGCTAGTGACTGGAAACTCTTGGTGGATGAAGAGCACTCACAGTCTTTCCTCCAGAAATTGTTGAAACAGCCAAATCACCAGACATTTACAATCTTCTCAACTCGCACTAATAATGTCGTTCCTATTGAATTGAAAGTCCCTTTAGATGAGAGCCTTGCTAATGCATTCATCAGGAAGACAAAATACAATACCATGTCCAGCAAATGTCTGGCCTCCAAAAGAATCCCTAGTGGGAAAAGAAAATCCATCTTCGACACATCATCTAAAACAGCCCTGCGAGCACTCTACATCATCTGGCGTTCAGACAATCAAAGTTGATACCACCTTCAACGATATGCCACGAAGAAAGTGAGACAGTTGAGCGCTCACAAAACTGGTTTAACCCGCCAATATCTGGTCCTAAGCCCAGAAACCTCAGAGCATAGACTATATGTACACAGATGAAGATGATGAAGAAAAGCAATACTCTGCAACACAGTGATTTCCCCAATAGTCATCTTCTAAGAGAATTACATACATCGAGAGTGCTCATCTTTAAAAGGTGAAATGAAGGCTCCGAAGATGACGACACTAGTAATTCACCAATGAATTCTTCTATGTCATGACGTGAATGTTAAAATGCATTGATATACAGTACAATTTATTTGTTATTATTTATTTATTTATGCTTTATTTATTGAGGGTAACATCCTAATTAACCCTCCCACACTTCAAGAGACTCAGGAAGCAATTAGTCAAATGAAGCCCAACAAAGCTGCAGGTCTTGACTGTGCAATCACATCAGAAGCACTCCAAGATGGCGGTGAAGCTTTGGTTAATGTTGTCGATGGATTTTGCATGGAAGTCTATCTGCTCTTCAACGTCCACTCAGTATGGTCAACGTTCAATCTCTGTGTCAGCTGCAAAACTCTGGAATAATATTCCACTTCATGTGAAAAATGCTGAGATTATATTTCAGTTTAAGAAATCCTTAAAGACTCATTTGTTCACAATGGCTTTTTAATTGTAGCCCAAATCCATGTATTTGTTTGTTATTGTGTTTTATGTTCAAGCGCTTAGGGATCTCGATGTAAGGTGCTATACAAATATGGTTATTATTATTATTATTATTATTATGTACAACTCGAAAAGTGCTGTGATGGTAGATGGCAGCATATCAGACCCTTTCGCTGTCTCCACTGGAGTGCTACAAGGTGATGTCCTTGCTCCATTCCTATTTGTGATATCGGTAGACTACCTATTGAAGAAAGCCACATCTGACCTTGACTCAGGAGTTGTGACACATCAGCATCGCTCTAGACGTCATCCCGCCGTTGTTCTAAACGACCTTGATTTTGCTGATGATATTGCCTTACTTGAGACCACAATTCCACGAGCTCAGACCCAGCTGACAAAAACTGCTGCAGCAGCAAAAGACGTTGGCCTCATCATTAGCGTTCCCAAAACAGAGTATATGATGGCCAACTGCAATCCTCACCCAACACTACAGGTCTATGGGGAAACCATCAGCCATGTGACGGATTTCAGATATCTGGGCTCTATGATGGCATCGGGTGCAAGTGACCTTAACAGACGCAGGGCATTGGCATGGTGCGCATTCTGGAAGTTGGAACACCTCTGGAAGAGTCCTCAAGTAGCTATCGCAACAAAAGTGAAATTATTTAGCACCACCTGTGTGACGATTTTGCTGTATGGCTGTGAAGTACATACAGCGCTTGAAGTAACAGCGCTTACTTGGTGACAATGAAGGCATGTTTCAAGAACGTCAGATAGCCACTCTTGCTACAGATCGCCGTGCTTGGAGAAAACTTGTGGTCGCCTGCTCTACGTAGCCGATGAACATTCTTCAGTGTCCAACACTGCTTTCCAAGTAAACCCTCATTTTATTATTTTATTTTTATTATTAATGCTTTCTTTATTGAGGGTAATATGCTTCAGTGACTTGCACTGCTTTCCAAGCAGGCCCTCATTTCGATACATACATAAATACATCAAAATAACAAATAACAGTGTTGAAATATAATACAAATTATAATACAAATTATTCAATTATGATACAGTGGAAATATAGGATTTGAATTGACCAAGAGACATATTTTCTAAATCAATACGAATAGATGGTGATAAATTGTTCCACAGATGACCAGATCTGTAAAGAAAAGTGCGCATACCAGAATTTGAGTTGATTTTAGGAATAATTAAAGTATTACTTGAATATTTATGCATAAATACACAGATTATTTACAAAGAAGAAAAGAAAAGGTATGTACACATAATATGAAATAATACAATACCATATACAAAATAATAATAATTTAGTTTGAAGTAGTGATACATGACTTTAATTGACTTCACAACTCAATACATATTTTTGGTGAAACATTGTTCCAAAGAGAAGAATATCTGGGATGAAATGTATGTTTACCAGAATTGCTATTAGATTTGGGAATCAATAGAGTATTTGATGTTTTATTTCTTGTTGTATAAGTATGACTATTATGTCCAAAATTAAATTGGCATGATAAATTATTTGGACTGATATTTCTTAAACATTTGAATACAATGGTAAGCATTTGATTTGTCCACCTTTCATTTAGTTTTACCCACTTGAGTAAAGTCATCATATCATTAATAGGTGTTCTAATATCAGCAGATAGTATTGTTCTGGCTATACGATTATGGAGAATCTGCAGTTTAGTTTGGTACGACTGAGAACAGTTAGACCGTACTTGGCTAGCATAATCAAAATGAGGCATTAGCATTTGATAACATCAAAACAGTACTATGTGGGAGAAAATGCTTAACCTGTCTAATAATACCAATTCTTTTTGAGATATTGTTAGATAAATAATCTGCATGTGATGACCATGACATATTCTTATCAAATTTTACACCAAGATATTTGAATTCATTTACCATTTCAATAATTTAATTCTTGTAGGAGAGGGTAACATGGCTAAATCTATTTAAAATGTAAGTGGTACCAAAAATCATTACTTTAGTTTTGTTAACATTTAGTATTAGCTTGTTAGCTCCCAATCAGTTTGCTGCAAGATTTAAATGTGTAGTAAGCTATTTGAAAGATGTTCAGGGTTTTTGGCTCTACATAATAAAGAGGTATCATCTGCATACATACTAGTTTTACAATGTACAGCATTCGGTAGACAATTTACAAATATTAAATTAATTATTTATTATTATTACATTTTTTATTAAATCATTGATAATAATATGCAAACTATTTACCTTTAATAATAAATACAGAATTATAATAAAGAAAAGAAAATGTGAACCTGTAGAGCAAGGGCTCCCGGGCACTGACATTGGAAGAGGGTATAGGTATGTGCCGCGCTGAAGACCCCCTTTTACACCCTCTGCTGCTAGCACTTATGACCCCCCTTTTAAGGGTGCACTACACTAAATGGGGTATCCCCTACCCTTAAGGGCGGTGTTTAAAGCTAGAATCGGAAAATATGCATGGCAAAATCCTCAATTAAAAAAACGGTAATACAATTGCGTAAATGCCTATGATTTTTGATTAATTATGATTAATGGGACATCACCTACATGCACCCTGACTATAAACTGTGAATATCATCTAGATAAATTTTGAGAGATCTTTCAAATTTGTGTTTTTTACTGGAAACATTGACGATTACGGCGGTATTTCCAAGCTCGTCAGAGAGGTAGTCAACTCCATGGGCGTATTTTGAAAAATCGAGCCGGTTCACCTATCTATTTTTTTCACTTTTTGGTGAGAAAATGTGATCATCTTTCAGAAAAAATCACTGTACAAGGTCCAATTTCGCAATTTAGTGGTCTAACACAGAGTTTTATATCAGTGTTTTTGTACATATCCCTATGGAGCTCTATTTAGTAGTGTGACCCCTTAAGGGAATTCGGCCATATTTGACCCTTGACCCCATTATTAAGTAAAATTAGGTCAGATATCAGCTGTTTTGAATTTTATTCGAGACAAATATTGTAAAACAAGGATTTTTCGACCAGAATGAGATTGTTTCGATCCAATTGTTGCCTTAATTTGACCTATTTTGACGTGTTTTGTAAGTAAGCCTATTGGAAACTGTAATTCTATGCTATTTAGAGAGAAAAGGATGATTTTTAAACAAACCGCTGCCTTTCATCTCATCTGACCGGACAATGTCGGATCAAATGCAGCAGTCCTGCACAGTTTTAAGGTGCACCACTTGGGTAAAAAATGTCAAGTAAGCACTTTAATGGGTACATGGGGGGGGGGGGGGGGGGGGGGTGGGGGTGATACGGAGCATAAAAGTAACTTACTATGAAGCCTTGAGTAAAATTTGGCCACATTTGAAATATCTATGAAGTAAGCTTATTTTTTTAATTTAAAAAAAAATAAAAAATCATGCATTGATGATGGATGGAGTAGGCTTAAGCTTATGTTGTGTTACTAAGTTAAGCTCAAGTTGTAAAACTATTTCAAGATGTGAGGGTCACATCCATGAAAGTATTGTGTATAATGCCTGCATTCTGGAGGCAAAACCATTTAACAGGTAAGTTAAATGATAAACAAAGTCTGACCTGATTAAGTGTACATTTATTTTGTAGATTAATTCATCAAATTTGAACATTGGTGGGGAAAGTCACCAACGTTATCATTTTGGAATCTATTTTGATTATTTTTGTAAAACAACACAGTGCATGTACCCTACCCCTGTCAGTAAAAACACACCTAGACATTCAATACAACAAGAATTTCTTTAAAAAGGATGAACGCTGTCCTGACAAGTATTTCTTTTAAAAAGGATTGTAGCTGTCCTCACAAAATGTAATATTGCTATGTTAATTTTGCTATCTTCTGTAGATAGCAGGTATCCATACATGACAAATTCCACTCATAAATAATTATAACAACATGGAAATATCATTAAAATGATCACAAAATGTTCAAAAGGATTCAAGGTAACTATTCAAATACATTTCAAGTACATTCAGCACAATATCAATTTCCTTAAGGGAATTCGGCCATATTTGACCCTTGACCCCATTATTAAGTAAAATTAGGTCAGATATTAGCTGTTTTGAATTTTATTCGAGACAAATATTGTAAAACAAGGATTTTTCGACCAGAATGAGATTGTTTCGATCCAATTGTTGCCTTAATTTGACCTATTTTGACGTGTTTTGTAACTAAGCCTATTGGAAACTGTAATTCTATGCTATTTAGAGAGAAAAGGATGATTTTTAAACAAACCGCTGCCTTTCATCTCATCTGACCGGACAATGTCGGATCAAATGCAGCAGTCCTGCACAGTTTTAAGGTGCACCACTTGGGTAAAAAATGTCAAGTAAGCACTTTAATGGGGTACATGGGGGGGGGGGGGGGGGTGATACGGAGCATAAAAGTAACTTACTATGAAGCCTTGAGTAAAATTTGGCCACATTTGAAATATCTATGAAGTAAGCTTATTTTTTAAATTTAAAAAAAAAAAAAATTCCATGCATTGATGATGGATGGAGTAGGCTTAAGCTTATGTTGTGTTACTAAGTTAAGCTCAAGTTGTAAAACTATTTCAAGATGTGAGGGTCACATCCATGAAAGTATTGTGTATAATGCCTGCATTCTGGAGGCAAAACCATTTAACAGGTAAGTTAAATGATAAACAAAGTCTGACCTGATTAAGTGTACATCTGCTGTTATTTTGTAGATTAATTCATCAAATTTGAACATTGGTGGGGAAAGTCACCAACGTTATCATTTTGGAATCTATTTTGATTATTTTTGTAAAACAACACAGTGCATGTACCCTACCCCTGTCAGTAAAAATACACCTAGACATTCAATACAACAAGAATTTCTTTAAAAAGGATGAATGCTGTCCTGACAAGTATTTCTTTTAAAAAGGATTGTAGCTGTCCTCACAAAATGTAATATTGCTATGTTAATTTTGCTATCTTCAGTAGATAGCAGGTATCCATACATGACAAATTCCACTCATAAATAATTATAACAACATGGAAATATCATTAAAATGATCACAAAATGTTCAAAAGGATTCAAGGTAACTATTCAAATACATTTCAAGTACATTCAGCACAATATCAATTTCCTTAAGGGTGCACTACACTAAATGGGGTATCCACTACCCTTAAGGGCGGTGTTTAAAGCTAGAATAGGAAAATATGCATGGCAAAATCCTCAATTAAAAAAACTTAACGGTAATACAATTGCGTAAATGCCTATGATTTTTGATTAATTATGATTAATGGGACATCACCTACATGCACCCTGACTATAAACTGTGAATATCATCTAGATAAATTTTGAGAGATCTTTCAAATTTGTGTTTTTTACTGGAAACATTGACGATTACGGCGGTATTTCCAAGCTCGTCAGAGAGGTAGTCAACTCCATGGGCGTATTTTGAAAAATCGAGCCGGTTCACCTATCTATTTTTTTCACTTTTTGGTGAGAAAATGTGATCATCTTTCAGAAAAAAATCACTGTACAAGGTCCAATTTCGCAATTTAGTGGTCTAACACAGAGTTTTATATCAGTGTTTTTGTACATATCCCTATGGAGCTCTATTTAGTAGTGTGACCCCTTAAGCCTGCATCAGTTCTTAAGACCCCATTTTTATTGAAAATTCAAAAATCACGAAATTTTGCATTCCAAAGGCCCATTTCTTCGAAAATGTTGCTTTCTAAAACCCAAAAATATCGAAAATTTGCGTTCTTGCTAATCAAAATTGAACTATAGGCCAGTTCTCAAGACCTACTTTTTTGAAAAAAATCAGTTCCTAAGACCCAATTTTTCATCATAAAATCCACTCAGTTCAGTTCTGTAGCCTTCCTTTTTGAGACCCTGGGCGGCACACCCCTACCCCCCAAAAAAATGATAGCCCCCCCCCTCCCCCCGGGCAAGGGCTTACTCAATAAAACCGTCTCAAACCATTTTGAATCATTCGAAACAAGTGTTTTTTGTATGAACTAATGAACTTGTATCATCTCATAGTGATAAGACACTAAGTAGCAAACCAAATCAATTAGGTAGATGAAACATGATGCCTAGCCATTATGAGTAACCATACTAATACCCTACTGTGTTAATAACAAAATGACAGTGATATAGGAGATGTAGTAGGTGATAATGTCAATATTTAAACATTCATGTCTGTCTGTGTATGATGCTGTCTTATATGTGCGCCATTGCTGTTCAGATGACTTCCTATACAAATATGGAAGTAACCAATTATGTCTAGTCATTGTGTTGGGAGTATTAACACTTTCTATGCATACGACAGTTCCAAATTTCACAATTGTTTTCAAAAATGTCAAAAGTAATGAATGTCATTACCATATTTGGAATCACCATGAGAAATGCATTGAAATAAGTACAAACATGCTTAGTATTGGTTCAGTAATCCTTGCGATAGAAAGGTTTCGGAAAAATCTGTTTTGTGTATGGTAAAAATAACAGCCGGGTGGAAAGTGTTAAGGTTGGTCATAATGATATGCATATGCAGGATTTGTTGTCAGATTTATGTTTGAGGAGTGCGGATTCTCTTGGTCGGTCATCTGGGTTTGCTGTCCCCTTTGCCAATAAATTACCCATAAGTCACTCAGAATCACTGTCCCTTGTCATGTGTGACACGTTCTGCACATGCGCACAATTGTTATCCTTGCAGGATTTGCCCTTTGCTAGTTTTTGCGTCAGCCCGACCATGAGAATTTACGGAGCAGGATGGAATGTTCTAATTCATTTTGTTTTCCATGTGTGAAACATGTTTAGCTGACTTGAGTTTGGGCTGGATTGTAACCTACTTCAAAGCCAAATGTGCCCGAAGTGGACATTTTGCAGTGCTATGATAGGTAGCATACCACTAAATATGTCTGCTTTACGTTTACACAGTCAATACACACTTTAAAATGTCTTATTTTCAATGTTATAAGAATCTGGTACTTGTAGTTTGGTATCAATTTGAAGATGATACTCGTGACTATCAGCTCAGTATATCAGATATGGGGGGTAACCCGCATTTCCCCCCGCTTTAGTCCTCTGAAAACATTGTGGATCATTTTGGGTCACACACAATTTCCGGTCAAGATTAGGTTTTCAAGCCAGCGGAAATGACGTGGACACCAATTTCTCTGTAAATACATATAATTATTTATCTGTCGTACAATATATCTCTCTGGCTTTGATCAAAAGGTAAACAGGTATCAATAATACTATAAATGTGTAGCTAAGAGTCAGGATTACGGTTGTGATGAATTTCATGGGGCTGACATTTATATTAACGAAGTTATGAAGGAGGAAGTAGAACTTATTGAAATACCCTCAGTATTTTATTTGACTCACTTTTTGGGGCGCCCGCTACGGCAGCGCCTCCTTATAAAGATAGAGTTTGAATTTTATGAAAACAGTATCTTACACTGTATACGTCTCACCAGGAAAGGTGACCGCATGTCACAATGCGCAAAAAACTTAAACGCATACAAATCAGGAACGATTTCTTGACCTTTTTGCAATTAAAAGTGATCATTCTTTGCAAACATTAATGAATAGGGACATATACTAAAAGCTACTGTATAGACATGGTAAAACTGATTGACAACAACTGCGCTGATTTGATTAAGATATTCTTAACATCAAATACTAAGCATGGCAGCTTTGTTGGTACTTTCACTGAATTTCATAATGTAGCTGAAGGGTCATTAATATTCAGTACTAAAGATTGAAGCGGTTTTTTCAATAATCACCAAAACCTTACCTGGCCCTGGTCACTCTGACCAACACCCTTGACCATGATATTTCTTTTAACCATGACGCGTGCTCATTTCATATTTTCATTTTGAAAAGGTAAAAATGAGAAGGCAGTACTGCAAATTTAATAGCAAGGCAAAAACCACAAACAAAATCTGTTCTACTGGTGTTACTTTTTTTATTTAGAAATTGGTTTAAGAAGTTTTACATGCAAATGAAATATTGCCTAATCATATTTAAGGGCTCGTCAATAGGTTTTTTTTTCAAGCTGAAAAAGAACACAAAAGCCCGACTGACCGAGCCAAACAACCGTTGGTTTTTTTTCTTCCGGCATCTAATCTTTGGTTGTAAACTGAATTCATATTACAATAAAATAAGGACATTTGTGATTGGAAGTGATGTAAAACCTGGGGGAAATATTTGGTAATTGTGAGAAGACCAAATTAATACAAAATTCAGTTGAAAACTGAAATTAGATTTTCATTTTAAAGGATCCGACGTGTGACATAGTTGAAAGTTGAAAATCTTGATTTTCCCTAAATAGACCTACTTTGAAACTCATCTGGCTCAGATATGTAGCCATGTTAAATACATCAACAATCAAGAGATCTTGGAGAAGTATATATTATATATATACCCCGGGTATACCCTTCAAGGCTATAAACTGTTATTATTTATTTGAGCGTCCCCTTTCCTTTTAAAGGAATTTTTATTTATCCGCAAGCAAGTTAGCTTTAGTAAGAATTACCTTTTCAATATTGTTTTTTGATCAATTGACGACGATTACAACTATGATGAAGACAGATTACCTGTGATAAATCACTAAGGTAGCTAGGTTACCTCATCCTACAAATGGCTGCTCACGTGCATCAATCACTAAGGTAGCTAGGTTACCTCATCCTACAAATGGCTGCTCACATGCAATAGTGTTTTGAGTACTACTACTACTGTATGATGGATTACATGTGTATTAAGGGTTCATTAGTCTACATACACAAAACATGTTCTCTACGGGCTTGTCCGACCAATAACAAATTGGGGTGTGCAAGTTAATACTGACCCAAGATTTGATTTTAGTTTGTCAAAAAAACAGATTTTTGAAGGGGAAATAAAAGTAGAAAAAAAAGCCTGCCGACCGACCTGAGAGAGGTTCATTCGCCCGTACAACAGGGTTTCTTTTTATTGTAGCCTTGAGACTTATTATAATGAGTCGAGTATATATGTACAGAGGTAGAGGGATGGTATATTTGAAGTACTTTAAGCCTTTTTCCCGGTTCTTTTATGTCTGCAAAAAGTCTAAAAGTCCCTTCCTTAATACCACTTGTATGCATGATGCAGAGTTCTTGCTTCTTTGCAGCAGGTCACACTTTAAGTAGAACTTGACCTAAAATATAAATAAATATCTCACAGTTTACACTTAGGTTAATGCTATATTATACTTTTTTCAAGAAGTCAAAAGCCAGTTAAGTAGACACAATTGACGTCATTTTAAAAAACATGGCCGCAAAAGAGAATGTTAGAAAGGACATTTTGAGGTTTAAAAACAAATATCTAGTCATTTAATTTCTGTGTTTATTCTAAATGTGGTAACAAAATAAAAATGACAGAAATGTATTGGCAATGGTCATAAACGTGAATCTAATCATTTTGTATGAGCTTTAATCTGATCTTTTAGCCGATATGAATTTTCTCAATTTGACCACTTTTGGCGGCCATTTTGTCCGCCATTTTGAATGTGATGTACGGTACAATTAGCAACATAAAATTGGAGGCCATCTTGTATATCTGGAGAGCAACAGGTTTTTTTCACTGTTAAAGGGACACAAAGTCATGTTGAGTTTTTTTAATTTTAATTAATTTACACAGCAACACTTGTTTAAAACAATGTTTAAATATGTTGGAATACCACCCTTAACCATACGTACAGGCTGTCCCAAAATGATTAGTACCCATCGATGCCCAAAGTTCAATAATTTTTGTCATCATCAAAACGATGGGATTAGGTCTGTTGTTTTTACATCATCTTTGTCATACTGTACTTTTTCATTAGAATTTTAGATCATGAATATCGGATTTATCAAACTCAAGATACACTCCATTATGTAAAACTTGGTGATTTCACCTTTTTGACAAAGTGCTAAAAAATGTGTGTGCTATTACAGCTTGTTTGAAAGAAACTTGTGTATTCTCATAATCTCTTGTCTACTCAATATAATCTTGTGTGTCTTTCGGTTGCAACTGTTATTAGTTATGGGTGTTCAAATTATTAATAATTCTTCTCCTTAATTCAATTTAACGGGTAAAAGAAGTTTGTCACACTTGAGTGACCCCATGCATTGTTTTATTTGACAAGTGTTTAGGGACTTCTAAATGAAGTGGTATTTGGTGAATCACCAGTGGCTTTTCACATTGGAGAATGGATTTCGTTAGGTTAAACAATAAGGGACTATATCATTTTTAGCAAGTTTGTAGGAAATTGCATCCCCAATATGAAAAAAGAAGTCAAGCCACTGCTAATTACCCACGACCACATCTCTACCTGTTTAAATGTCCCTCAAGTTTAGCCTCAAAACTAGCTCATTATAGAAACAAAGCTTGGGATCGCACATGTGTGACGATCCATTTTTACTCTTCAAATCGAATCAAAATGAAGAAGTATTAATGGTTTGAACAACAATATGATACATACAACAGCAGGGTTTTTTGTTTTTTTTGCACTTTGCCAAAAAGGTGAAATCACCATGTCTTACACAATGGAGTGTAACTTCATTAAAATAAGTCCGATATTCATGATCTAAAATTCTAATGAAAGGGTACAGTATAGCACATTTAATAGAAAAACAACAGATCTAATCTCATTGATTTTGATGATGAAAACATTTATTGAACTTTGGGCATCGATGGGTACTAATCATTTTGGGACAGCCTGTAAAATGCTAGTTACGGCTCTACCAGCATTTTGGAATCAACGTTTTGTTGTACAAAAAGGGCTGATTTTTCATACATGTAATGCAATTGTAAAAATATACAAATCCTCGTTTTTATCATAATTGAGGGCACAGCCTCCACCACGTCTCTTCATGCCTCTTTAACATACCATGTGTTTAAGTGACCTATAAAGCATCCAAAAAAGTTGGTTTGGTTTAGTATGGGGGTGGGGAGAACCCCCCTCCCCCATACATATCTGAACGATGTTAAAGCACTATGCTCCATTTTATCTGAAATAAGGATGTGATGTCAGAACATGAAGCGGTCAGAACATATTCTAGTGAACGCATACAACATATGTTAAGCACTTGCATGGTATGACAAAATTGATGCATACATGCTTATCTATTTAATATCTGGAAACTGACGTCAAATTTTTCCCAAGAAGCTTTATATTTCAGACCATTTTTGGTTTCCAAATAATTTGTTCAAATTCCAGGTAAAGAGATGCTCAACTGATTAGGATTTCAAAGAGGAGAATTGTTAACTGATATTCCGGTTGTTTAGACCAGATATAATATTACCCTTAGTGGTTTTCTAACTTTCAATAGAAAAATTCAGCAAGCATGTCTCTAACAATTAGGAAAATTGTCTGAAGAGATTTGACATAGTCAAAAATGAGTCATTTCTATATGATTGATATTCTAAATATCCTAATGTGCCATACAATGCTTGCAGCGTAAATCAAGTAAAAAGGTGTCAACATTTCCAGGTCATATTTCGGCTAAGTTGTCAGGCGTGACATCACTCTAAATTGATTCTTAGAAAAATGATCAGACGATATATTGTAGTTTCATCTCATGAAAGTTTTTTATTAGCTCAAATGTTCCTGGTTTTTTCTATGCTATGAGGTTATTCCATGGGTTAATCCAAGAATAGAGCTTAGATTCTACAAAGTACAGCCCTGCAGGGCAAGATTTTCTTCACCCATTCCCTACTTTCCCTTTCCCATTTCCCCCTAAACCTGACCCGACCTGATCATTTTAAGGTAAACCTGATCATGAAACTACACCCAACAAAATATGTAAGTTCCCCCCTAGCATATACTAGAATATTTCCAAAAATATTTGATGGTTGGAATCTACCAAGCAATTATGTGTGGCATCATTTCAAGAAAATCAATAAGTAGATCATAATTATGTGTGGCAAGTTCGTCTGATTATGAGTGACATGATCAGACCAAATTGTCATGTCGCACATAATCAGACCAAATTGCCATGTCACTCATAGTCGGACCAAATTGCCATGTCACTCATAATCAGACAAACTTGCCACACATAATTATGATCTGCTTATTGATTTTCTTGAAATGATGCCACACATAATTGTTTGGTAGATTCCTATGTCTGTGCACGAAAATTGTTTGGAATAACCAATGAACAAAATAATAATTAGGTTATTGCTAACAATGTACTTGTAATGCATATCAATCAATGTGTTCATTTCGGTATTAAATTGTTTTTGAAATCAGTAAAATCAGGTCCTGAATATTTGGAATCACCCTGTATTTGTACCATTAACGTGATTATTGAGTGCCATCACAAAGCAATGACTGTAGAGCTAGCTCTCATATCAGTGAATGGTCAGGTAGTTATTAATAATTAACAAACTGATTATTGAAAGTGGCACCTGTGTTCAAGAGTTCACACTTGATGCTGCTATCAAATAGATGTGCCATCTATGGAGGTGACAATTCTCAGAAACCTGACATTTAGCGCACAAATATTTACTATGCTGGCACAAAGGTTGACTGATCTCCGTTGCACTGTTGATAATGCTCTCATACTTCTTCAATGACATGCTTTGCTTCTGTTGATGCTGATGTGCATAACAAGCTCTTAGGAAGTTAGAGGTCACTCATATACTTTTCGGTAGGGATGTGCCGCCAGCAAATGGAAATTGACCCAAACATTTATCCTTTTTTTTTGGAGGGGGGGGGGGGGGGGGGGGGGGGGGGGAGTGGACCCATATGTTTACCAGAGACTCATAATTTTCCTACATATTGGACAGATTTTGCTAACATTTCTGTGAAAAATAGCAAATTTAAGGATTTTAGACCCATCAATTTACCAAAAATAGCTATGAAAAGGGGTCATTCATTTACCAAATTTACCCTTTTTTGGCGACACCTCCCCATGACCTCATATCCACTAAGTGCGTGCTAAGACCCTCATTTCTTGGCTCTAAAATCATCTTTGAGATGGTCTTAGTTTTTTAGTTAGACTGCCCCCCCCCCCCTCACCCTCACTTGTGCTAAGACCCTAATTTCTTTGCAGAAGAGGGTCTTAGTTTTTGGTTTTTAGTTTTTAGTTAGGAATGTAGATGCCCTTAAATTAACTTTGAAAATCCAATTTTGATATCAACAGATTTTATTGTATCACTCGATTGGGCGAGCAAACTATTACTTGCTGTTTACGAGTGAATGTGACTTGGGTTTGTACAGGGATTTTATAATTATGGAGAAGTATCTTCCCCCAGAAAACCCAGATTTCTTTGACCTTAATAACTTGTCGCAACTAGTCTAGGTGGTGCTCTAGCATTGCCAAAGTAGTCAGAGGATGTTAAAATCACATGTTTGTCTACATTTAGTGGTTTCTATCGTGATCACAAATTATCTTAATACAAAAATGGAATCCAAGGGCGTAATTAATAACAACAGATGGGTGATGGCCAGGATGATCGATTTACCCTTTCTAGGCAAAAAAGCAGGAGATAAATTAAAGCTTTGGAATGAAGGGGATTTGAGTCACCTCAGCAGAGTATCACATATTATTACACCTCATACATATTTATAAGGGTATACTCTTTTTTGATTGGTTCATTTTTAACCAAGTCGGATAAATAAAAATACCTACCGAATGTTTGTTTAGGTTTATTGTACTACCAAACATGCGAGAGTTTGAACTACTTCCCGCTGATGAATACCGTCACCCGAATCAATTTTAGAGCCTATGAATATTACGTACATGTTAAACTGTGATGCCAAGTACGAGGTTGACAACAACAAACATGGCGTCGTCTGCTAAACATCTGCCGAAGAAATTCGCAAACTAAACAGACGCAGATTTTAGGCTTCTTTTGAATAATTATGCTGCATCAAAATCCGTGAAGGTCTGCAGCAATGATTGTGAAGAATAGGAAACGGGGTTAAATGATATTCTTCGGCCAGGGGGAATTTAGTCAGCCGCTTCTTGGCTCGCTGTGCATACTGTAGGTGTAGGCAGGCATAGGCCTACTACTATGAGCCTACGTGGGAGCAACGTAAGGTGTGTTTTTTGTTTTTTAAATTTATTTTAGACAATGAAATATGTATGAGGTGTAATAAAACAAATACAACATGGTTTCTTTCGGGAAAGTAGTGCAAACTACTGGCCCTTGGTGTTGGATGACTGGTGACTACCTCCCTCCAGTCTGCGTCGGGAGGTAGTCACCAGTAATCCAACACCGCGTGACCAGTAGTTTGCACTACTTTCCCTTAAACCATGTTGTATTTGTTAACTGCTGCTTGTTCATTTATATGATCAGATTATCATGTAATTGCGGAGGATCGGATTGAATAAATAATTAAATAAATACCCCTGACACGGTTAGCAACTCGATAGTGTTATAGCATTTTTGTTAATTCTTTTCTTATGATTCTAATAAATTTCATCTATAGTCTTTTAAAGTTATAATACTCTATCACTTAGCTATTATAAACAGCAGCAAGAGTGCTCGATACTCAAGTGCGTAAATTATTAGTTTCCAAATGTAGATGCTCATTAAAAAGAAATAAACAGACACTCGATAGATATTGTAACAAATATCCAGCACGAATATATGTCAATATTTAGAGGAGAAAGTTGAGATCTCGCACATGAACGGTAAATTGACTGACAAGAGATCAGAACTCATATCAACGTGTCGACACATAGATCTACACCGCCCGACCGTGCGGAGAAAAAAGATAAAGACAAATGCTGTAATTGGCAACAGAGATGGGGCAGGACCGACCATGCAGTGTTTGGCATGAATATTGAAATACGTTGATAACCACGTTTGCATATAGGCCTATTCATACACTTACACTACTTATTTTCCGGATAAGAGTGACTGGATTGAATAAAACAACCGATTTACTGAATATATATAGGTGTACATGTCATGCCCAAATTTGATCAAAATATCACAATAATGCAGAAACCATTGATGAACAAATTTTATAAAATAATATATATGGCTCGAAAATTCAGCAATGGGTTTGGAACCTCTTCCAATGTGAATGCTTTAAAACCCTAACCAGTAAAGCTATGTTTTTTGTGCGTATCGGGGGAGGGGGAAAAAGTACTATTTTTTTACCTGAAAAATCACCCAGCACCCCCCGGGATTCAATCGCGGGACCATCCGCACCCCAGTCTGTCCCTCTACCAACTGAGCTAAACTGCCAGCGCATATGCGGGCTAGAAATTCCTGCCCCCATATGCCTGCGGTAGGTGACGTCATCGAGGCAATGCAGCAGCACGCGCGTGGAGATAGTTTCTGGCAGTGAGATTCAGTTGGGTTAGGGTTAATTGACATGAAAAATTGACATTCAAACCCTAACCAGTAAAGCTATGTTTTTTGTGCGTATCGGGGGAGGGGGAAAAAGTACTATTTTTTTAAACCCAAAAAATCACCCAGCACCCCCCGGGATTCGATCGCGGGACCATCCGCACCACAGTCTGTCCCTCTACCAACTGAGCTAAACTGCCAGCGCATATGCGGGCTAAAAATTCCTGCCCCCATATGCCTGCGGTAGGTGACGTCATTGAGGCAATGCAGCAGCACGCGCGCTTGGAGATAGTTTCTGGCAGTGAGATTTAGTGAGATTCAGTTTGGTTAGGGTTAAAGTGAGTGCGCCAACCCATTAGGCCACGGTGCTGAATGACATTTTTTTATAATAACCAAACCAAAAACTTTGCATTTAATCAATTTGAATTAGTGAAAGTAGTGTAATTGAGCTTTGCTTGAGCTTTGATAAGAACGTGTTGCCTATTTCAACATAGTAATTAAAAAATTAGGTCCAAAATGCTAGAGCTGATGCAATTTAGAAATCTAGAAAACCTCCATTTCATATGGGAGAATTAAAATGCATTTATAGTTGACTTTGATTCCTGAATTTTCAAGCAAATACATTGGTAATTTTTTGAGATATATACCCGATGATTTGTAAGCAGGTTGTAACCCCCACCCGCCTCCAATTTGACTTTAAAAGCGGTCATTCATGGCATTAAGGGAAATGTTAAATTAAGCCAGAACTAGCGAACTAATGTTATAGCAAGAGCAAGTCCTTATTAGGTCCAAAGTCCCAAGACATATTGCTTACGCAACGGAAAAACAAAACCCTGTTCTACGAGCCTGACTGACCCATTTATTTTCTGACCAACCGACCCTACCTGTGAGGTCCGTTTGCCCGCACCCTTTTTTGTCACCTTAACAAAACACAACATCAAAAATTGGAATTGACGCAAAATGGGCCAAGTGATTTTACGAGTAGTTCAGACAATTTGTCACATCTTTGCCATTATACTACCGATTTGAATTAAACAAAATGTATGTCATAGCAGAGAAAATTGCCTTACAATAATAACATTAGGAATATGTCTAATAATGTTTTTAACATTGTATTTCTTGTTACAGTCTGAAGTTACAAAGACATTTTCTCTCCAAATTTAGACCCATTTTTGGGACACTGTATATAAAATACTAGCAGGCATTTTAGTGTGAATTAGTTTTGCAAATTGGATGAGACTATGGGGACTGTGTTGTGAACTGCATATTAACACTTTCCACGCGGCTATTAGTTTTACCAGATACAAAACAGATTTTTCAGAAACCTTTCCAAATTTTCAAAAGCTATCTCAAGGATTACTGACTCAATACTAGGCATGTTTATACTTATTTAAATGAATTTCTCATGGTGATTCCAAATATGGTAATGAAATTCAATAATTTTGACATTTTTGAAACATTTTGCCCAAATTTGGAATGTCGTCTGCAGCCGCCTGCCGCATGGAAAGCGTTAAGATCGTGTCCTGGAGAAGGTTTTAATAATATAGGATGTGATGGATGCCACTGTGTAAATTAGCAATCAATTTGTCAAGGTACTTAGATCGGTATGACATCCGCTTGTATATGGGTGCTGTGGTAAATTGTCAGTTTATTTAATTAGTCTCAGCGTTACATGTAAGCTTTAGCTACCAGGTAATATGGCTATTTAGAATTTAGAATGCATTCAAATAATGTGATAATGTTGTTAATCAACATAATCCTATTTCATATTACCAAACATTCATAATTTTAGTTTTAACATGTCTGCATTTAATGATACATTTAAATTGGTATAGCGATGGGGTGTTTTCATTAAAGACCAAACCGCCCAATTGGCATAAATTGGGTGTATTTTGAGGATTTTTTTGGGGAAAAGCATCCAATTTGTGCAAAATTAGATGCTTTTCTAACAAAATTGGTTTATTGATGGTTGGGAATTTGGCCTGAAAATAAGTATAGAGAAAGTCAAATTTTCGAAGTCCGGCAGGCACATCCATGTACGATTTTGGCGAAAGTAACCCCCCCCCCCAACAAAAGTATGAAAAGTGAGTTCGGCAGTTATCAAAGCAGGCTGACGGTATGTTGAATAGCAACATGAATAGTGCAGGTGAATTCCAACAGGAGCAGTAACTGTTGGATAGAATTAGGTTGGGGATATCCCTTTAAGTGAAATGTGGCTTGTTATATGCCTAATACGAGTTAATATGACCCATTAGTACAATCTGCCTAACTCACAATGCTGACTTAGGCAGAATTGCAATTGTGCATTTATCAACACTTTTGATTGGTCAATGACTTAGGTATTATAACAGCATGTGCATAATGTAATGAAGTCATGATTTATGCAAAAAACTCAATTTCGCTGAAAAGTGAGTTAGGCAATTATCAGAGCAGGCTGACGATATGTGGGCATAACAGAAATGAGATGCAAATGGTGGACACCAACACAACATGGACATGACAAAAATGAGATACAACAAATACAACGGTGGACACCAACACAAAATGGGCATTACATAAATGAGATGCAACAAACACAACGGTAGACACCAACACAACGTGGACATGACAGAAATGATATCTGGAGGGAGTTGGGGCGAGAACATTTCCCATGAGCCCGCAATTGTAAGACTCGTATAGTCACCGAAAACAGTTGTGACATGGATAATTTAACTGACTGTTCAAATTGATCCCAGCCAACAATGTGACGTGCACCGGGCAACCGGGAAAAAACGTTAAAGAATAGAGAGCGTGTGATTGGCGGGTGTCACATAACCAGTTAACTACACCTCGGACTTAGGCAATGCATAGGCCAAACAACCGCATTTGGCGATGGTCGATAAAGGGTTAATTTAAATTACAATGCTCTCCATTCACCCCCAAACCATGACCAACAGAAAGACAGGTTGTCGCAGAAGCCAAATTTTGCATTCGATAGACAAGCTGTCTAATGCTTACTTAATTTATTGAAGATGATGATAAAACCATTACGCTAGCTGGTCATATGACTCGCAGTAAAACTTTATGTATGTCCAATTTACAAGAAAGATAAATCAAAAATTATATTTAATGTTTGGTTTCAATCAGCGTTAGAATAAGAAACATTATATTGTTGTGCAGTGAAAACCTACCAGTAGATTTTAGTTATCCTTTTAACTATTTTTGGTTATCCTTTACTGACGATTAACGACATTAAAATATTTGGTGTGAAAATCTTGGTTGTCCCTCGGAAAACCTGCCAGGGCAATCTGCAATGTTAGAAAAAAGTGTTCGAACACTTTGTAGGTGTAATGTAAAGTATTCCTCCTTCCCCCTTGATCAATGTTGAATTCCACAATTTGCTCACCATCAGCACAGGGCCTCGCAACATTGATCGGTGGGGAAGGGGGAGAGATATGAGTAAGGGGATACATCAGGCTACTAGAAACAAGTTTTGATTTTCACGTGACTCAAAAAGTGTGCCTGTTATGGTCCAATAAGCATGGCAATTAGGGTCAGTGTTCGAACACCTTTTTTCTATGATTGTGGTTATCCATCAGCAAGCTTGGGCAACCAGATAACCACTTATTTCAATCCCTCGGAAAACCTGCCAGGGCAATCTGGTTATCCATCAGCATATTTGGTAAGCTTGGGCAACCAGATAACCACTTATTTCAAAAGCTGGTTTCAATGCTAATGCATTAGTTTTGTTTACCAGTGATATATCATGCCAGATTGCATGCATTGTAAGACATTTGACACTTGCTAACAGGGTTGGGTTTTGTGATTTTAGCATCTTGTCTTTTGGACCCAGCAATATGGAGTACTCTGCACTCGAGACCAATCTCGAGTCCGTATTTTGAAGGACTCGGAATCAGGCACTAATGACTCTTGAATTGTGTGCCTGAGTCCTGTCCGAATCCAGTATATTGGCTTATTTTTGTATGTAGTTATTAAATTCTTAAAATTTAGTTAGTCATCCAATCTTCAATAGAAATAATGTCATAAATCATCATAAATATAGCTGAATAGTGCAAATATGTTATTGAAAATACCTATTGATAACCATTACAAGCGTTAAAACACAATAAGCCTAGGGAACCTAAATAAATAATGTAAAGTGATAATAATCATGTGCAATCCAAGGTTGTTTGTACGACATAAATGGTCTTTCTGTGTTTTTGGCGTCAGTGTTTTCGACAAAAATTATAACATTTCATACAAAAATGGATATTTCATTGGCAAGAGCAGCTCTCTTATTATTGAAATTATGATGAAACTTTCAGGGAAAAGAAATAGGTGAAATGGCAGAGTAAGGGTTACTCTGCTCTCTGCAGCATATCACACCTTTTTATCAAGTTCATTTCTCAATTTGTGAACTTTTGAACGCTTTTTGAATCACTGAATCGATTTCATATTCTTAGGCTTATAATTCAAAATGGTATCAACATTGTTTTATCTCATTATTTTCCCCTGTTATTGCCTGTTTCCCCACACCCAGTTGGTATATCTTGCTTTTATTCTTTGTGTTAATAATGACAATTATATTATACCCAAACGCGATGTATTTATCATCAAATATCATGAATGATTTTAAACATCATAATTTGTTATCAAATCTCATTTGCGAGCAAATTATTATCGGATTAAAGGATGTTAAAATAGAACAGTTCAAAATAATTTTCACTGGCTCATTAAAGGCATATCGTATTAAGAACATATTGTGAGTGTGTAGTAATGTTTCATACTTTTATTGTTTTTAATAGATCACGCCAGGCCTTCCGAAGACCAGATCTGGTAAAATCATGCGTCGTATTCTACGCAAGGTTTGCGCCGATAAGAGCCACGAACTTGGAGACGTCAGCACATTGGCCGATCCGTCTATTGTGGATGTTATTATCAACCACCATGATCGATTGACGAAGAAGAATTGATTATCAAGGAATTTGTATTAAATAATGTTGGTGTACTCAACTAATGTAATTAGGTGGCGGTGATGGGTGTGAGTAGGTATACAGGAGGAATTCAGCTGGAATTGATGTAAACAGAAATGGGACCATTATCGTTATTTATACAAACAACATTTAAAATGCTGCATTTTTCAACCCCAATGTATCTTGTGGATATCAAGACTTCCTGTATCAATAGACTCTATTCACGCGGCAGCCATTTTCCAAAATATGCCACCCAAGCCTCATTCCCGTTTGGTCTATCTGCGCCTTGCGCTGCACAATAGAACTGCGCGAGAAGCGTGGTACCAAAGCGTGCGGCGTACGCATCCTCACGCAAGTCACGCAGGCGCAGGTATACGTAACGAGAACGAGGCTTGGGTGGCAAATTTTAGAAAATGGCTGCCGCGTGAATATGGTCTATTATACACCCAACTCTGGGACTTTTTTTGTACAAGAACTGCATGGTTGAAACCAACACGTCACTTAGATTTATTTCATAAGTCATGTATACAATTTGTAATTGATTTTCCCCTGTTGAATCATTACACATCAGTTACCAACAAAGCCTCTTAGACTTAATCAATCACAATTACTTCTTACTTGAGCCAGTTTGAAAGGATTTGGCATTATACTAGTGAATGGTGATTAAGAGTTTCCATTTTTTGAAGCCAAAAATCAATGTTGCAAATTAACTATGACTAATGAAAGTAAAGACGCCGCCTTTAGCATCAGTCTTATGGGGTTTGTAAAGGAGGTCGAGTCCCATTATGTTATAGCAAAATTGGCCATAATGTGTTCTTTTTTGGCATTTGTTTGACATACTAGTCTAATGACCCCTTCTAATGTTTCAAGGCAGATGGATGATGCTCATGAATGCCTCATCCTTTGGCCTAAACATAAAAGTAACAGACCTAAATACCAGGGGGTTACTCAGTGGATCTGAGGTAATGGAGATGTGCCAACAAATAAAGTCGCCTTTTCACCTGTCTGGTAAACTGATGACTGATGAACGGTCATTAGGCTATATTAAAAAAATCTTTTGTCTCAAAGCTCTTCAGTTTTTCAAAACCTAATGCGGAATGCGAATTTTTTGAAGGTTTTTTTTTTTAAAAATTGAAAATAATGAAATCCTTGTAAAAGTGAACTTTTGTATTTAAAATGATGTGATCAATGAAAATCTGAAAAATCTGTGACATTTTGGGGATTTTTTAATTTTTTAAATTTTTTTATATAGATATATATATTTTTTTTCTTCAGAATTTTTTTTTCCTTGCGCGCATCAATTAACTAATGCGCGCGGGAGCTTTGAGACAAATGATTTTTTGAATATAGCCTTAGTGGTTAATATAATATATAGGTGGTAAAACGATAATTAAGTGGTTATGTTTCGGTCATGGTTCAAAATTCTTGGCGGCACACCCCTACCAACATTTTTTTTGAGTACTTCCCTCCCCCACCCCTCCCTCCCCAAGCCTATATCAATGTGACCTGAAACTCCTTATCGACTTTCATTAGGCTTACCTTAATGAAAACACATGATACTGTAAAATCTATTTGTGTAATGAAAGTTACATTACATGATTATGACTGTATTAATGTAGTGCCATTAAGTTATATTGGCATCTTGAGTACATGTAATGTTCATCTTTATGACATCGATACATATGATGTAGACTGTATTATGCTGATATAGAGGGTATACCATAGCTGCTCCATGTCATTGGGTGTTCATGATCAAAGCTTTCCTTAAGATGTATACAAAACCTTCCCATAACTATATCCTTGTGAGGGTGGTATTTTGTGCAGCTGGATTTGCAGCCAAATAGGATCCCATTTTCACCTATCTGCTACGCAAATTACTCCTTTTTCGTTCCCTCTTTTGATAAATCTTAATTTCCTGAGATTTGCCTTTTTTTACAAAAAAATTACCAATTTCTTTTTTTTTTTGTGGGTCAAATGGATGACCTAATGGCAGCTATACATTTATCTTTAAATGTGTACTTGACTTACTTGACTTGACTTAGGGCGGATGATTTTTCCGAACCACAATGCCTCTACAGATCTTCCTATCCAACATAGCTGTCTTGATTTCTTCCACCTGCAGTCCTGTATCACGTTTGAGTATGTCAATGTAGGTCAGGGCTGGTCTACCACGCTTTCTTGCTCCGTGCTTTGGGATCCAATGTATAAGTTTGTGTACAAGCTCCTTGGACCCTCTGAAGCAGTGTCCAGCAAATCTTGCTCTGCGTTCTCTGATCTTGTCCGAGACTTTTGGCATGTCCCCATACAGGTCCTTATTTGTCACATGCTGACTCCAGTTGATGTTGAACACAGATATTAGCATCCTAGTGTAGCATCCATCCAGTTGTTTACCAAGCTTTGGGGTGACTGTCCATGCCTCACATCCATAAAGGAGGACGGATTCTACTGTAGCTATGAACAGTCTTTCTGTGTACAGGATTCAATTACTACAACATATATGTCTCTGTATGAGTAAGGGATGTGTATCACCTTAATGAGGCGATTAGTTCCAAACATGTGGAAAGTAGACCAAAATGATCAAGTAGAATTGAAATTGGAGACTTGTTATGTATCTATGAATCATGTTTTCAGATAAAGCATTGTCAATTCCGAGCCCTAACTCAAATCTCTCATTCAATCATGTGTCATCAATTGTAGAGATGGATTCACAGAATATTTTACTATAATTTCTTCGCAAGGGGTTTAAAAATAATACATGCAAAATGAAATTTGTCCACAGAAGCATTCTAGTCTCAATCCATTCAACTAAACACGTCTGAAGAGATTCATAGGAAGTGGGAAAATTGCACCCACAGGTGATAGTAATGGGTTTTTTAATAATCAATAAGCAAAAATACACCAAAAAGGTTGCAATTGCCGACAATCAATTATTTTGACCAGATCACACTTTTGGAAGAAACTTTGGATGAATTTGTGGAAAAATCAATTTAGCACATGATATCTTTAAACTACCATAATTTATTTCATAAACATGCCAGCTCTTACATCATTTTGCCCAGTAATGATAAATTATCACTGCTTTTAATGAAATACAAAGAAATTTATAACATTATATTGGTAAATAGGTGGAAATAGCTGTCACAAATGGGTTAACCTTTTTAGATCCACACTTGTCTATTAAAGGCAAGACACACATGATCAATCATACAATTATAATGGGTAAAACATTGATGTTTAAATCTAATCAAAACCACAAACCTAAACTTTGATTAGATTTTACCCCCCTTGTTACCTTTATCTACTTATTTTCTTGGTTATTCCATGTTGAACATAAATGTATCTTTATTATAAAGACTGGAAAAGTAGGATAATCAATGTTATTATTGCACAGAAATTGCAAGGTTTTTTTGACATTTTTATCTAAAAGATTTGCATTTCGCCTATCGAAACAAAGCCATTGTTGCCAAATTGTTGACAACACCCATTTTAAAACCAGCGCTAATTGAATAGCTATTTGTGAGGACAAGTTATAGATGATAAAAAAGTGACATTTGTACATTTTGTATGCAAATTAGTGTAGTAAGAGAAAACATTGATAGAACATCAAACAATTGGTAGCTCTGAGCTGCCAAGAAATCATGTAGTAGTACCATGTACAGTATTAATATATGTTAGGCTTTATTAAAACAAATCATTTGTGTCAAAGCTCCCGCACGCGTTAGTTAATTGGTGCACGTTAGAAAAACAAACAAAATAATTTTTTTATTTATTTTTTAAAATTCCCCCCAAAAATCCCAAAGTTTCACTGATTTTTCAGATTTTCATTGATCACATCATTTTAAATACAAAAGTTCACTTTTACAAGGATTTCAATGTTTTATATTTATAATTAAAAAAAAAAAGTATGCATTCTGCATTAGGTTTTGAAAAACTGAAGAGCTTTGAGACAAAAGATTTTTTTAATATATAGCCTAATTATTTGTCCTCTATGTTCATGTGATCATCAATGAATTCAGTTTATGTATCCAATGCTAAAATACACTTGGTTACAATATAAGCATGTTTCTATTCCATCACCACCAATAATTGGTTATTGGTGGTGATAAATACATGTTTCTATTCACCAAAAGGTGGTATCATAGCAAAAAGCTGTGATATCAAAAGTTCACTAAAATATGCACAAGGCAGCATATCCTAGAAAACCGCCATGCTAGGTGCCTATCTTTCGTAACCCACTTGTGGACGTACGGCAAAAAAATGTTTTCATGCACGATGCGCGTACATAACATGTCGCGTGGAATGTCATCTACACCAAAAAAATCACTATCAATAAACCAGAAATACTGGGATATTTTAATGGAGATGGAGGTGGTGAAAAAAGAGGTGATCATGTGTTCAGGCCATCACTACCAATCACCAATTATCATCACCTGTTCCATTTAAATAGAAACACGCTGATTGTCATAACAACAATGTAATATGCATGAAACATTGATTTGCAACTCAATTCACAACGCATCATGATACTTCTAAAAAATGACCTGAAAAGTATTTTTTTAGCCAAGATGTTAAAACAATTTTTTCATCTTCCACCCGTGTATTCAGTCAATAAACACAAAGTTATCAATGTATGAGGCTATATCTTGCTAGGCGTCCTGTACGAAATAAACCATGTACTACTACAACACATTTGAATTGTTATGAGCATGAACAGTGGCGTAGCTAGGATTTTTTTCAGGGGGGGCAAGATTTCTAAAATTTTCGTAAAAGGTTGCCCCAATTTTTTCCCTAGTGACTTACCTCCTGAAATTCACGTAAGTGGGGTGGGGGGTGAGGTCAAAAATTTTCGCACAGTCCAAAAAAAAATCGCTCAGTCACAAAAAAATCGCATAGTAAATGTACTACATGTACAATTTTGCCTTGCCTTGATTTTTTGAATATAGCCTTAGTGGTTAATATAATATATAGGTGGTAAAACGATAATTAAGTGGTTATGTTTCGGTCATGGTTCAAAATTCTTGGCGGCACACCCCTACCAACATTTTTTTTGAGTACCTCCCTCCCCCCCAAGCCTATATCAATGTGACCTGAAACTCCTTATCGACTTTCATTAAGCTTACCTTAATGAAAACACATGATACTGTAAAATCTATTTGTGTAATGAAAGTTACATTACATGATTATGACTGTATTAATGTAGTGCCATTAAGTTATATTGGCATCTTGAGTACATGTAATGTTCATCTTTATGACATCGATACATATGATGTAGACTGTATTATGCTGATATAGAGGGTATACCATAGCTGCTCCATGTCATTGGGTGTTCATGATCAAAGTTTTCCTTAAGATGTATACAAAACCTTCCCATAACTATATCCTTGTGAGGGTGGTATTTTGTGCAGCTGGATTTGCAGCCAAATAGGATCCCATTTTCACCTATCTGCTACGCAAATTACTCCTTTTTCGTTCCCTCTTTTGATAAATCTTAATTTCCTGAGATTTGCCTTTTTTTACAAAAAAATTACCAAAAATCTTTTTTTTTTTGTGGGTCAAATGGATGACCTAATGGCAGCTATACATTTATCTTTAAATGTGTACTTGACTTACTTGACTTGACTTAGGGCGGATGATTTTTCCGAACCACAATGCCTCTCCAGATCTTCCTATCCAACATAGATGTCTTGATTTCTTCCACCTGCAGTCCTGTATCACGTTTGAGTATGTCAATGTAGGTCAGGGCTGGTCTACCACGCTTTCTTGCTCCGTGCTTTGGGATCCAATGTATAAGTTTGTGTACAAGCTCCTTGGACCCTCTGAAGCAGTGTCCAGCAAATCTTGCTCTGCGTTCTCTGATCTTGTCCGAGACTTTTGGCATGTCCCCATACAGGTCACAAGTCACAAAAAAATCGCATAGTAAATGTACTACATGTACAATTTTGCCTTCTATTTGGCTAATAACCTCGGTCTTTTTTCTCAATTTTTTCCTATTTCCTTTTTTTCTCACCCCCTTTTTTTAATTTTTAGGGTGGTGGGGGGCGGGGGCACAAATCGGTTTTTTTCGTCAGGGGGGGCATTTTCCCCCCTGTCCCCCTGAGCTATGCCACTGAGCATGAACACATCAGTTACAGGACGTCTAGCAAGACATTGTCATGAATGATATAATATCGCTTTATAGTAGTAGCTTTATTAAAATGTTTTAGTCAAGGCTTATCATAGGTCTCATTTTGTTGCCCATATTAAAGTGTACTTGTTTGTCTGAAATAATCATACCAATTCCACCAGTGATGTACAATCAATCTGTATGTTTCTTTTGTCCCACCATTTTAAACCCAAAGATATTTGTTATATTATTGCTCACAAATTGCTGATAAATGAATGATTTAGACACAAAACTGCAGTGGCGTAACCAGCGGTGGGTGGGGGGGGGGGGGGGGGGGGGGGGGCGGGAACCCCCCCACTTGGAACCCTTGCCCCCCCCCCCCCGCTTGCCCCCCCCAAATGAAATCAAGTACGGCTGTAAATAAAATTTACAAAAAAAGTACACACCAAATCCCCCAATAATGACGTCGTGTCGGTTGAGATTGGCACTGTCGGTTCATTTGACGAAAGGAATCATGGAATTATGATGGTCAAAAGTACACATATGAAAAATTTTCGTGCATATCTCTTCCCAAAATGAAATATTCTTTGTTACAAGCTTGTTTAGAGCCAAAATGTAGCTCAATCGTGCAAAAATAGCTGTAAAGTCGAAATTTTTCGTGCGCATAGCGCGCATCTCTTTACTCAAAAAATCTTGGATTGTTTTAGGAGCCCCACTTCAAGTCACTGCCCCTTCCTGCCCCCCAAATGAAAAAGTCTAGTTACGCCACTGCAAAACTGCCACAGATTTGTATCATCAAATGAGGTGCTTGTATTTCTGTAATATGGTTTATGTATCCTTTTTGATCATTAAATGTTATATGATAATCTGATCTAAGATTTGAAATACAGGCTGTCCCAAAAAGATTCCCATAAATCTCTTTGGACAGCCTGTTTTAAGGGTAGTTTTATTTGTTACGTTTTCGCTTCATCTGAAATATTATAGTTTAGACTTTTAGTTATTGTAATTTAGAATGTTATCAATATTTAGTGTATTCGACCATAGGTATGAATTAATAGCAATAATGTAGACGATTAGTTCTTAGTAAATGCTTATAATATAGCTTATTTATAATATAACAATATTCAACTCCACACAAAGTACTTGCTTCTGGAATACACTATAAACATATACACAAAACTTGCCATGAAAATATCAAAACATTTCTTGTGTTATATTCTCCCATCACAATCAAAGCCATACTACATTATATTTACTCTGATATTAAAATGTATACACACTTATCATTGTTCCAATAATGATCCACAAGAAGCAAGGATTAAGACACATTAGAATAAAAATTTGTAAAATAAAATGTTCTAATATAACGCTTATTAGGTATTATGAATCTAAAATAAAAACATTTTTACTTTTGCCTAAATGAGTGTTAATCAAATTGATTGAACTTCCAGTGTATAAGAATATATTTTGTGATTTACATTTTGTCTAGATTTTTATGAACAAGCTTCCTGTGCATGGTAGAACAAACTTATTTTGCATGACGGATTTGAGATGCAAATAAATATATTCAATCAAACTTCTGTCTTTGTTGTTTACTGTGTCCGTATTTGTATGTAGATATTATAGGATGGTACTTTTAATTCGAGAATTGTACTTTAAATAATATTATCTTCTTTTGGTAATATCATTCAATAGTTTTGATATTACACCTAACACAAAAAGTCCCTGACCAGGTGCTTTGATGTTGGTTAATCCAGAATCAATAATCGGTAAAAAATATCTGAGATATGCATTTAATGAGCTAATTTCTTCTCCGTAGTTTGGTACCTCATTCATAAAAATCAATCAAGTAGATAGTTTTGAAGTTATAAAATCTTTGCGCTAAAAAAATTGGGTTTCTATGGATATCATTGCTTAGTGCATTTAGATCTTTTCATTGAATAACCACGTTATAAACTCTAGTATGGATGTATGTACGTATTGAATATGTGTGTGTACAGACTCCCTTTCGATACCTGTTACCTACTCATCCAGATACCTGACTGGTTCAGATAGCACACAGTGGACAATACAAATCAATGGTATCCCATAGGAAACACATTCTAGTGCAACGTTTTTGTCGTTAGTCATGGTCATTTAAACAATCATAACTTCAAAACTATCCACTCGATTTTTATGAATGAGGTATCAAAATTTGGAGAAGAAATTTGCTCATTAAATGTACCTCAGATATTTGGTACCGGTTATTGATTGTTGATTAGCCAACATCAAAGCACCTGGTCAGGGACTTTTTGTGTTAGGTGTATATCGTTCAATGTTTATACCTGCTTAAACAAACAATTGGTCACTTGAAATGCTTTTTAAACATATATTCATTACGATATTCATCTTCTGCTAATATTAATTTCAATGAGGAAGGCGTGTAAAAAGGCGACTAATTATTATTCTTAAGAGATAAATCAACTTGATTTGTAAAAAGCCCTGCCCCTTCAAGAAAGGTATTGCGAGAAATCAACTTGATTTGTAAAAAGCCCCCGCCCTTCAAGAAAGGTATTGCGAGAATGGGTCAATATGTAATGCAAGTGATCTTGGTATTGGACGTTATGTAACGTTATTAACATACATACATTGGCTTTCAACCACTGACTGAAATCTGTTAATATTTGGTTGGACATCTGATATTATGAAACGTCGGTCGATTGATACATTTGCCAATATCTCGGCAGCATAGAAACAGATAACACTTGGTGCAGAAACCCCAACACTGCATCCGAAGATGTGATGGGTTACGTATCACATACCAACATATACAGAGGATCGCATAGGCGATTCAATAGCAAACTTAAATAACGTTAAATAGATAACAGTGGGACAGCACAACTACCGCAAATTACACAGGAATAAGTTATTGCCTTAGGTATAATGATGCTGCAAAACAAAAATCCGGGATTTACATGCTTCTGGTGTCATGTTATGCAATAATCTTAACACGTGTTTCACACAAAACAATTCAAAATTTCCCGCCAAATTGCTGAATTTGCAGTTTGATGTCATAGTTTATACTTAGAAATCAAAAAGTGAATTATTTGAAAGACGGAGGTTCATGCTGTATAATTGTTACACTATCTCTCAATAGAGTCACTCATGCGTCCTTTAACAAGATCACTTTCACTAATTACACATTGACCTATCTCTCAATAGAGTCACTCATGCGTCCTTTAACAAGATCACTTTCACTAATTACACATTGACCTATCTCTCAATAGAGTCACTCATGCGTCCTTTAACAAGATCACTTTCACTAATTACACATTGACCTATCTCTCAATAGAGTCACTCATGCGTCCTTTAACAAGATCACTTTCACTAATTACCTATCTCTCAATAGAGTCACGCATGCGTCCTTTAACAAGATCACTTTCACTAATTACATATTGACTCACCCTCGTATCGTACCTAAGAACCCTGGTTATAAATAATTCAAGCTACAATTAATCGACCTGACAATTGTATAGGGCGTTTTAATAAAGAAAATAATACAGCGCAAGCAAACACGTTTACAAACACGTTTCGAATATGATTATGGTCCGCGGCCTGCTACAGGCCTACACAATATACAATTAGTCGTGAAAGAAAGTTGGCACATACAATGTTAGGTCAACTTCGATCAATCTTGATTTGGCGGGACCGGGCGGTATTTCAAGCACGCCAACGTGTTTGCCTGAATTGTCTCCAGGTTTACCAGCCGACCTGGTACTAATTGAGGCATTTGGTGAATTCGAGAATTAATCATACTATTGCTTGCTCATCAATTAAACTAGATTAATTCAGAGGTAGTTAAAATCTGGTGTCAACTTTAATTAATTTACCTTTAAAATTACCAGCATTACTTGCGGAAGGAGCTACTTTATTTATTTACATCGACAACCAGCGAGCGCTCGATCTCGTCTGCTCTCATTCACAACGGCCTATCTTCAACTATAGTTAAATTAATTAACTCCACCAACATGCCGCGGTTATAGAGGTAATAGTTTGATCAGTTCCAAATTGGCAAACCTCCTTACAGCAGCGAATAAATACAGAAGGACGCTGGCGCGCTGTAGGCAACAATCGCACTGTGAATCATATATGCGTGACGCGTGCGTGCGTCCAAAACCGAATATTTCTTGCCAATTTGGAACTGCTCAAACTATAAGTAGGTTGATCACACATTAGTAACTTTTGTAGCTCATAATTCATGATAAACCCCTTTTCCTCTCTAAAGCTCCGAGGTCTCAGCCCAAATCCAACATTTGCCACTAAACTTACATATCCAGCCACCGAGCTTGCTAGGTCCCTTGCCCAAATCCCGTACTCAGCAGCGGCGTAGCCAGGGTCTCTCAAGTTTCTGACTCGACTCGTCGGAATATCGGAGAAAGTATTATTACACCTCATAAATATTCATGAACTAATTATGGCAATTCATTGGCCAATTCCTATCACAAGTACTATTTCCCTACAACCTCATCCCCAGAGTCACAGTGAGGTGTAATAAAACAAATACTACATGGTACGATCGGGGCAATAGGGCACACTATTTTCCCTCGGTACTGGCTATGGGCCTATCACCCCGAACGGGCCCTCTACCATGTAGTATTTGTATACTATTGCCGGTCAATGGTAATGAAGTATTGACCGACAAGATTACATTTTGTAAACCGAAAGTCGTTACACACAACCAGCAAGCATGCAGCAAGTAACCATGGTAACAATAATACGAGCAAGCCGCACCTGCACTAACTTTTAAATTCGGAAATGCCGACATTTTGTTTTCAAAACAAAGTTCCCGGGAAGTATCACGAGGACCAATTTTTATCTTTGCACAAACAATAGGTATGCTGATGCAAAGGTAAAACAATTGCAACGACATAACATATTCAAGGCCATGCAATTATTATAGTGAACACTTGCATGTCATATATTTGTGAATTAGTGAAACTATTCTGGGGACATCTGGAATGCCCGCAGTCTTTGACCAATTCGCTTTGGGGAAAAGTACACCTACGAATTTCAGGAGGTGACCGCAGAATATATTTTTCACAATTTATCTCTTGAGCATTTGATATTTTATCTCTTGAGCAATTTATCTCTTGAGCATTTGATATTTGTACACTATTGACTGGCTAAAATGACTGGGTACTTATACATCTCGTGGGTTCGCATAATGATCCCAATGGAACACATCGACTAGTGACTAAATTGTTGATAAATCAAATTTTATTGGTTAAACATTAGCGTAATTATAAAATACATAAACAAAGCCAGGCTATAGGTATGGATGGAGTAGGCAATGAGCCTTCCCTACCGTACACACTGACATTAGACAATACACGAAACAAGACAAATAAGATCAATACTAATATATATGAAAATGTATAATCGTAACAAATTTGGTACATATGGACCCAGAAGGGATCCGGTCTTATCATTATGGATGACCCGTGGACCAAACAGACCAAAAGACCTGAAATAACGAATAAATTTAGGAAAATCAATTTCTAGTGTATGTACATGATATTTGTCTCGAATCTTACGGTCGTGGGTAATATTGTGTGGCATGAGATTTAAATAATGATTTCAATCTGATATATGAGATCATATGCCCTGGATAAGCCATTATGAATAGTAATAAACCCGATGTGACAGTTGCTTTCAAGTCCCCTCCTATGATAGCGTCCGTACTGTACAGGTTAACACTTTTGGGACGGAAATGTTGAAAAAACTATTCGGGGGTGGAAATGGGCGACATTTGGTGGGGAAAACCGAATTTGATGGCGATAGGAGGCAAACCTGGGTTCTCCAGCATGGAATACAGTTAGTCAACACGGCCAGGGGATCACGCGCCCGTGATTAACAATTTCGTGCGCATTTATCACCTGCCGTGAGCGTCCGGCGAGATAGAATGAGGCAAAACGTGCTGCCAGCATGGTTTTCAAATGGGATTTCCATGGGGTTCGGGGTTCCAAGGGTTAAGGGAACAAACCAAATGCGACCTTTTCGACGAGGTTAAGAAACTAATGGTGTATACACGTGCATTCAGTATTTCTTTCCTGTCACCGAGAATGACTCTCCAAATTGATATATTGGTTATATCACTCAGTCATAATAATCATTAAGACATCTTTGTCAATATTTGATCTGATGAAAACGTCTGGCATAACTTATTATCATACAAAACTCGATACGTGATAAAGTGATACCATATCACACGTTGAGGGTATGTGTTATTTTGAGTAATTATCAAAAGTAGCAAGCAGCTGTGAAAGCAAGGAATTAATGGTATGGCAGTTACGAGTCTTGGCGTACATAACTGCCCAGATAGTGTTGCAGATATCAAAACATTAGTATTTTTTTCAAAACGACATGAGACATATCTTTTCAGCGTAAAATTTGCTGACGCTGCGTATTACTTGTTTCAGTTCTTAATCGCAATTGTAAATCAGATTTTGTTTCACTCTTAGTGGGTCTGTTGCACAGTTTTCTTGCGGAATTCCGGAATTCCCTATTTCGCCACGCGTAAAAATAGGGATTACATACAGAATTTGTCCACATCAATACAACTCCGATTCGATGTACCACGATGGGCAGAATCCGGTAGTTCCAATCCATCAACTGAAATATTATATACGGTATAACACAAAACGAAAAGGCGCCAAATAATATACACAAATCTCGCGTTAATCGCATTTCTCTTTTTTTACTGTTTGTATCGCTCGTTGTTCTCCTAGCATTGGCAGTGTATGCACGTTTGCCAGATTTTTGAACAGTCCTCGAAATCTTAAAATAACACACCGTGGCTATACTCAAAGCCACTATTGCACCACATAATGACATGAAATGACGGAGTCCCATCCAGGCAGTGATGCTGTCATCTGTGGGACATAAAGCCACCGTCCATGTTGATCCCCGTGTGTTTTTTGAGAACACGTAAATTCCTGGTATTATGGTGAGAATTCCCCATAACCAACTCGCTACCAACATCCAGGTAATATGCCATTTCGTAAATAGCTTTTGATATGTGCGTCTGCTTCGTGTAATCAGGCAGTAGCGATTTACAGCAATGAGCGCTAGGTTCACAGTTGATACACCAAATGCTGCCAACATTGAGAGAACCAATGTGATACAAAGATCCGGTAGCACTAAAAAGCCTTTGAACAAACCATAAAAACATAAGATCATCCAAACAATGCAGGCAAATAAATCGGCAACGCTAAGATTTACAACGAATAGAGTAGGAGTACGGTGAAGTTTTTTGTTGAAAATGACCGCGAGGATAACGAAAGAGTTTCCAACTGTCCCGCTGATTGAGAGTATAGTGCTTGCCACGAAGAATCCTAGGTCAATACTGTCAATGGTATTAGGCTCCTCTGTAGAGTTAGATGCCATAGTTTAACTAACGTTTATGAATGCTATCTATAACCCCAAATTAGTATGGATATACCAATTCAACAGATTCATCTGTATAGTCCAATAATATACATAGCTACTGATATTATTTCAATGATGTGTGTAGCAACAGCAGGCTAGCGAGAAGTAGGAATGATACCGTAGTAATGTATATTGATAGAGTGGTGCATGATGATCTGTTTATTTCATTAGCTCTTGGTAAGGGCAACACACATTGCTGGTGGTGATGCAAAAGCTTCTCCGGTAAATGTCGGTTCCTCACATTATTTGGAATCTTAAAGTAATTAATGTACTTGTACGAGTTTTGTATGCTACGAACTTTATATTCTTCCTTATAGCGTAGTTAAACCTGGCCCTGCGCCTCCCTGCAAGTGTACGTTTGTATGGGATTACAGTAAATGTACAGCGATATGTGTGTACTATTTATAATGGTTTGACTATCGCTTGTAACACGTGGTACCTACGTTGCTGTCGAATTGATGTATTCAAGCTGTAATACGCAGGCAGCCATTTGTATGTCATAATTGGCCGTAATGGAACATTAGGTAATTCCGTGAAACGATAAACGAGACAAACTTTCATTTCAAGGTTTATCCTCTTACTAACTATATACAATCGATCTTGGGTGTCCAATAGCAACCAAGATTTATTTATACTCAAATTTTAACTGCTATGTATGAAGCTGAAATGTTTTGGGAATTAAGCAGTGACATGTTAGATAGAGAGTTCCATATATGATGAAATGTAAAACCTCTGGAGATGTTTACAAAAACACTTCTACTTATGAATCAGGGTCCACTTATATCGAAGTCGCTCGTTGAATATTTGGTTAGACTAATAATAGTCTACAATGTTTCCAGATTTTTCATATTAACCATCCGATGTGAAGCTTATAAATAATAAATAGATATTAGCTAGCTGAACAATTTTCAACCATATGGACACATAATCAGTATGCGTCATATAGAAATCTTATATCATGCCTTACGGGGAGAAGTGCATTAAAATAATATTAAAATAAAAACGCTACCCGGTGTATATACGAGGGTCATTCAATAAGTTTTACCTCCTACCTCATAACTTTGCTATTATATAAGCCAGTCGTATGATATATTCCACAATTGGAGCTTTGAATATCAGCTACAAATATATAGTAGATTAGTTTGAGTACTGGTTATACTTTTCTGGATATGCAGTAAAAACCACACGTCCATTTAGTGCGACGGAAACGGATAAAAAAACAGCCAAATTAATTCTAAGAGAAGAAACGTTCCAAAACCGTTCTAAAGTACAAATATATCTTAAACAGACTATAAAGAATAAAAGTGACTGATATTTTTGTGTGGGATATGCCCTCCAATTAGCCAGAACCAGACCGGACAGCCATTAGTTTTAAACCCTACTTTAGAAAACCACTGCAAAAGTCATATTTTAGTGCTTTTCATAGGAACTAATAGATCTTCGTTATACAGGACTAAATGGATATATTTCAAGTCTCTCGAAGAGATACTTTTCTATCACTGACTACCTAATTGACTATTCTAAATGTTGCACATAAGGAAAACTCATAAAGTTACTATCATGTTAAGATTTTACATTCGAGACATCACTGTGGCTTGACTTGTAACAACGAAAATTTTACTGATAGTATTCCAGTATACTAAAGGCGTAACAATACATTCGAGTTGATATTATACTATTTGCAAGCCTACAAAGGTTAATTTTGCCTACTATCAGATTTATACATGGTGATATAGTATTATATTCAGAAGTCATCCATTGTTTTCTATTTTCAGTATTTAAATCCGGCTGTTATATATCTAATCATCCAATATGGAGAGAAAACGAAAAACATGTATTTATGTTTGGGGTAATTTCCCGTGTCCGTTGTCCAAAATCTCTCTCTGGCTTTGATCGCGTCATAACAAAAGTGAAACAGGTCAATTATCATTTACTATAAATGTGTAGCTATAATTCAGAGCTTGTCATGAGGCTGACATTCATATTAGCGATGATATGAGTGAGAAGGTAGAACTTATTGGATGATCCTCGTATATAACACCCGAGATCAAGGAATTAGACAAAACGCCAAAATGTGCCTAATTTAAAAATTTGTAATTGGCGGCCATCTTGGATTTTTTGGTGTCGGATTTCAAAATGGCAAATGTACGCAACCGTAATTAAATATTGTAATCATTGCCTGCAAATGTTCTTGTGCGCGCCGGTTTGGGGACGCATTTCATCCCTCCCCCGCTCTCATTTAAATTAAAATAATTTCAGAGACGACGAGCTGTAATAGCGAATGATCAGCTGTCTTTCCCAATTGCGATAGACATAGTTTCTTGAAGAAGTTGCATGTTTCCAGAACGAAGAATGCGAGTTGGTACATATCTTGATTTGATAAGACTCTGTGTGGGGCTTAATGATCTTGCATCCGCATTGAAAATAATAGACTCCTTGTACCAGATTGGATGGAAATGTGGGAGCCTCTGATTATCTTGATTACAGAAAATCCCCATATGCTTTGTTTTAATTCCATTTAAAATATTTAAAACGAATACATACAAAAAATCTAGTTTTGCTTCAACGATTATTTCAGATCATGTATTGTTAATGAACTTGGTAAAAGACCGAGAGACCCAAAAGAATACACATCAGAAATGTATTTTGATCGATCGATTCAGATTTAACATGTTAAACAAATGGGAAAACAACTTAACGTTGCTATACATTTTGTAGAAAAAAGTATATAATCTAGTCTGTTGTATTTACGATAACAACCCGTTAACGATGCATATTCCACCACACAATTATCTATATACTAATTTTCGGTCCCTCGCCTGATTAGATAGTTCAATAATAATTTTACACGCGCGTCCGTCTTCAACTGAAAAAGCGTGGGAATTGCGCCTCTAATACACGAGCTAATTAGATAGTTCAATGCCCGTTTTCCCCCGTTTTCAGACATGCGCAGAAAGGATCACAGATGATAATCCGAAATGTTGAATTTCTTTTACTCGGGTAGCTACTGTACGGACAAATATTATGGTTTTCGGAGTGAGTGATGACATATGGTCTTCATCCAAAATATTTTCTTCAGGGATATAGCTACATTTCTGTATATGCGACTGTTTGTTATTCTTAAAGAACGCATAGTAACAAGCATTTATACGGGACTATACGTCCAACAAATTAAAATATTTTACGACATTTTCTAAATGTAAACAAAAACTCTTACGCAGATCTTAAAGTGACACTTTCACATTAATAACATAGATGAACGCGGAGTTTGCTAATGATAAAGAAACTGGCGATACCATACCAACCGTATGTTGTTGCTGCGCGACCGCATTTAACATGGCGCACGCGATTCGGCGCACACGTAATGACGCAGACAAAGTGTGTACGCGTTTGTGGCGCAAACTGTACATTGTAAACGGGGCATGCAGTGAAAGCAGGCAGTCCGTATACGGTTGCTCCGCGGTGCATACCGTACAGTACAATAAAATGTAACGAGAGCAAGACACAAACAAAACATTAATCATAAAGCCAAGACCTTTATTTTAATAAAGAAACTGGGAGCAAGGCGCAAACCGTATCCAGGATAACATGTATTAAAGTGACTGAAGTGGCTGAAGGAAAATACATTTGATGGAGTCACTCATGCAGTTGTAACCCCATGGCTGGTCATGAAGCTATGGGCTGGTGGATCATGGTCGACCCCCCCCCCCCACACACACCCCCCCCCCCCCCCCATCCCCTACACACACCCCTTTCATTTTCTTTGTGCGACTTATTATACAGCGGTGCGGATTACTGTATACGATGAGGTCTGAATCTTAATTTGAGGTGCTGCGGCTTATTCGCCGTGCGGCTTATAGCACGTAAATTACGGGATTGTCACATCATACCCTAAGGTCTAAGCCCCCTTCCCCCGCACTTCCCTTACTTGATAATATGGATATAGTAAGGCTTCCTTACTAAGGCCACATGGGTATCTGGATAAACAGAACGTGCGGTATTGCCCCATCATACCCTAAAAGGGCACCAGTGGTATCTGGATTACGGAGTTCACTATAAAACGCAGATAGTCTTAAATTACCTGGATATACTATGCGCAGGTGTGCCACCTGTGATAACTGGATTGTAAGGGTGTATTAGGTAGTATCTCGGGAGGCCTTATTTAGAACATGACAAAGGGACTGCATACGTTTAGGCCCTACATGCCTATTGGAGGAATAATGTATTTAAGTAAATAGGCCAAACAAAACCCGGATGGCACACATAGTGTTTAAGTACAAGCATAGAATGGTACAAGTGATCTTGATGATAGACCCCGCCGACCATAAAACTAAACGACGACTATAAAACTATAGAACTCATATATAACGCTCAGAACGTAGGCCTATACCTGGATACAGTATGTGCATGGGCAGCCTATTACCTGGATACAGTATGTGCATGGCGGCACCAGCATCAACATTTTAAAGGAGGAAAACGGGGTGGCGGGGCAATAAATGAATCGGGGGAGACATTTTAAAGCTAATTTTAAGTTACTTTCAGTTTTGACATTAAAATACAACTTTTGTATTATTTGGGGGTACAAAATGGGTAGGGACATGAGCTGACAGGGGATAACTGGGGGAGGGGATATTAAGGCAATCCAGATACTCTGAATATGTTAAGTATTCCTACACCTGAATAGCCATTCAGGTGTCCTTATTAATCCACGTAGGCCCTAATAGCCGCATACACAGTTATCACGGGTGCCCTTAATATTCGATTCAAGATAAACCACATAGTCCATGGAGGTCCTATATTGGATCACTAATACACAAGCTTGATTATTAAAGTACATGGGGTGGTACCTGAATAATCAAGGGCACCATGTGTTATATATGCATGGCATACATGGATTTATTAAGGGCACATGGTATATATGGATTATTAAGGGCACTGTGGTACCAATGTCAGTATTAAGGGCACCTAGGATACATGGAGTATCAACGACATACTCTTGCTGTTTTACAATACCCTCATCTCTATACGTTTTGATGTGACTAACCACCCGCTATTATAGCTTCGGCACCTATACCTGCGCTTTCCATTATAAACTGGATATAATACGGGTACATTGGTATGGATATAATGCCGGCAAATGCGGTACCTGGGTTATTAAGGTCATCTGTGAGGGGTAGGACCTAGGCCTATGGGCAACCGGTGTATTAAGAACACGTGGAGTACTTGGATTAGGAACATGGGTATCTGTATTATTTAAGAGCCCATTGGGCCTAAGCGCATTTAAGGGTACCATGTCACTTACATTATATCAAGGGCATTTTAGGTACCTGCCCTGGGTACCTGAATAAAGACATACTCTTGATATTTATATAAACATTTATAACGCTTTGATATTACTCACCTCTGCCTATTGTGATGGACTATTACTGCCCGCTATCTTCGGCACCCGCGATTAATTCAAGTTACTTGAATGATAAAGTAAGGGCACCTGGGTATCTCGATATAATGGCACACTGCAGTACCTGGATTATGTGGTATCCGGTGCCATTAAGGGCACCTGTGGTAACTGGATTAGGGGTAGGGCTTAGGCCTATGGGGTCCCTGGATATAATGGAACAACGGGTACCTGCATTTCAGGTCACATGGGAGGCCTACATAGGTATCTGGAAAGACAAAGGTAGACCTACCTACTTTAAGGCACATGTATACCTGGATTATCAAAAGCACCTGCGATATTCGGATTATTTAGGGACCGTCTGGATTATGTATACATGTAGGGCATGTTCTTGATATTGTATCAAATTTTCTTACGCTTTGTTTACTTACCTCCCCGTGAAATCTTCTAGCGGGTCCGCGCGAAGCGCGGATGCCCGCTAGTATAGTTTAATTGTCCACTTAATGTTATTTTTGAAGTTTCTGGTTATACCATCCGGTAAGAAAAGCATCAAATTGAATAAAAGAAGAAAAAATACACTCTGTGATAACTATCATAAATTATCAGAAAACTTTTATTTGATCTTTTTAACTGCTTTTGCTTAAAAGTTATGACCAATCTACTAAATCGTCTAGAAATTGGGTTGGCATAGCATACAATCTTGTTTTTAGATGGTTACCGTTTCATGGAACATGTGGAAGGAACATAGAGAACTACATAATTATTTTTCAAATAGAATAATTTTATTTCAATAAATAAATTCATAAAATTAATAAATAAATAAATAAACAATATCTTGATAAACAAATATTCTAAATATTATGTTGGGGACGTAAAAACGTCAAACTGGACCAATTTAAGTGTTAGAAATGTCAATTTTTGTGTACTTCGTGCATAAGTTTCAATGTTTCATTATTCAAGCTAGACAAGATGGCTTCAAAACAGTTTTCCATGACATTTTAGTTCAATAGGCCAAAAAATGTGGCCCCCTGAAATAACTCCGTCGGTAAAAACGACCCTCCGTCGGTAGATTTGCGATTTTGACCATGCGATTTTTTCTGCCGTTTATGCTGACATCTTCATCCCTTGTGTGAATGATATTAAAACATGGTCCACAGATTATTAACTTAAATTGAATGATGGCAAAACTGACGTTCTTCATATTATAACATCTCGCTTTAGAAACAATTCTGCTAAACATCAGTGAACCTCAAATTGAACCAACTTCGAATGCCCGCAATCTTGGTATTATACTTCAAAATGATCTTATGATGGATGTTCATGTCAATAACATTTGCCATGCGGCTTCTCATGCTCTTTATCAAATCCGTCGATATCTCGACCAGCCAACAACTGAAAGACTTATCCAAGCTTTTGTAATTTGTCGTCTTGATCACTGTGCTAGTCTATTATGCTCTCTCCCGGAAAATATTATCTTAAAACTTCAACAGATTCAAAACTCATCTGCTCGACTTGTTACTCTCTCCAAGATTCGCTGTCACATTTCTCCCGTCCTTCGTGACTTACATTGGTTACCGATCAAATCATGCATTATGTATAAGATTCTTCTATTAACTTTTAAATGTACTTGAGGTTTATGTGTCTTATAAGCACGAAGCACTGCTACCGAATAAGTTACCTATCATACACTTCGAGAGGTGTATCTAAGAGAAGTGTATCTTAACATTTAACTTGCGAGTTATGTGATAGACGAAACCGTGAAGTTACTGTTACACTGTCAAATGAGGAGTGTTTAAATTCGTAATACAAACTGTAAGCTGTTTGAGCCGTATTAACTAGACCACTTCATCGGCCAACACTGAAATAAAATAAGTATTCAATACTGTAGCTTCAGGGTAGATGCATGTCCTGAACCCATAGAGTAGACATTACCAGCAAATTTAGCTGCTGCCCTCTTTTGCTGATTTCACATTGTAAAGTGTTCACTGTTTTTATTACATCCGTTCAGTGGCGTAGCCAAGGGGTGGTGGACGCGATCCCCAATATTGACTGTCGTGTCGGTTGAGATTTGCACTGTCGGTTCATAACATGAGGAATCATGGAATCATGTTGGTCATAAGTACACAGATGAAATTTCCCCAAAATGCAATATTCTTTGGTAAAAGCTCGTTTAGAGCCAAAATGTACCTCAATCATCTTGTCGATTCCCTTTTATTCCCCCACCCCCTAATATCAAAAACCTAGCTATATACTACTACGCCTCTAGCATTTTTTGACGGGGGAGATGACGAGCCCGTCATTTGAAACGACGTTTCTAAGTCGTAACCTTTTCACAAACCCCTAAAATTGCATTTGCTAATAACTTGCATTAATCATCTTCTGAAGCGATTTTGTTGTAAAATGTAATTGATATTGTTATAATATGAAGGTAAGTGGACACAGTAAGTTATTTCAGCTATTTGGATGCCATTTAGTAATATACTAAGCTATTTGGATGCTATTTTGTATTATATTATATGATTTAGTAATATACTGAGTCACTGAGTCCACGGCCACGGCACGGCCTCTTTGTTCCGTGTTGCCTTGGCTCTCGCAATTAGCCCAATGATTATGGCGAACCCTAGGCTACATCCCCCAGTCATCAATATTACCGTACGGACGCTAAAGCTGTACAAATATCGGAGCCTGCAAGATAGCGACATAAGAGGGCGGCTGAGAGTTACAGTCTAGGTGAACCCTTCAATATGATTAGCCCAATGATATGGCAACAACCCCTTGAGGACGGGGATCATACATCGTACAAAATATCGGGAACAGATTTAGTTTACGAATCACATTTACACACAAAATACACAGAATGTGACCATTTGAAGACTATAATAAGTTGCCTGACTGTTAAATGTAACTAAGGATTACTATGGGAACATAAAAAGATGAGATTATAAAGTTGAAGTACGCGATCTAATCAGTCAACTTTTTAATAAGCTTATTTTCCCCTATGCTTTCGTGTGTTCAGGCTGACACAGAATGCATACAGGCCTGATTGCACTGGGCTACATGTAGAGGGTAAGCTTTAGAATATGTGACGAACCGAAAACGGTGTTCCGTTTCATTATATTAGTATTTCGTTTACTGGATAAGTTTCCCCAGAGTAAAAATACTGTCCTACATCATCATCATCATCATCGGTCGTCCTTGGACGGAACGATGGAAGCAGCTTAGTTGCCTCCATCATTCTTTCTTGGCTATTTGTTTACTCCATTGGTGCGCCACGCCTAGTGGAGGTATGTATATGAATACATATTATATGTGTCCTACATATACTTACTTTATAGTCAAAAGAGGCCCATTATGTTTTCTAAACCATAATGAAATTGTTTACCTTTTCAAACCAAAGGGAGTGTTCATTATAAATATTTATTATTTATGGGGGTGGGGGTTATAACATCATAATACTTTCTCTGTCATGACAAAGGCAAAAGGTCTCAGAATTCCACAACATTCATCAAAATTATTCAGTGGATTGTCCAAATGAATTTATTATTTATGGGGGGTGGTTGGAAAAAATGGAGGGAGGATCAGAAAGAAATTCTTCGTTATTTATGGAGGGGGGGGGGGGGGGGGTTATTACATCATAATACTTTCTCTGTCATGACAAAGGCAAAAAGGTCTCAGAATTCCACAACATTCATCAACATTATTCAGTGGATTGTCCAAATGAATTTATTATTTAGGGGGGGGGGGGGGGGGTTGGAAAAAATGGAGGGAGGATCAGAAAGAAATGCTTCGTGAGCAGTCAAATCTACTATTGCTTGATTAATTGGATATACAGGGGGATCAAGAAAAAAAATCAACGAAAAAGGGGGATCAAGACAAAAAATAACGCTGTTTGGGGTGATCAAGAAAAAAATATGTCCAAAGCTCAAATATTTCCAACCTCCACCACCAGAGTATTTATGAACACTCCCTAAGAATAACATATGTGTAAGTTACTTTGTGTGAACAAATAAAGCCAATTATATTTTCCAGTTAAAAAAAATTAGTACCATAACACCACTTTCCAAATTATTTCTGCCATATTACAATACAAAAACATTTTTTAACATTCAAATATCCGACCAGCTCTACTAGGCGTGCCTAGTCTTGTTATTCTCTAGTTTAAGAATATTTTTAATAACCTTTAATAAAAAAAGTTTTACATAACCTATTTTTCAATGTGTCCTTATAATATTTCTGAATGATTCGGTGTCCACCATACAACTTTAATTACCCCAATCCAACTTCTTCATCAATGTTAACCATACGTCTTAAAGGTTGTTGACCCTATTCTAGATTTAAGGGCATCATCAGTGTAATGAGAAATGGGACCTTTCATTTGATATCAAAAACACTTTTGAATCCCTTAGAGTTAAATTGTTAGGAAACATAGTAGCAACGCTGTTTGTTAATGTCTGTTCTTGAACTTTCAACAGTCTTCTATCTCCCCCGTCCAGTTTTTTTTAAATACCTTGTTTTGTCTAGAGCCGTTCATGGTTAACTCTCATGAAAACAGTGCAAAATGAACTTTTTGATGTCTTTGGTCCATTTCTGTGTTATGCAATGTTTTCTTGCTTGAAAAACTTCTTTTCTAGATAGATATTGATGTTTTCTACTTGGATCTATATACTTTGATATACTTCTGAACGTGTTTTCACTCAAAAAAATGCCCTCATATACCCCAAATTAGCGAAATTTCCATGTCCGCAGCATAAATGTATATTTTGCCTTTATTAATTACAATACAAATGGGGCACCATCTTCTACAAGATATGTCGTAATTTGTAGGGAACATATAGCGATATTCCATGGATAGAAAAAAAATGCACATCTTTTACGATGATTACCTGTTTCAGTTTCATATATGTTGTCCGAGATGTTGATGTTTATTACGTTACCTGCGACATATTGAGGATCAACATTGTTCAAAATTAACATTTAAACATTTAAATGTACATATTCTGAATCTAAAAGAACATGGGTGTTAGAAAATAATATTATCAAAAATCTATAGCAGCATGTCTGACCTTGAGAAGAAATCAAAATGCTGCAAAGCATGCGACCTTGTTAAGGATGTTTATTACGTTGTTGAGATTTCTCCTGAACTATGTATCAAAACACACTTTTTGGTTAAAAACCAATTTGATACATATACATAGACTATGTGGTTACTTGGAACACTCGCTAGCTCTTTCCAGATCGTCTACATGGTACTTTGAGTACGAAAAACGTTTACTACGTTATCGTTTATTACGTTGTCGAATAAATCGACAGAGAGACAGCTGCTCTCTACGACTGTATTAAACAAAGATACGTGGCAGGCCCTTTTCGCAGGCATGCATGGGGGATACTCGATGAAAGTACAATGCAAAAAAACCACGACGAATGGTAAGAATTCCTCATTTTTTCTTGTAAGTAATATGAACATTAAGCTGAATGACAGTTGAAGTCATTATAGATCTCTTAAGCACATTGAAAATGGACCTATGATATCAGAATGGGGTTAATAATGTGAAGAAATGCAGTAGGTATCGTTAACATCTTCATTTATTGCTTTGTATATACGTTATAAGCCAGCATTAGGCACTGTTGCAGTTGCCAATAACGTAATAAACGGGATAACGTAACCAAACTCATTGTCTAGTCTCATGTCAATGTTGGCGTCAATTCAGTAACTTTCATGATTGATGTACTTGAGTATCATACATTGTATCCAATGTTATAATTGTAATATGGACTATTCTATGTGAGGACTGAAACCACCTTATAATGGACAACGTAATAAACTTTCCATCATTTGATAAATATAATTGCACCCTGTTCATAGTGATTCAACATTTATTATGTGTTTATGAATGTTAACTTAGTGTACATACATATTGTCTCACATACTGACACAATCTCATTTGTTTGCATGCTTCAATGATGCATAGTTCTATGGCTATTGGATAACGTAATAAACCAATTCGTATAATTGTGTGAATAAATACGGTATACCTAGCTGAAACAGCTGCAATATATGTCATTAACTTTGTTTTGTTTTTGTTATCTTTATTAAACAGAAATATGTGCCACACAGTGCAAAAAACCAATGGCGATACCGGCAGAACCAAATGCAACAGTGGAGACAAAAAGGTCATCAGAGTACAATCTTATTAACAATTCTACTACCATCATTTTAAATAAAACAAATCAATATCTTACTAATTTTAAGAGATAAAAGGCTATTCAATATTTAGTGCCATTAAAATTTACATTAAGGTAATAATGTCATGGTCTAACAACATATCTGTAAAGTGCCATGTTACATCTGTCGATTTAGTGACCATGTTTATTACGTTATTCACCATATTTACCCTACATCTAAAGAGCAAGTCGACAATATATAGAACTGTCTTTTAGTGGACTTTAGGCAACCTAACTTTTACTAAAATACCATTTACAAGATATGTCTGTGTACAAAATAAACTGACTTGGTCGATGTTGAATATATTTGTTTACATGTGTTTGTATATGTTTATTACGTTACCCACCCCATAAAGTCCGAATACCAATGCCAGCGTTTTTGGTAAAGCATAATATTTATTGTTTCTGAGCTAACTTTTAAAAACACATTATAACGCTTGGAAAAAGATACGATAAAAGATATATGTTATACTTTGCACAAAGATATTCATTTTGGAAAACCGTGCATTTTTTTAGTTTTAAAGCTGAGGTTCAAACAGTGATGTGAAGACCAAAAACAATTCATAATACTTGCAATTTACAAAATTACATTGCATTTTGTTCGCTGTAATTGGTAGAAGTATGCTTTCGTAACTATAATTTTGTGTTTTTGGCATCACAGTTTGTAAACTCGTTCTGATTTAGAGCTGATAGGAAGTATATAACGTAATAAACATGGAGCAAAAGCTGCAAACAAGTGATATTATAATATAAATTCAACGTTACATTGTACAAAAATGCAATGAGTGTTGTTCACAAAATTTTAAATCTAGTATCCAGTACATGTCTACTATTAAAAAATAGTGTAATAAATAAAATTGGAGACAATTTTTTTCTTCAACTTCTGAAATCTCATTTGCACTATTTTCATGAGAGTTGACCTCATGCACTTGACTAGTCTATGGGCGGCCATCACTGTCAAAAAGGTCAAAAAACAAACAAAGGTCTCAAAAAACAGACAAAGGTCTCAAAAAACAAGCAAAGGTCTCAAAAAACCAGATAAATGTCTCAAAAAACAGACAAAGGTCTCAAAAAACAAGCAAAGGTCTCAAAAAACAGACAAAGGTCTCAAAAAACAGACAAAGGTCTCAAAAAACAGACAAAGGTCTCAAAAAACAAGCAAAGGTCTAAAAAAACAGATAAATGTCTCAAAAAAACAGACAAAGGTCTCAAAAAACAAGCAAAGGTCTCAAAAAACAGACAACGGTCTCAAAAAACAAGCAAAGGTCTTAAAAAACAGATAAGTGTCTCAAAAAAACAGACAAAGGTCTCAAAAAACAGACAAAGGTCTCAAAAAGCAAGCAAAGGTCTCAAAAAAACAGACAACGATCTCAAAAAACAAGCAAAGTCTCAAAAACTCGTAAAGGTCTCAAAATCTGGAAAGGTCAAAACTTACAGAGACGTCTCAAATCGCAATAAGGTCAAAAATCACAATACGGTCTCAAATCGCAATAAGGTCAAAAAACGCAATACGGTCAAAAATCACAGTACGGTCAAAAAACGGAATACGGTCAAAAATCACAATAAGGTCAAAAATCTCGTTACGAGTTTGTGAATGCTACACACGGGAAGGGCGCACACGGGATTATTATAATGAGACGGGCTGTGAATAACTTGATGAAACTTTGAAAGGCGCAATAAAGAGAGCACCACACCAAATCAATGCGCAATTCGTGTAATGCTATAGTAGTTCCGGAAAAGCACGAAGACTAGGCTTGTAAATGTGAGGTTTTCGGGCAATTTGTTTCTCCGGGGATGGTATGTTTGTATTTAAATGAACGAGTGGGACCTATCCGTTGCACCTACAATGATAAAATACGATATTTTTAATTTATCGACCTAAATAGTGCCCAGGGCGTAAGCATCTGCCTAAATGGTGAACAGGCATGCCAGAAAACGTGAAAAGTGAGGGCGCTGTGTGCAGGTCCGTAGCGGAAAATTTAGCTTAATAACCCCTCATGAAACAAGGCTTAAATTAAAGTTGAGATGTTACTGAAAATGGTCATAGGTGACAAGTATGCAATAAATGTAACCGGAGGGTAGAAAAGGTGTCTTAAAATATGGCACTTTTACACGTATTTCAATGAGAAAGATATTTGGTGTGGTGCGCCCATAAACGGGAAACATGGCTGACAGTGAGTTAACGGAACGAACAGCCAGGCAACTGGTTGACGAAATCAGTAGTCTTCGTGAGGCACTGTCTTCACCGCTAGTGTCCAGTGCCAATCTTCGTGAGGCACTGTCTTCCCCACCGCCAGTAGCGCCCAGTGCCTCAAGAAGACAGGCCCTGTCTACACCGCGAGATACACCCGCGGGCGCGGCTAGCACTAGCAGTCGAGTTAGTACTAGCAGGGATACTATTAATTTTGGGATAGGAAAGTCCTATACTAACACACGTAGCGAAAACGGTGCCGTTTGCATAAATTACATAAATTATGGTAATCATCGGAATGTGTCGGTGACCGGCGTTGAACGCGTTTAACAGTGTTTAACCAGGTTTAACGTAATATTTGGTCAGCATAGGTTTGAGGGCGTTGTGGATTTACACAGACGACGGTGGCCACGCGAAACCTAAATGTTGAATACGTAATGAATAAGGTGAATAACACGTAATCGCGAATGTTGATCTTATCATTTTGACAAATTCATCATAATTAGAAGAATTGTCATCGTTAACCGGGCGATGACTGTTAAAAATAATTCAAAATAGTGCACTCCCGTTGACATTATTGGGTCGTCTGAGAGACGCGTGGCCAGCGTCGTGTCGTCTGCTACAAATCACGCCTGATCAGTATAGCGCCACCAGTTCTATGCTGACCAAATTTTAATTTATAAGTGGACCCGATCGGCAAGCTCACTGGCATACCCCTGGTACTAGTAATAGGCCTACCGTGATGACCGTAATGAAAAGGCATACGTGAAAAGGAGCCAAAAGCCAAGAGAAGCCTCTAAAAGACTTTAAATAGCTAAAATCCGGGAGCTTCAGGGCGCGATTGCCCTTGGACCCAACCAGTGGCCACCTGAATGAACATGAGCCAATTTTTCGTAAAATTTTAATGAAACGGCATACGTGAAAAGGAGCCAGGAAACGCCTCCAGAGGCCTTTAAAATAGCTAAAATCAAGGGCTTCAGGGGCTTCACCCCCTGGACCCCACCAGGGGCTTTACCACTGGAACCCACCAGTGGCCACTTGAATAAACATGAGTCTATTTTTCATAAAATTTTAATGAAAAGGCATTGGGCCTTGTGGCTTGCGATGCTCTGTGGGTCCCGGATAAAATGTTGCATACCTGCCTCTTGTGCCCCCCCCCCTTTCAGAAAAATGAAGTTTAAAATAAATTAAATTGTTTGACTAATGCCCTTGTTATTGACCATAAAAAGTACCTTAAAGGCTAGAGGACTAAGTTTACAGGACTAGAGGATTGATTCTATCATGATAACAAAATAAAGAAATCGAGGTCATCTTGCAAACATTGTACTAGAATTTTGGCTGTCCTAATTTTAAACACGGAAACAAAATATTTTTCTGATTCAACGATAAAACAAACGTTTTATATCAATTTTAAATTAAGCCTAAGTTGCTTATCTTTACCCCTTCAGTCTTTTTTTTTTAATTCAAGGCCCTAATTTGTAAAGTGGTTCAGTGAAATGTTTAGAACATTCCAATGAAGAAAAGAATGAATGTACACATTTTTGAAATGGTTCGTGTCTATCTCCAATCGTTATCTTATTAAGTTGCCCAATTTCAGGTCATTTTACACGAAGCATGTTGCCAAATTTGTATCCACATTATTTGTCTGTAATCTCCTCTAAACATTAAATGCTAGTTTATGTAAAATTTGCGCTCGAAATCTTTCCAAATCACTCATTTTAGGTTGGCACATGGGGTGTTTCCGTAACCTGACCACCTTCAGCTGACCACCTTGAGCTGACCAGGTAGCCGTGACCAGAGCTTTATAGAGCTCATGAGCTCTGTGTAATTTGGGGTGTAGCATTCAAACTCGTAACGAGATTTTTGACCGTATTCCGTTTTTTGACCGTACTGTGATTTTTGACCGTATTGCGTTTTTTGACCTTATTGCGATTTGAGACCGTATTGTGATTTTTGACCTTATTGCGATTTGAGACGTCTCTGTAAGTTTTGACCTTTCCAGATTTTGAGACCTTTACGAGTTTTTGAGACTTTGCTTGTTTTTGAAACCGTTGTCTGTTTTTTTTAGACCTTTGCTGTTTTTTTGAGACCTTTGTCTGTTTTTTGAGACCTTTGTCTGTTTTTTTGAGACATTTATCTGTTTTTTTAGACCTTTGCTTGTTTTTTGAGACCGTTGTCTGTTTTTTGAGACCTTTGCTTGTTTTTTGAGACCTTTGTCTGTTTTTTGAGACATTTATCTGTTTTTTTAGACCTTTGCTTGTTTTTTGAGACCGTTGTCTGTTTTTTGAGACCTTTGCTTGTTTTTTGAGACCTTTGTCCGGTTTTTTGAGACATTTATCCGGTTTTTTTAGACCTTTGCTTCTTTTTTGAGACCTTTGTCTGTTTTTTGAGACCTTTGCTTGTTTTTGAGACCTTTGTCTGTTTTTTGAGACCTTTGCTGGTTTTTTGAGACCTTTGTCTGTTTTTTGAGACCTTTGCTTGTTTTTGAGACCTTTGTCTGTTTTTTGAGACATTTATCTGTTTTTTTAGACCTTTGCTTGTTTTTTGAGACCTTTGTCTGTTTTTTGAGACCTTTGTCTGTTTTTTGAGACCTTTGTCTGTTTTTTGAGACCTTTGCTTGTTTTTTGAGACCGTTGCTTGTTTTTTGAGACCTTTGTCTGTTTTTTGAGACCTTTATCTGTTTTTTTGAGACCTTTGCTTGTTTTTTGAGACCTTTGTCTGTTTTTTGAGACCTTTGTTTGTTTTTTGACCTTTTTGACAGTGATGGCCGCCCATACTAGTCTGGGGACACTCAAATGTGTGTGCACTCATGCAAGACCTAGCTCGATTATCAAATATACGAATGCATAGGTCATCAATTATCCTCGTACAAACTAAAATCCGTCTGGCTTCTTGCCATAACCGTCAGACAATCCTGCCCACTCTACTGTTTACCCTTACAACATTATATATAGTAATTGATCGTTTGTTAGATCATAGAAATAGTAGATACAGACTCCATGGTTAGATACAGCTGACCGCATTTTGAATAAAACTATATAATTGGGAATGTTAATACAAAAAAGCTATGTGCACTAGACCCTATACATGCATAAATAGATTCAGTTGAACTTGTGGATTCGAAATAGTAGGATGTTGGGAATTTCTGTCACCGTTACTGTCAGCTAAGCAGTTAGCATTAGACACAGGTTGGACACTTATTATCCTCATTTTGTTTGTAGAATTTACGGATACTCTGAAATTGACCATCATCATGTCTACATTTTGCCGCTTGTTATTGTCTATGGCGCTGTTTTGCCAGCAAGTACAAATCTCTTTGCAGCAGGGTAAGCTTTGCTGATAGCTATGTCTTTTATACATTTTTAAATGTATCGTAGATCACATTAGTGAAAAAAATTGAATGTCTAAAAAGTTCGGACTCATGCTCATTCAACTTTATTTGAAATGAAATGCGACCTGATCATAACATGTTGCCCATAAATGGAAAGTTGTGATGGGCACCTTAACAACAATACAAGCTTCGAAGGATAGTATTTGATTGTTGGGGTACGTTTCATTCATTGCCAAGCTGTTGGCTTCTTCAGGATATTACAATTCTGTAAAATGCCTGTCAGCTTAAAAAACATTGTTTTTCCACAGCGATCGGTAATACACAAAATGGCTCCTAATTAGTTCAGCTTTAATTTACAATTAAAAAAATATAAAGTTAAACATCGTGAAGCTATAATGCATTGTAAAAATAAAATACACAAACATTGGTCAAGTAGGATGGCACTTTGCTTTCGTCTATGAAGACATCGACTGTTTGTAAAGTCGAGTGAGCAAGATAACCTATCTTACCATATTGACACTCATTCCCTTCTTTGCAAAGTCAACTTGACATGATAACTTATCTTGCCATGTCGACATCCATTTTTACTAAGTCGAATTAGCGTGTCAATGTATCTCACCATGTCTGCATACCGCTTTTGTTAAGTTGACTTGACGGGATAATTTAACTCGCTATGGCGACATATTATATATTTGCTAAGTTGATTTGGTATGATAATTTATCTTGACATGTTGACATAATCAGTCGAATTCGTTGTTACAATTTATGCCATGATTAGTACGTCATCAAATTACGAAAAGAAATTAACATTATTTCGCAAATCTGTTACAAATTTTGACCATCCTGTATAAACCCCTCATGATTTTACCAGTGACAGTTAAGAACTGTCACTGATTTTACCAACTTCAGCATGTATCACAGAAAGGGGTCCCAACTCGAGGCCTTATGTGCAACCTTCAGAATATTTAATATAAAAATTCCATTGAAATGGAATGGGGGCGATCCAAGAGAAAGAAGCATGTTTTGTAACCATTATCTGTTGCATACCAAACAAAATACCATGGAAATGGTGTATGTATTTTCCATAATTCAAACAAAAATCAAATCAAAACACCGCAGTCTAAAAAATTAGTACAGGAAACCAATAAAGTTGATTTGTGTGCATGGAAGGGGGGGGGGGGGGGGGGAATACCATCTGAAGAACAATCTAGGTATATATGACAGCCACAACTTACCATTTATTCAAAGATTTTCTGATTTATTAGGCAACCTCACAACAATTGGGAGATTTCTCCTTAGTCAAACAAGATAAGCTATTATGTCTCTCTGTTGGGAGTCATAACATCTCTCTGATTGAATCATCAAGGCTAAACAAATATAGCTTTGACTCTATCACAGACTGCAGGACTGTTAAAATAAACTGCATAGGTGCATGTAATTTACAAAGACTACAAACATGGCGGCCCCCACTTATGTCTAGAAAGACCAAAATGTATAATTTTTTGCAATCTGATGCTATAAGGGTGGCTTCGCCCCCAAAAATAGTCAATAGTATAGAGCATGAAATCTTGGAAAGACTTGAAATCCCTCATTTAGTCCTGTGACTCATTCGGTAATGCAAAACATTGAGTTGCAATTTACAATGACACTGATCGGGAAAAAAACTCGCACGATAGTCGGACAAAACTACCAGATGGCTGAAAGAACGTATTTCGATCAGAAGGAAGCAGAGAGCCAACTGAAATGTCGATGGGGCCATTATAACTCGATTGTTATAATTGATAAACATGACAAAAGGCTGATTTATCTTTCATGTATTATAATAATGCAGTACCGATATAAAAGCATGACTTACTTGAAAATATTTTTGTTTGTTATAATAATAAGCTTTATTATTTCCTTAAGACGTCCGTAGGCAACTCACGCACGATGTTATCCCAACCGAAAGTTTTAGCTATTTCTTTTTCTATTTCACTTTTATCAGCTGCTGAGGTAACGATTACATGTAATGACCCAAGTGGACTGGGTAGCCAGACCCAAAATGGCATCCAAACAGATTGTGCCGTATTAGAAGGGGATGAAGAGATAGTAGTGAGAGTGTTCATTGACCCCAGAAGTCCTAGAGATAAACGCGAGATCTTTGATTCTTGTAAGTAAATGTGAAGTATACAAGGGAAACCTTTGATTGTTACGTTAGTTACATTACATTTTCGTCGAGGACTAGCATTTTGGTTAAATGCCTAATGGTTTTGAACAAATCATCCATATTATCGATGACACATTCCAGTTTCGTAAATTATCCTTAAAATACTTTTATTTCTACAGCCCCTCCTATTGTTCATTATTTTCACGTGCATTATATCTACTATACAGTGCAACTTACCATGAACGCCTTTTATTTCAATTGGTTATACACCACCTTCTTTTGGTCCATGAAAGATGACAATAACACCATTCAGTATTTTATCCAAATACTTTTAAAAATGACTCAAGTTCAAATACATAATTTACTCTCCGTATATGAGTTTTGATGTTGTTATAAATATCTATTAAACCTCCTTTGTAATTGGTATTTGCTTCAGTACCCACCATTCACAACTGTATAGGGCCCAGCCAACTAGAACCGACCTTGATTTTCACTGCTGAGCACACATCCAGTGGCGGCACCAGCATCATACATTTGGGGGGGGGGGGGGGGGCGGGGGGGGGGGGGGGGGGCAAGACAAAATGTAAGGGGGGGGGGGCAGAATTAAACAAATTGTTTGCTATTTTACGCTAAAACTGTCAAATTTTGTCTAATTTTAACTAATTTGGTAAGCAAATTGCAAAATTGGGTCTAATTATACCTAATATGGTGATAAAATGTGCGCGCAGCGCGCCAAAATTTGATATGTTAATTGTTATGCTAAAATGGTCAAATTTTGTCAAATGTTAACCTTTTTGATTTTTTTTTTTTTTGGGGGGGGGGGGGCAGGAAATATATTTGGGTGGGGGGGACAAATTCCCCCAACCCATGCCTTGAGGGTGAATAGGGACATGGGGCCCCATGTCCCTATTCACCCCGTTTTACGGTACACAAACTGGCCGGGTGACATTTAAAACACTTTTCCCATTTTTGTCCCTATTCACCCCATGTCCCTATTCACCCCGTTTTACGGTATCAAAGGTATGGTTATGTTCAAATAAAGTCTAGAATATTGGTAGCAAATTATGTAAATTATTCAATAAACAGATCAATACAAAGATATATTCAATTTTTCTCATACAAAAAATGTCGGGAATATGTTTATGTACAACATATCTGATTTCCAGGTTTGCAAGATATACACATCTCCAGATATAAATTAAAGTGTGTTTTTGACTTGATGCTAATTAAATATGTAAATAATACGCAAATGAGGTTAATTTATAGCCATTTAAGTGAATTTGGTATAAAAGGGCATTTATGGTAAGTTGCACTACACTGCCGGTAGTAACACAATCGGTGACATTTATTTTGATCAACTATGACTATAGGCGTTATTAGAATCCTCTGTTTAATAATGAATGTTGCTAGTGGTAACAGGTTAACATGGTTAAGTTGACATTGCACGTTTCAGACTTCTGGTTGTGCATTCGAAGAAGCTTTAACAGTTTAAGGGCAAAGTCCACTTTGGCTATGTAGTTCACCCAGGGTGAACTAGCTTAAATCTGTTCATTTGGTGACATTATGGGGAAATCTCAACCTTACGATATTTCCATTTTTCTATTTTCATGTTGTAACTTGGGTCATTAAACCCCGGTGGGGGTGGGGGGGGGGGGGGGGGGGGGGGTTCTCCCATTGATATGGTATACGTATGTGCCTCCCTTTTGGGGTGCTTTTTCGCAAAAATTGGTATAGCGATGGGGTGGTTTTCATCACAAACCAAAGCGCCCAATTGGCATAAATTGCGTGCATTTTGAGGAATTTTTGGAAAAAGCGCCCAATTTGTGCAAAATTTGGTGCTTTTCTTACAAAATTGGTATATTGATGGGTGGGAAATTAGCCAAAAAATAGGTATAGGGAAAGTCACATCACAAGTCCAGGAGGCACATCCACGTACGATTTTGGCGAAAGTACCCCCCCCCCCGGGCATTAAACATTAACTAAATGTTAATTCATGTGTCTGTCTGTATGCTTAGTATGTAGGGATTTTTATTCATGTATTTAAATGTGTTTGTTTGTTTGTTTGTTTGTTGGGGTGTTTTAAATTTATCTTCATTTTGTTTCTCTGTGTTTTATACTTTTCTTAGTTAATAAGGCAACTGACACGTGAGATAATGTATTGGGAAACTGTAGTGTACTGTTAATGTTGGTTTGTTCAGACAATTTCCCATTCGACTATAAAAATATACTGCTGTGGATCTATTTATTTAAGTTTTTCAATCTACAGCAGTTATAATATCCCAATCAGGCTATTATTAAAATAGTCGTTGACCAGTATTCTCCTTCAAAGAGTACGATTAAATGCGATCAAAAACACACAATTCTCTCCATTATTTCAGATATCAAGAGTTTATGTTTTACTAAGAGAAAGAGGGGTGTGTGTGGTGTGTGTATCATAGGTAGAAATGTAGCATTTTTTGAGCTGCCTTTTAAATGTATGCTTGTTTGTGATATTTGTGAGTGTGTTGGGAAGAGCGTTCCAGAGCTTAGCACCATAGTAGAGTATCTGATGTTTTTTATCAGCTGTGGTCGTTAGGATAGGAAGATGAAATGTGTGTGCTTGCCTTGTGTGGTGTGCGTGTATCTGACGGTTTGTGGTGAAATAGTTTGCGAAATTAGGAGGAAGGTTGTTATAGAAGTGGTCGTGCATAAATAGTGCCGTTTGTAGCTGGTTGATATCGTTGATTTTCAATGTATTGAGTTGGTGAAAGAGAGGTAAAGTGTGTGTCATGCGTCATGAATTGGTTATTGTGCGAATGGCCCATTTTTAAGCTGGCAAGTCTAGATTGATAGTTTGAGGCTCATATTATGTTGCAGTAGCTGAGGTGTGGAAGAACCAGCGTATTATAGAGTGATTTCAGAATATGCCGTGGAAGATGATCCCTAACCCTGTAAATGGTACCGATGGCATGAGATGCCTTAGTGGTTATAGCATTAATGTGGTGGTTCCAGGTGAACTTATCATCAATGGTGATGCCAAGGAATTTTGTGGTGTGAACTTGTGAGATGTCATGACTGTCAATTGTGATTTTGTGAGAGTAGTGGGGAGTTTTGGATGAGAAAAGCATGTAATTAGTTTTAGAGACATTTAATGAAAGTTTGTTTGCCCTGAACCAGTCAGTGATGTGGGTTAGTTCAGTGTTCATGTTTATGGTAAAGTGAATCAAGGTTTGAGTGAGAAAGAAAGATATTTGTGCCGTCTGCATAGAGGATGAGTTTTAGCATATTAGTTGTATTAGTTATGTCGTTCATGTAAATATTAAATGAAAAGGAGGGGTCCTAAGATAGATATTATTATTATTATTATTATTATTATTATTATTATTATTGGTATTTTATTCAAAAGCATCTCGTGGCCCGCAGGCCAAATTACATGCTAATATACATGATTAAAATTACGATATAAAAATGCACATTAATAACATCAAAATATTGCACTTGTAGGATTGAATCACAATTAACAGATAAAGATATATTAAAGATAAAATGTACACGAATTAAGAAACAACAAAATGTCACACATCATGGAACATAGCTGCACGACCAGTCGTGAGAGAGAGATAATGAGTACCTAATCATTTAAAATATTGACAAAATAAGGAACAGGACTATTTTGGAAACGCTGAGTCCTACAATGAAATTGGGTCAAGTTGCCACTATTACGAAGTGATGTGTCATGACACTCCCGTCTGGTAGGAGGGGGAGAGATTTTGTCCTCTCATTTTTAGGAAGCCCTTCAGCAAATTTACGACAATGCTGCTCCCTTCTTCCAGACAAGGTGTCAAAATGGCAACTACCCAAGGCTTCATCATAAGACTCGATCATACTTTTCCCCAAGTATAGATCCCTGCGGAACTCCAACAGTGATATATACAAAAATATCTTTTGGGTAACCCCCCCCCCCCCCCCCCTTGCCCTTGTAGCGTCGCCACTGGGGAAAAGCAATTAAACAATAAACACGTTAGTATACCTGCAACCACAGCTCATAACCCAAAGTTGCATTTTTTTCTCTTCATCTGTTTTCACCCTTTTCCCCAATTACTTTTTCTTTTTCCACTTGGCATTATTTCCCCAATTCTGCTCATTATTTCCCGGGAGCGGTGCTCCCTGCTCCCGCACTTTGTGCAACCATCTGCGATGTACTCCTGGCTCTAGGGGGTTATTCGTGGCCATCTCTGTATTACTCTGTCAACCATGATTTTATTGATGTTCATATCAATACTATCCAGAAAAGTTTGGGTGACAAGCCCAAAAATGGCTTACTTTTTCTACAGAGGGCGTTTTTCAACATGGCCGCCAATAATCTTATTTTATACAATAACTCAATTTCTGAGGCACCTAGATACCTGATTTTGGTGTCAAAACATATGTTTTCAGGGTCAAAGAAGCTCATAAGACCAATAAATACGACATTGGCTATTTTGGTAAGGGCAGCTATCTTGATTTTCAAAATGGCCACCAATAATCTTATTCTATACATTAACTCAATTTCTGAGGTGCCTAGAGACCTGATTTTGGTGTCAAAACATATGTTTTCAGGGTCAAGGAAGCTCATAAGACCAATAAATATGACATTGGCTGTTTTGGTAAAGAGCCCGCCATCTTGATTTTCAAAATGGCTGCCAATAATCTTATATTTTATACCATATATCAGTTTCTGAGGTACCTAGAGACCTGATTTTGGTATCTATACCTATGTTTTTAGGATCAATTACCGGTAACCTAATAATATCACTAACTATGACACTGGCTACTTTTGTAAGGAAGCCATCTTCATTTTCAAAATGGCTGCCAAGAATTACAGTTATTTAATCAAAATTCAGTTGTTGAAACACATCAAGGCATAATTTAGATGGTTATACCATGTTTTCAGGTTCAAAACACCATGACATCAGGTATACCTAAATTATTTCCTGATCTTCTTTTTTTTTGTATATCTGTGCACCATGTACATCATAGTTTCTTTATAAATAGTATACATTTTGAATGTCCAGGATTAATATTATTACATTTGGTGTTTTTTATACTTGTACGTACATGAATGTGCATGTAGGAATAAGATGAGTAGGTTTTTTTTCAATGAAATAATAAAAGTACCCCTTAACAAGCATTATTGAAGTCTATGAAGAATGCAGTGACCATGCATAAAGTAGGCCCTACTAGTAATTTATAATGTATGATCTCAGTTGTAGGGATTTCTAAAGTCATGCTCATTCTCTGGCACTTGCAAAACACACTGCATTTTAATAATGCTGCACGACAAGGGCATGTTATGCGAGCACATTTGCCATAATGACACACCACAATCCATCGTGGCTGCAGAGTCTTCCATGATGTAGATGGTAACATATCACCATTCCAAGTGTAAAGCCATACTCTAGTAGATTTTGGTCTCCTGTAGCAATGTTCAATTGCTTATCCAAGACGTGTTCTGTTATGTATGTATTGTAGAATGCACGGTAGATGTGGAGTTCAAGGCCTTGACTTGTTGGTGGAAGATTCAGATGAGAGCTTGATTTTGAGAAGTGAAATTGATGTGCTCTTAGTTCCGCTCTTAGAGGAGCTGCTGCACCAAATCCTTGCAAGTAGTTCACGGGTTCAGCTTTGAGGGCCCCTCTCTTTGTACCTATCTTACTAGTAATATCACAACCTGTGAGGCTATGTAGTGCTGGAAGGATTGCACATACACCGCCACCCAATCATTCATGACAAAATGTGAAGAGGCACAACACAGGTAGTGTTGCCTCTCCCTGCCCTTACCCACAGCTCTTTAAGACCCTTTTGAAGAAAGATGGGTATATAAAACAGTAGGGCAACTGTAACATCTGTATCATTAGAGATAACAACACAGGTCGTATAACCTGCCTGAAGACAATCTAGGAGATGCATGGGTATGTGGAGATCTGCTTCCTCAACCTGGGACTGTAGGAGCTGTATGTAATGTTCTGTACCATTAGTGATCTTAATGCAACGCCATTCACTATTATCACCACTCTCCATGCACAGCTGGCTGAGAATGGTAGGCTGTTCATGCCTTTGCAGTGACTGTTCACGTAAATAATTGTAGATTATTATTTCAAGCAGCATTTTTTTGTTGCTTGATGGCCAAAATGTAGTCATGTCCTTGGATAGGGGGTTGTCAGTTCAACCGTACTAAGAACTACTGGAGTAACACTGCATCTCCGCAATCTTTCAGTGTCCTTATACATTGTAGCTTGTCATTGTATATATCAATAATCACATCTGCCATAACAGTGGTACACATTGTTCATATGTGTCAACTTTGAAAGCAGATCAGACAAATTTAAGAGTCCAGATAACGGTACTTTTCGAATTGCTGCCCTAACAACTATAAGATATTCATTACCTCATGAATATGTATGTCAGATGTGGCCCAATGAAAAGTCTCACAATCGCAAATACTGTACGCGGACGCAGGTATTTGAAACACAACAGATGACCGCGGCGCGAACCTTATTTGTCACATGCGTACATCAATCAAAGCGCAGCAAACATCGCGCACATCGCTGGCCCTGAACCTGTTTATTTTGTAACTACAATTTTTACTTTTACTGAGCAGATTTTGAATGGCGATAAAACATAAAATTATGAAATCTTACAGTGACAGAAACAGCATAGACCTACATTTGTTGTACCTTGTATTGTATTTATCATATTTATATGGTGGTGTTACAGTGCCAAAATAGCTAAATGTTTACTGAAGATTTCCCATGTTCCGATTTTGTCCGAAAACATAATTTAAAAAGCTTATTCAAAAGAGCATTCCCCGGAGAATTCCTAGGCTAAATTCAAGTTCTCATGGTATCGTACGCTTCTTGGTGCTGATTCTACGCTGATTTTTTGCCCCTGCGTTTATTAAAACTTGCAGATATAAAATAAACTTAGGCCTATTCACATTTTCTGACGAAAGGCGGTCAGTTTAAGCTGTCAATTCAGAATTGTATTAGTAAAAGCTTATTTATATATAAATCAATTCAATCAATCCATGACTAGGCCTCGTCCATAACTTTAAATTAATCTGGAGTGCAGACAATTTGCCCGGCTGAGTCCTTACTATGTATATAATAGGCCTACGGTACAATAAATAGCGACGTAACTAGCAGAAAAAAGTAGAAGAAAAAGTCCGAAAATATTAAATGCTAACAAGATTACAAGAAGCAAGTCAATGACACGCCATGATTTGCACGGATCAGGGATAAGTTTTGATGCATGCACTGCACTGACAGTGACAAGAATTAACGGACTACATTTTATGCAATCCCTATCATTACCGAATTCGGGAGTTTATAATGGTCGAGACCAGTTTACGATCAGAGTTTACGATTCGGAAAGTTAGATTTATTTAAGCCTAAACATATCATCACGTTTTAGAAATCGAATGCCTTTTATTTACTGCTTCACTTCAGTTTAGAAATATGTTTCGCTAGGCCTAGCCTAGCCTGGTCAAGCATTTTAACTTACCTAGTGAAGAAGAGGCTTTGTCAACCAAAACTGACCGTCGGAGAATATAATATTCCAATTTATATTCTCTTATATTTTCATCCCTGGTTTTTGTTACCGACAGGTTATTACAGAAAGTAGTTTGACATCTGGCTTCTCTCAACTTCCGAGTTCATGAATGCATGTGTGCCATTTTGAATGAGCTATTATTATTAAAGTTTTATATTACAACCATACTTTGATACTAGCTAAGCATTTAGCTTGAAAAAGCCTAGGCCGTGGTCGAAGTAGTTACACTAACACTACAGCATCTTTTTTATCTAGAATAAATACGATTACAGAAGCTTTAATTGTAAACATTCATCCACAACAACAGTGTGGTCATTTTTCGTCCTTGACCTTGCTGAATAACCGTAGAGGCAGGTAGGCAACACTTACTTGGGCCCCTGAATCTGTTTACGACGGCTTCTCTCTTGACAACAGTCGTTGATTGGCTTATTTCGTAAGTGACCCATCTCATTCATATTCATATAACCTTATTTGGGGTATGGGATGGGGATTCCCCGGGAATCGAATGGTTTGAATCATTATCGCCACAGGGAAGAGCATCTATTGTTTACTAATGTTAAATATAATCCCTCTCAGAATCTCCTTAAAATGAGTTCTAAAAGGAGAATTTGTATCCAATTATATATAAATATTTGATAATGAATGAGGTTAAATACTTTGTACCGGCTGATTTTCGGTTATTGTTGAAAATCAAAACAAATGGTTTCAGGCCCGCGGAATTTCCCTCGGGGCTTCGCCCCTCGGGAAAATTCCTTGGGCCTAAAACCATTTGTTTTGATTTTCAACAATGACCTCAACACAGCCAGTACGCAGTATTTAACCTCTAAAATGATGACATTTTCGGGTATATAGACTTTGGGTATTGGGTAACCATTTTGTAGTTTTTGATGCCATTTTAATATCAGGTTTAAGATTTCGTCAACAAAATGATATGTTTAATATGTTTAATAACTGTAGGTGTTCTCTTTGGATCCGTTGACTCTGAAAACATGGATATACCCATCTAAATTATGTCTTTATGTGTTTCAACGACCACTTTATGTTTAAAAATCATAATTCGTGGCAGCCATTTTAAAAATCAAGATGGCTGCCCTTACTAAAACAGCCAATGTCATAGTTATTGGTCTTATGAGCTTCCTTGACATGGAAAACATATGTTTTGACACCAAAATCAGTGCCTCAGAAAATGAGTTATTGTATAAATTAAGAATATGGGCGGCCATTTTGAAAATCAAGATGGCTGCTCTTACCAAAACAGCCAATGTCATAGTTATTGGTCTTATGAGCTTCCTTGACCCTGAAAACATGTTTTGACACTAAAATCAGGTCTCTAGGTGCCTCAGAAATTGAGTTATTGTATAAAATAAGATTATTGGCGGCCATTTTGAAAAACGCCCTCTGTAGAAAAAGTTAGCCATTTTTGGGCTTGTCACCCAAACTTTTCTGAATAGTATTGATGTGAACATCAATAAAATCATGGTTGACAGAGTAATACAGAGATGGCCACTAATTACCCCCTAGATCCTGTAGTAATGCACGCTTCAAGTCTTTTGATAGCTTGCAGTTGCTCACTGGGGTGAAGAATAAGATACAACTGGGTATCGTCTGCATATATAACATGTTCAATTCCATCATGTGCACTTATTACATCACTTAGCGGCCCGGTGTAAAGAATAAAGTCTAGGGGTCCCTTGACTGAACCCTGTGGAACTCCCCATGGTAAAGGAAAAGTATCAGAGACAATGCCATCAACCACTACTACTTGTTTACGTTGGTCAAGATATGAGACGATCCATTTTAGGACGGTACCACAACAAATGGATTGCTGTCACCCAATCTATAGTTAACAAATACAACATGGTTTGAGGGAATGTCGTTGATATTCTAAGTAGGTTTTTTTTTTACTTTTCCCCCTATACAATACATGCAGTTATTGCGACAAGTCCTGCTCGAAACATCCCGGATGAATTGATCGCTAAGCCTGTCGAAGATTACGCTCATGTTGGATTCGGCTCATTTTTTGGAATTTACGAATTTTCTGTTTTCATAAAAGATGATAAAATCGTTGAAGGGCCTGAATTTTTCCAAATAAATGTTTATGAACCTATCTTTTTTGATAAAAAACGAGATGCGTCTAATCCAGATGGATCTGCGGCTCCGTGTCTAAGAATACTGATCATTGACGATGATGGTAAGTAATATTTGTATTTGCAAATTTTATTGACTATGAACTTATTACTAGTATTTATTGCAACTGCATGAGCTCCGAAATCGGCCTAGCCAATATGACATGTCATACCCAATAATTCATGATTCAGACGGCTGGTTTTAGATTCTCTTAAAAAGTTACGCTTTGGCGCATGGCTATAAAAAAATGAAACAAAGAAAACTCAAACACAGGGTAAAGTACACAGTGTGACCACCCAAACCCGGGCGAAAAATTGTCCTAATATAAACTGCTAAAAAAAAGGTTTGGAATATTTTTTTCTATAGCACAAGATTTTTAAATATCGCGGGATATGTTCATTACGTGTTATATATCCGTGTAAAGCTGATGTGTTTTTACGATGATACCAAATTTGAAGCAATCCCTTGCTCCAGTGCTTAGCTACAGGGTGTCCCTAAAAAGTTGTGCACATGTTTGCGCAACTTGTTGACCATGAAGTCATACAGTTTGGTGTAATATGTTGATACACACGGAAAGGAAAAACACGCAACTTTCAGATGCCGTTTATTTTATCTGATTTGGATTTGTCAATCCTGAGATATGGACAATTAACTATAGAGCCACCCAGAATCGATGTTGTGCCACTTAACAGTTTCAAAGGTTTACTCCTAATATACAACTTCCACTTGAACGATTGCCCTTCACCAGTGTTATGCAAAATAACATTTTTGTATTGAGATTGAATAGGTTTAAATAATAGAATGAGTGCCTGTGTATCCAAGCAGAACTGAATATAAAGATGTTTGTTACATGATTCGAACCAGCCCTTTTGACGAGGTTTCACAAAATGTTTATTGGGCCTACATTTTCAAAACAAGACAGACGTCCATATGGCGGCGGCCTCAATTTTCAATAGACATGATGAGGGTGTTCATGGTCATAAAATATCACGAAACTAGAAGTCCAGCAGAAGAGTCACCAGAGAGTTTGCCATTGATTTCTCAAACACTCACGTACCATCTAAGAATACACCTATATATATAAAAAGGAGTATCGGAAATGCTTAGTAGATGGTATGGTGCAAGCACCAATATGAATAAAGAACATTCTGAAAGACTAAGATATGAAAAGTGGCAGGACACAGTAACACATTGATAACGTGCGGCGTGCACTTCAGAGGGATCCCAGAATATCTGCTCGTAGAAATCCCTTACCACATATTCCAAGGAAATAATTTTTGTTCCTCAGCCTCTTTTAAACAATTCTGGTCAAATGCCCACCTCAATGTTTCAAGACGATTGATGCCCATGGATAGACCAATGTTAGTATCGTTTTGACGCTCATAATAATTTATTCTGTAAAAGTGGCACAACGTCGATTTTGGGTAGCTTTAATAAACTGGGTATATAGGCCTAGGCCTATATCTCAGTATTGACAAATCCAAATCAGATAAAAATAAACGGCATCTGAAAGCTGAGTGTTTTCCCTTACCTTGTGTATAAACATATTACACCAAACTTTAGGACTTCATGGTCAACAAGTTGCGCAAACATGTGCACAATTTTTTTAGGGACACCCTGTACTTGCTTGAGAACATGGGGAGGTCACAATCTGAATGTGCTAAAATCACATCAATGAAGTGTTACATTGACCACTACAGTGTTATAGTGTGATGAATGATCTATTGATTTTTAAGCACAAAATAGTGTTAATTTTGGCACTTTCAGATTGCGACCTCCCCATGTTCTCAAGCATGTGGCTGAACACTGGAACAAATGATTGCTTCAAATTGGATATCATTTTAAAGATGAACACATCAGCTTTACATGGATATATAACACCTAATAAATCCCGCGATATTGGAAAATCTTGTGCAAGAACAAATATTGCAAACTTTTTTTGAGCAGTTTATAACCATGATAACGCATATACGCACTACATCCGGATGGTAGGGCGGAGGCACAAATAAGGCTAGGGGGCGGGGGCACAAAGGTCTTTTTTCTGTCAGAACTGATATTTCTATATTTTACCATTTTTTGAGGGGGAGCGGGATATGGATTTCTCGTTGATATTCTATGGAGGGAAAGTATATGTATGTGTCTTTCTCTGTCCTATAAATATTTTAAAACAGATATCATGTAAATCCAATGCATTATAAGATCCACAGTGTTGACTGTTGTCAGAAACCATTAATTGGAAAACCCATATAATGCATACGCCGTCCGGGCTTAAGGCGGGGTTAGAGCTGGGTTATGTTAATAGGGTAAGGATTAGGATAAGGTTAGGTTTTGATTTTGTTATAATTATACCGTTATGTTGTACATGTGGAAATGTAACTGATCCTTCTTTACAATTATTACCTTGCAGTATGTTTCCAGTTTGCTGACAACGTCTTCGTCACAAATGAAGGTTCGACATTCACGTTCCAGATCAAACGAAAAGGACGTCTAAACAGTTCACAGAATATCAGTGAGTGTGATACACGTACAGGGGTGTCCCAAAAGTGTCGATACATTTTTAAAACGTCGTAAAATAATTCGAATAAAACAAATCGATGATTAGATTAATAAGGGTAGTACACAGTGTGACCCCCCCCCCCCCGAACAAAAAACCCACCCAACAACAAATGGTTAAAAATTGATATTTCTTTCCTCCCGTTTTATCTTGGGGGAGGGGGGAAATAATTCGCAGAATAATATGGAATTTTTTGTATCTCAAAAATCTTAAAACACAAATTTTACCATTTTCAACTATTGGTAGGTTCATCAACAAACACTAGCAAAGAAAAATACATTTGAAAATAATTCACAATAGTGAAATTCCAGCGACGCGTGGTCAGCCATGTGTGGGATTTTAAACATGTTAAAGGTTTTTGTCTACATTGAAACATGTCGAATTTGATAACATTTAACAAAGCTATATTTGACTCAAATTTAAATATTGTTTAGTTCAGTTTTGAATGTCAAAAAGTCACGAAACATTAGCTGGCAGTACTCATGGTCTGTACTCTGTAGTATTATTTTAAAAATGATAATCAGGATTGCATGTTGGGGATATTGATAGAGCATGCAAACAAATAGGATATTCCAGTATTCAGGATCGTAATCACTATTTCTGTTTATTATTTCAGTTGTTCGCACAGTAGATATCACAGCTTCTGGGGGAAATGATTACGAAATCCTAGATGAAACCATTCTTCAGTTTACTGATAGCATGTCTGATACGAACGACGACGGATCCATTGTAATATATACCGACTCAAAAGATGAGGGACATGAGATGTTCAAAATCATGATTTTGTCATCTAGTGAGGGAAGCATTGTGGAACCATCGGAAGCAGTCATCATAATACTTGATTCAGGTAAGTTAGCAGGCACGGAAATTTACAGGGGGGGGGGGGGGGGCTGATGAGAATGAGGATGAGAGCGAAGAGAGCGTAGCGAGGAGCGTCTTGCGGCCGGTGGTCCAGGGGCCCGCCTTAGGGGGTCCATCCAGGAGTCCATCCAGAGGGCTAAGCCCCCTTGAAATTTTTAGTATTTAGTAGTGTTAGGGACAGGCCCGTAAACAGGATTTTTTTAAGGGGGTGGGGCGTATTTTTTGAAAAAAGTACCAAAGAAATCGTAAAAGTTAGTCATCTCACAACATTTTGAGAGGGGGGGGGGGCGGGGGGTTAGGACATATTTCAGTCCAAACGGCACGAAAAAATGCTTTACACAATGGAAAAGGGGGGGGGGGGGGCGTTTTCGGAAAATAGGGGTGGTGGGGGGGGGGGGCGTTTTCACAAAAAAGTACATTAGTAAAAAAAAGGTACATTGGTACAAAAAAAGGTGATTTTTCAGATTTGGGGGGGGGGGGGGGGGGGGGGGGGTTGTCCGCCCCCTGGTAACGGGGTTATGAGTACATTTGGTGCTGAACGAATTTTGCCTTAAATTGCAAAAGAAATCTTATTTTATGTAGCATGATTTAGCATAAAAAGCATGGGCGGGATATGCGAAGCTGGATTTTTGTGTGCCTAAAGCCATACAGATTAAAACATCCTCCCTGGAATCTGTGAGTTCAAGCCATTCTAAACGCACAAATTGCAGGAGAGCCCATTTCAACACTTTCTCTTAAAAATAACATAGTCAACAATATCCTATATAATGATTATTTAATTACCATTTTGTTATGGTGCTCCACAAAAGATCATCGTGCCTCACGAAAGCCAAATAATATTTAGGCCTAAAGTGATCATCAAAAGAAACAAAAGATAACAATCTCTCTCCGGCCTCCCAGACTCCCCCTCTCCTCCTCTTCTCCCCTTTTCTCTCTCTCTCTCCCCTTCTTTCCTTTTTTTTTTCTTCTTCTTTTTTCTTTCAACCCCCACCCCCCTTTTCCCTTTACCTTTCCCCTCTTTTTTACTGGGCTCCGCGCCTGGTTAGTTAATCGTACTCGTGATATTAGTAGTGACGAAGTCCTACCATAATAGTGATGTCTGAATTTCCGATGTAATGTTTTGTTTATGACACTTTGATGAAAATATGACATGTCGGGTAGTGAGTATTAATGCGTGGTCGTTCTTTACTTTGAAAATCCCAGGACTTTTTACATTCGATATGGATCACTATGAGGTAACAGAGGGGGATGACGTTACATTCCGAGTTTGTCGATCACTCCATTCAGCCTCCGACTCATCAGCAATCAGTAAGTTGATAAGGCCAAAGCACTGATATTTTCCACTACAAATGACAAATATATACAGGATAATAATGAATTATCGTATATAAAAGTTTATGAAGAGACCCAGTGGTAAATCTTGTTAGCGAGCAAGTTATATAATCTTGCATTTTAGTATAGTGGCTTGTTTAAATATTTACTTAACATTCTAACGTTAGATGACGTTGTAAAATTGTTCACATGCTCCCCGCATAGTATGTAAACCACCAAACTGTTTCCACTCTTTCCAATATATGACAGATATTGAAAGAGTTGGCGCAGCCAACAAGTTCATATTTTATTTATTATATTGTAGAGTCATAATCTTGGATTCCGTGACCAGTTTCTTCCTACCTTGGTTTCTTGGTGAATTTGTCAACTAGAACCATTTTAAAAGATAATGAGCTCCCATGTCCCTTTGAGTTTCACTAGTGACGGAAATCATTTGGTGTATCCTAAAACAGAGCTGATGTTTTGTTTTGATCATCTGGCATGTCATAACATTGTCTAGACTGCATAATTTATCTACTGACCAATATTGAGTAGACCAATATATATATTTACAATATTCAACAAGGGCGAAGCCCCAGTTTTGAATATGTAATTTATTTCTCCCCAACTCAAGGTAGTTTGACTTGTAAACGTGGCATATGGCCAAACTACCTCATACGTCATGACAAACCCAAAATAAGTCTTTGATAATAGGCCCTAGTAATGTTTACATTAGGACAGCTAATGTTTATTTACAAACACATTTATATATTATTTAACGTGTACGAGTATGTCTCATGAAACCCATGTTTCATACAGTTTTCGTGGTCAACGTGTAAATAGCAGTAAGTATAATACTAATGGTGATAGTAAGCGAAGTTTTCGATTGCACATTTTAACCTTACAGTTTTTACTATTCAAACTATTGATGGATTTCAAAAAGGCCGTAAATCTCTTCCGTGATACACATTCGCCATAGCATATGGTCTGTGGTTTATGTCAATAACTATTTCATCGTTGTTGTTGAGTTAAACGGGCGTTAACGGGGTCAACTGAGAACATGGGCATAGGGTATGATAGGAGAAAAATATTTCGACAATCAAAACTTGTTGTTTTGACAGGGTTCATTTGTCATTTTATTCAATACACAATCTCAAACAAATCTATATGGATATTCAAGGTTGGGTGTATTGTTTGATGATGTTTTGTACGCTTTTCACCCATGACCGTACTTAACATGACTGATGAGGCATGTAACACAACTTTCTGCCAACAAATTAAATTATTATACCCGACAACTTCGCTAACATCCATTACATATTTTACAAATACTGAATGCCTGAGAGTGTATTAATGGTTAAACAACTACAGTATCTCGAGGTCAAATTGGGATTTTCTTTGCCATTGCACGAGACAAAGTCGATCATGAAGATATGAGCCGATTAATGGAATAATACAAATTGGACCAAGTGATATAGAATAGATTTAATATTCCACACACGATAGGATTCCATTTTTATTTTATTATCATGATATCTCACCATAATTTTCTAGCCATGGTAAAACAAATGGTGGAAATCAGGCTTATCGTGATACATTTTTTAAAAAAATGGCTGAAACAAGGCCTATTTATTTCAAAATCTCACATTTTACGTGCAATGTTGAGAAATGTCAATGTCTTCAGCAGTTATTAAAGGAGTCCCAACATTGATTGTTGGGGTGTGGGGAAAGCAAAATTGTTTTTCGAGTCGATGTCAGTTAAAGAAATTCTGCACATAATACCCAAATGAGTAAAGTGTTCCAAGGACATTTTTTCCAATATTGTAGTGCGACGACAACGTAACACGTATACACGTCATGCACAGGTGAACAAATGTGTTTATGTGCGCAGCGACGACATCGGAACACGTGCACAGGTGAACAAACTTATAAATTACACCGTTATGGCCAACTCATGACCAAGATCCGTGGCTGTGGAAACAGTCTGTGTGGTGCTCATGCATGCATGGAAACCATTGAAAAAGCTTGATCATGTATGAACAAATATATGAAGGATTTGGTCGGATGGTGATATGACAACTGGTGATAAATAATTGGTTACCAAAACCTAAATTGTCCTCAGAAGACGTCGCAAGCGGTTTCCGTATTACATTTTATTTTGGACCTCCTGGGAAAATTTATGGAAATGGTAAAATATCCCCAATATGTCACGTAACATCTCAAGTGGGTTTAAAACATAGAACCAGAAGGGATGAGATTATATTAGAGTCTTCCCTGGAGGTCGTAAAGGACCTACTCTAGAGCCTGAGGGCCAATCCTCACAAAGCTCTTGCCCAATTACCTTGTGGTCTAGCCATTTTTTTTATAGAAATACACTCATGAGTGCTATGTTCTCGAAAAATGTTTTCAGACAAATTACTCAGTCTTATTATTTTATAGGCATACAGGTCAGTGACGGTAGTGCACAATCTTCTAGCGACTATTCTGGCGTGTTTACCATGCAGCAGATACGATTTGACAATGGTAAGATAATTGACACTCATTCCGTTAAAAGTGCAATCTTCGAAGGGAAGACATCAAATCTCGACCAGCCGTTGACCGCCGGTTACGCTCGGTTCCGCCCGGTTCTTTCCGGTCAAATGTTTTACTTGTATGAATATTCACGCATGCAACACTGAACAACCGCCGGTTGACATAATGCCGTAACCGGACCAATTTACACTATCAATCTGTTAATTTGCGGTCACAATAGCGCACCCTTGGAATCGCCGTCTCCGATCGATTTTTTCGAAAAGTTAATTGAGCTATAAACAGATTGAAAAAGCCAACCCCAGCGAAAATCAATAGCTGCATTGTGCTGGTTGTCAACTGGGACTTGAGAGCCCGTTACTTCAAGATTTTATTGCTCACGCGTGTGACGAGGCACTATCAACCGGTCATGTTAACCAGAGTGTAACTATTGACCTCATTATGTGTGTATATTATAACAGACAACACGTTTTGTGAGGACCGGGCGGAACCGGACGTAACCGGCGGCTGTCTGGCGGTCGAGTTTGACGTGATCCCTAATCTTAATCCTATCATTTACCGAATGCAAGGGATCTGGGAAATGTATCTCGAACTTTCCATTATTGTTTTAATAGGTGCAGACACTTCCGAGGCTATTACTATATCCACCACTGAAGATAGCCACGTAGAGCATCGGGAGTCTTTTGAAATAGCACTTGTCACGAATGATGAACAGATCAGCACAGCAACAGTCTGGATATATGATGATGATGGTAAATATGATCATTCTTTCCGATTACAGTCCAAAACAATCAACGTAGTTACCACACCAATGGGATATTTCTTGATTGTATAGGGATAATCATATTGAGATACCCCACTCGAAGTCTTGCCTATTTTTGTTAGAACTCGTACCAACTATAAACTGCTTTGTTGATGGGACCAATAATAACACAAAGTCGTTCTGAAAATGCGTGCCAGACTATGAATAACCCAGATTAAAAGTGCTGTTTTGATGACGGTTAGAAAAGGAAGGAAGTGAAACTAGAGGTAAATTATGATCATCATATCAAATGTTTGGGGCTATAGGGACCCTATTGGAATTGAAGAAAATGCATCAGTCATGCTCTATGCACACATAAGACAATGCATGCTATATACTGTCCCGTATCTCTGTGTAGAGGTTATTTGCACAAAGGCCACTTGAGTGTTTAGTCTCACGTGCAGTCTGTGCAGCTCGTATTGTTCCACTACTGTACGTTGTATCATGTGCGTGGACCGTGACAAAGACTACGCGGCACAGGTTCATGAACTGAAATATCTCGCCAAATAAATTCACTTGGCCAAGGATGTGTTGGTCTTACATCATGAATTTGCGTGGGGTAACATTGACCAATCAAAACGAGTCATATATGGTTAGAAAGATAAATTTACATAGAAAATTCACTCTCTCAAACTAACAATTAGAAGAGGGCGGTATGCCAATTTTTTTAACGGTAATACAGCTTTGTCGCCAAAACCGTTGCTTGTTCACAGAGAATGGGCTGAAAATAACAGTAATTTGACTACTTTAAAAAATCATTTGCAATGGTAAATCATAATGAAATTGTAGTTTGTTGGCTTTACTAGAAGGAACATAGTCTTTCTCGTATTATACTAGTCAAACTAGGCAAAATATGTGGTACTTTTAGCAGAATGGAGATGGATGTAAAAAAAGATGTGGTTTTCACGTCATTCTCCATAGAACATTTTTTGTTAAATAAAACAAGAACTGTTCAGTGACCCAAACGTTTTCATATGTTATCACGGATCTTAGTCGAGCGCGTAGACCTTAGACCAGCTGACAGTGTACTCATGTTCGTATTGAATCTTTTGACTACATTTTACAATCATCGGTCTTTACCATCAGTCATTTCCTCTCGAACAAGTAGCATTTTGAGTGAAAGGAGTAAATTTTGGCATTTTGACGACCCTTTCTTGATCCTAGACCCCAAGGTTATGATTTACTTTTTCCCCCTTGTATATCATCGATGGGCACAAGATGCTACAAGTCCGGTCAAAATCAGAGCATGTCTTAATTAACCCCCCAATGCCTATACATGTACAGGTCAATAACCTGGACTGGAGAACTATTTCATTAATGACATTTGTACACGTGCATCTGCCTAAATGTTGAACCCAAGATCATGACTAATTTCATTTTCTAGACTTGTCAATGGGCACAAGATACAACAAGTATATTTCTATATTAACCGGACTTGTTGAATCATGTCTTATATTTTAGTCCTGTATATCTTCAAGAAAGGACTTTTGTGCATGTGCATCTAATGAATGTTGACAAATAGCATGTTGAGCTATGTGAAAGAAGTGAACATTTACATTTGAGCCCTTAGTGACCTTAGATCTCAAGGTCATGATTTACCTTTTTCTCAATAGGCACAAGATACAACAAGTCCAGTTAAAATCGGACTCATATCTCATGGTATACCTACTAAACACGGACTGGGAAGTTTTTAACTGCATAATATATTAGGCAAAGCCCTTACCTTTTGAATGTATGACTATAAAAGTTAGAACCATCGCTGTGATGTCTCTAGATTAATGCAACATTTTTGATGACAAATAATTTTACTTAAGTTATTCAAAAACAATTATTCAATATAAATCCTTATGGGAGATGTATCCGGGTCTGAAGTTGTAATAGTTACTTTGCTATGACCAGTGCAACCAATTACACCAGTTTGATACTTTTTCAACAGTCACGTGATGAGAAACACGTGGTAGGCGGACTCGCCCCGAGGGCGAACTAGCCCCGCTCTCCCCTATACTAGGTCAATGACCCCTGTGGGGACTGGAGATTCTTTATCGGAAAGGACTTGTGCACGTGTATCTGATGTTTTGCCGAATGTTGACAATCATCAGTAATTTCCTCTCGGAAGAGTCGCATTTTGAGTGAAAGGCCGGATTAGAAATATACATTTTGACCCCTAGTGACCAAATGTATCAAATAATTTAAGTATTATTGACAAATAGCGTACACAGGAAAGACAATTGAAGGTATTACTCGGCGGCTACAACGAGTTCATTTCTTTACCAAGCACTATCTGTGTGCTCAGAGTGCTACATGCTATGTAGACCATATACCGTACCTTTTTTGTGTTGATAATGCAACCAGTCTTGTTGAAACCGACATGAAATGTGAAGGGAACGATGGAGAGGCATGATCGCTTGCACTACCAATATTCGCGGGCATGAAGGCAAGGAGTCTGATTGGCGCCAAAGGTACCGGATGCACATAGACAGCCCAGAGGGTGTATGCCCCATTGAATAATTTGGTTTAGGAAGATAGACCTATCATAAACTTAGTATTTAGATGCGCACGGTCATAGAATACATGTATGTTGACCGATTCTGATGATCCTACAAGTAGGTCGTTTCGCGTTCATGTGAAATTGATGTTTTGACCCCTAGTTTATGTGACCTTTGACCCCCTATTTATGCTTAACAACTTGAAAGGTTGTTCACCTAAGGGTACTTCTGACCAAGTTTGATATAAAATTGGATAGATGGCAAAACATAATAATGGTCAAAAAAGGTTTACAGACTATTGTCTGTTGACAGAAAGAAGAAGACGAAGAAAGAAACGAGAGCAATAAATATATTAAGTGATTCTTGCCCATTTAATAAACAGTAGCAATGCAATATAGTTGGCGATTCTCGCCTAAAATAAGAAGGGGAAAAAAATCCAAAAGCCACCATAAAATTTACTAAACGCAAACAAGCTTTGACCGGACACCCATACTTCCTGGTCGTAATAATGTGAACGTAATGTTCTTTTTTTTAAATTAAAATATTATTTTTAGTGAGGTATTGCTTTGAAAGTCTATCATATGTGGTATCAGAAGGAGACGATTCTCTGACTTTGACCATCGTTAAAGAAGGAAACCTTCAAGACACAACCCAATTAAGTAAGTATTTATATCATAACTACCGGACCAGAATAACACTTTAATTAAAAGAAAGAAAAATATACGACGCGCCCATCCCTGACTTGGTATTTGACCACTAGGTTACAAAACCCAGCGTATTAAAGGTATATTATGTGATCTTTCCAGGGAACGCCCTCAACATCGAGAAAAAAAATAGAAAGCAGATTTTCTTGCAGATTTACATTTCTGATCATAAATCATGCATACATTCCAAGTTACAGGGCGATACGATTCTTAATTACTTCAAAATCATGGTTTTAGAGTGAAAATAAACTGTCGGAATCCCGACAGTTTATATTTTCACTCTAAATTCACTCTAAAACCATGATTTTGAGGTAATTAGGAATCGTATCGCTCTGTAACTTGGAATGTATGTATGATTTATGATCGGAAATGTAAATCTGCAAGAAAATCTACTTTCTAAAAAATATCATGAATAGAGGGCGCTCTCTGGAAAAGATCACATAATATGCCTTTAACATCACGCGTCCAATCCAAAATACGCGGTCACGTCACATTATTCAGAAACGAGGTGTACAATTCAATCAATCAATCAATCAATCAATCAATCAATCAATCAATCAATCAATCAATCAATCAATCAATCAATCAATCAATCAATCAATCAATCAATCAATCAATCAATCAATATTTAACACAAGTACATGTATATCTTATAAATCAATATTTAACACAAGTACATGTATATCTTATAAATCAATATTTAACACAAGTACATGTATATCTTATAAATAGGGTTGACGACTTCGGACATCGATGCTACATCTATAGACGATTACATGACCTTTAACCCCCCATCGGTAATAGTTCAACAAGGCATGGCATCCATCCAGGTCCAACTAGATATACGAGCTGACACGATCTGGGAACCTACTGAATGTTTCAAAGTAAATATTTTGATTGGGGATGATATTGAATGCTGCGCAACAATTACAATTAAAGATGACGACGGTAAGACATTAATATAAATGATAATAATAATAATTACACTAATTATAGGCCTACCACTTATAATGTAACCATATGCTTATAAAAGAGCGTATTTAAGGCGCGACATCTGTAAATAAATGATCATGTAAAGGACAACATACAAAAAGGGTACCATATGATTTCGATCATTTAAAGTAGTGAAATATCTCCCACTTTTATATTTTATATTACAGTCTTTAAATATTTCCGTGTTGTTTACCCGCCAACCCATTCCCATGCATGCTTAGTGATCATTATGGAGCCGGGCCTGTTTCTGGGTTTTTTCCCCTTTTTCTTTACCCTCACAATATATAGTGTATTCGTTTATCTTACTTATCCCAATTGCATGCTTAGTGATCCTTTTGAAGTGGCCTGTTTCTGTTTTTGATCTCAAAAATTGCTTGAGTAACCATTTTGGAAAGAGTGTACATTAGGTCCTAGTATCGATTTTATTGTTCCGGTATCGGTCGATATTGGAACACCAACTATCGAGCAATACTGGAACGTTTCTATGTTCGATTCCAGTGTCGGGCGATACTGGTACACGTGTAATTTGTCCCAATTTGATACTGGTACATTTTATATGTCCCAGTATCTTCCGATGCTGGAACACTGACTTTGTACTACACTCTTGGAAAAAAGGGTGCTTCAGGGGTTCTTGGCTGTCCCGTATATGGAACCCTTTAAAGAACCTTTATTAGGTTCCACAAAGAACCTTTAAAGGTTCAAAAAAAGAACAAAAAATGCGTCTTTAGAACCTCTAAAGGTTCTCTACAGAAGTTTTTGGGGTTCTTTAAACTAAAAGAACCTTTAACCCTGAGGGTTCCATATACGGGACAACCAAGAACCCCTGAAGCACCCTTTTTTCTAAGAGTGTAGTATCGAACGATGTGGGTGTTCCATATCGGACAATAGGACTAATACAGTCCAGAATATGGGACCTAAAGTGAACTTTTCCATTTTAACCATCTTTGATTAAAATGTTTTGTTGTACAAATCCAATTTGCTACTCACATGCTAGACAGTTTCGTCATCCCGTTCGGAAGACTTCGGTAGTGACTTGATCCACTTGTTTTCCCCGCGAGATTTGCTTGCTGCTTACACTCTCGGTCCCAGGAAGCTCAGGTGTTTTATGTGATTTAGAGAATAAAACGACTATTAGTGCATCCCAAAGACAACCGAGACACGTTACAGACCAGCGATTGTGTTTACAAGATCCCTTGTCATTCTTGTGACAAAGCCTACGTTGGTGAGACAGGCCGTCTGTTTGGAACAAAGCTAAACGAACCGTAGAAAGACACCAAGAAAGTTAGCGACAAAAGTTCACGAGAGCCAACAGAAAAGATTCCACGACGGAGCAACATAAATCAGCTGTCACCGACCATAGCACAAGAGAATCACACGATCGACTGGGACGGGGCAACAATCCTGGACAAAGACTACGACAAACAAAAGCGATGGATAAGAGAATCCATTTGGATACGCAGGCAGGGGGCCAAAATCATCAACCGCGACGAGGGTATTCTCTCAATCATGTCTACGATCCACTGTTAACACCTGAGCTTCCTGGGACCGAGAGTGCAAGCAAATCTCGCGGGAAAAACAAGCGGATCAAGTCACTACTGAAGAAGTCTTCCGAACGGGAAGACGAAACTGTCTAGCATGTGAGTAACTAATTGGATTTGTACAACAACACATTTTAATAATTTCAATCTATATACAATCCTGATGAACTTATTCAAAGATTTAACCATCTTTGTTTTTCCTTTTCGTTTGGTTTCTCTGTTTTGTTTGTTTGTTATGTGTGTAATTTGTCTTTCTATCTGTGTTTCTATCAAATGCACACCATCCATGTTTTATCCATTGCTCCTATCTTTTGTAATAGTATCACCGATACCTATTCGTTGACACGTGTATTAAGCTCTTCGTGAGTTATGTAAATGTTATGAATTTGATAGTTTGTGTATTTGTTTGTATACGAATCCACGTTAACATATGGTGAAGAAATCTTTTTTCTTCTAAATCGACACATAAGGATTTTATTCAAAAGTCAATAAAGACTCGAATAACCTTGATGACCACCCATGATTGTCAGAAGATGTCTTGTGTTTCCATTTTTATTTGAAGGTTTTTCATCTATCTATATAATTGTATAATCTTCATTATTACAGTCTGTACTTGCGAAAACGATGGGGTGTGCGTTGCACCAGACAAGTGTCTTTGCCCGAGAGGCTTTATTGGAGATCGTTGCGAACGAGGTAGGTGTAGGCCTACATGTTTCCAAACGTGATGGGATTTTAAGGTTCAATCACACAGAAGACAGCTCCCGACCCAACCTCTTCCCAACTACACAAGACCACCATTTTTTTCAAAATCGGCTGAAATCTTGTTCAAACTTGCACAGTGTACATTTTGGATCACGACCAGGGATGAGCAGGGATGATTAGTATGCGATATTCCCCGCCTTTAACAAGACAAGAGATGCTGAATCGCCTACCAGTAGGCGACAGCATCATGAAATCAACAAGATCAAGCGACGCCACTTGTTCAGTCCCTGATCAATCGCCGACCTTGACACGACGGCACAAGTTGTGACATGTTGCTGTCAAGACTGCTCGCCGATTTGTACATGAGCAGTTGACTACAAGTCGGCGACTTATCTTCTATAGTCGCCGATTTAACATGTCAAACCGCTCATGTGTCCATGCCGACCTTCCCGATTAAAAAAACCCGCCACGATTTTTTTAGGCTGCGAGAAAAAATCGTGGCGAGTTTGTCAAATTTGCCACGTGCTCCCGACCACACAAGACTGCAGAAGACTGCACAGGACAGTCCCAGATCTTGCCGAAACTACACATCAAAAATGAAAACTGCTCACGATTTTCGAATAATGGCCAATCGTGACCAGTCTTGAGCAGTCTGGAAGTGGTTTTCTAGCAAATAATCGGCTGTGTGACTGAACCTTTTACGACGGGTATTCACGATTAAGGAAAGAGTTACACGCGTTCGCCGTCGCGTCGAACAAAAATCAAAACGGTCAAATTTCACCATGATTACATGTAGTCCTGGCTTCTTCAAGACCGATTATCAAAATCGTGCACGCTGGATCCTGTTCCAAGTTTCTAAATGGAAGCTGAAAGAACATATTTTAATATTTAAAAAATATTTTATAATATTATTTGATATTTTAAAAATCTTAGATATGCCGATCACTAACATTGTGAATCTCTCTCTTGGAAATGCAACATTTCCTAATCATTTTAAAAACGCTCTTGTTTCCTCTCTGCTAAAAAAACCCTTCTGGATGCTGCATGTCGTCTACACTCAATTGATTCTGATAACTTGTATGAACAATGTCAGTTGGCATACACAAAATGTCATGGTACAGAGACAACTCTACTTAAAGTCCATAAATACATATTATTATTGATAATTTTGACTACAGATTTCTATTAAGGGTTCCTCGGATAAGAATTCTTGTCATTTTGATTAGGCAGTTGTTTAATAGAGTGTACTATTAATTTTGGCTCTAAAGGATAACAGAATTATGGATATATTGTTTTATTCATATTTAGCATTGTGCGATCCTGCGTGTATAAATGGAGGCACTTGTATCGCACCAAACACCTGTTTGTGCAGTGAACAATTCACAGGGCCAATTTGTGAAACAGGTAAGTTGTGAACCCACCACCATTTGTTACAAATTGACGATAAATTGCACTCGATAAAAAATATATCACCTGAGTTTGATGATCCCAATCACCATCAAGATTCGATGTTTGTACCCATGTCAATGTAATAGTTGTCGATTCCAAACAGGGAGACTGTCAGCGACGATCGGTTCATCATCAACATTACATTTAGCTTCATCAGATATCACCACATAGCTCTGCAGCCTTTGCTCTTTCTTGCTGAAAGAGGCTATTTCAAACATAATCTAGCGGCTTTATACATGTTATACGGTTAAAGTTCAAAGGATTATGTAATACGCTCGACAAATTAAAAGCCCGGGTGCAAAATATGACTAGAGTCCAAATTGTATTAAGCATGGATTTATTGAGATCCGTGGTAGGAAAACATGCTAATATTTTTGACTGTCACAATCTGGATGCAAGAAACGATAGACACTTTTTGTCATTAAACCCTAACCTTACTCTTACCTACAAATCACTAACCTTCCTCATACCTGCAAAACACACTGCTAATAACAAATAGTATCGCGTGCTTCACATGTTCACGGGTCTATCTTGTGGCACATTCCGACGGGCTATCAAAATGGTCTCGGAAAAGTGTTTTTCTTCTCAGGCTGAACCACCACAAACACACAAATTAAAAATACATTTGGCGCGTTTTTCTCCCATAGTTTAATTGTCGAAACACGTCTGGGGGAGGGTTAGTGTTTCCCCTTAGCGATGTAGAGGAAGATTGACTTGTAAAAAAAAATCAGAATTACACATTTAAAAAAAAAAGGAGAGTGCCCCCCTGAAAAAAATGGGAAAATCGGGAAGGCAGTGAAAAATCGGGAAGGCAAAGAAAGGGAGAAGAGGAGACAGAAAGGGAAAGGAAAGGGACAGAGCAGAAAGGAAGGCAGGCAAATTAGTTGGAAAATGGCCGGTATGGGGACGCAACGCCTCTAAAGCCCACCCCCTCCCCCCTGACAAGTTACCCTGGCTACGCCACTGCTGCTACAGATGGCGCTATATTTCCAAATGCACGACACGGTTTTGCCCAAATCAATGAATTGATTGTTTTTATTATATTGATTATTCTTTCAGCAAGCTGCCATCAGTTATGTGAAAATGGCGGTATATGTATTGCGTCAACAAAGTGTTGGTGTCGCCAGGGATTCACGGGGGAACGTTGCGAAACATGTAAGAAATTTTGTTTGTATTTTCTATATTCGTGTATGATTCAAAAAAACTATGAAACCACAATTCGCTACAATAATAACGACGTTTTTTATTCCTTCTTGTGCAGCTTTGTGTAACCCACCGTGCCAGAATGGAGGTTTATGTTCAGATACAGGAAATTGTTTGTGTCCAAACGGGTTTATGGGACCTCAATGTCGATCAGGTTTGTAGTAACATAACATAACATATCTGTAAACGAAAGCTTTTTATATGGGATAAATCACTACCTATTTATGATAACACCATTTTGTTTTAGCTTTAACTTCAAATGAGCGTACATTTTTCTAGCACCCTTTATTTCTTTTGCATAAGATTGGATTGAATTTGTGCCGTGATTATTTTAAAAGAATTAATTTGACCAGTTGTCAAATTGTCAATACTAAAAGGGGATGACAAACCTATATTATAATTAATTGACTTCCCCCTCCCCCTCCCCCTCCCCCAATAAACCGGTGTCATCATAGATAATGAAGGTGAATGTGCGCATAAATTGAATATAATTATATAATTTTCTTTTTAATAGAAATATTTGAATTTTCACCTTTGCTTCTTTTCTCAAACTTTTGTTATATATCCCATCCGCTTCTATGAAATATGCTGTTGCTGCAATAGCAGTACCCACATTTTTATTTCCGGGCTTTTCAAAAATGCAGCTGTAGATCACACATGGTGGAAATTTGTTTCCACCATCTGTGTGTAGATTGGGACGCATCAGCTCTTCACAACATTTCAATGGGAATTCAATAGACATGTGTGTTGGGGTGTTCAAGGTCTATGAAGACCATGAGGAACATATTCAATTGGGTATAACAGCTATTGAATTACATTTGATTTTCGATAGGTTTAATATTGGTGATTTCATGAATATGTAACTTGAACCTGAAATGTCACTTCATTGAATGTGTAGATTTCAGTGGCGCGATTTCATCATATAATGTAGTTTAGGGGATATTTTATATAGTGTTAAAAGCTAAGTGATGTTTTATTAGTTGGCGTATAATACATTTGATTTCACAGCATTGAGCGTTTCAAATGGAGTGCCAACTTCTAGCATAGGAGGACAGTTTTCTATAACATCTATTGACGGTGAACCGGCCTTTTTTAGCCCGGAACTCAATGTTGAAGGATCAGAAGCACGAGATGAGTTGATTAGTAAAATACTACCAATGGTATGTTTGTTACTGTCATATAATATAGGCTTAACTAAATTAAAAAAATGCCTTATTCAGGGGTTGTGGGTCAACAGATTTTTAGGTTGAAAAAAGATATTGATCGAGATAGGACGTTGTTTAGCTTTTCAGCGGAACACCCCGTGAAATACAATTATGATATGATTCTTCTCCCTTGTTCCTAAGTTCATTTTCGGATTTTTTTAAACTAATCTCAAATGAAAACATATTTATTTTATGTTATTTTTTACGTTTCCTCTGTGTTTGAAAACAATCGTGCCTTTATTACTACTTGTAATCATATACAGGGTGTATTAGAATGATCTATACCGAGGTAATACGACTTTTGTTGGTATAAACTTGATTGATTTATATCTTGCGCAAACGCCCAGCTTTCTTAGGAATTTTAGATTTTGAAAATCGGACATTTTTGATGGAAAATACAGACTTTTTTGTGACGATAGTAGATTTCAAGTTTTTGTCGAAATGATCCATTATGAAAATCTATAATGTCATTAATCCTTTTAAACATAATATATCATTTAAGAAATGTTAATAGCATTATTACTGCATCCTCTTCTTATTTCAATTAGCCTTTTGATAACAATCGATTGTTGTGTGCATAGAAAACAAAGCTTTGATTGATTACCACCACACCCTAGAAGTGACTGACAAGACCAGAAGGTAATATTGCGGAAGTCACGCCATGCCATGCGAGAGGCCGCCTTTATTCATGATGACTATCAACGAAATTCAACTCCTAACATACACACAAAGCACAAACGCCAAAGCTACAGTTATACATACAATATATATAAATCCCATCAAATAAACAATTTATTTGGTATCATCCCATCACCCGGGCGAGACACACAACCTCACCCCACTCCACACGCAAAGACGAATGGAGCCTGAAGAGAGACATATGACTTAACGTGTACTATCTAATGTGTAATTTCTATCGATTCTGCGGAACCGTCTGAATTTCCAATATAGCCAATTCGAGTTTATTAATAAGTATCATCACATACCCAAGCAGTTGTAATCAACGACAGGTGAGCACAAACTCACCCCAATGCTCCATTGCACAGACAAAAGAGGTCGAAGAGAAACTTATTTGCCATAGATTGTGCCAATGCACATCGAGATCAATTTTGCCAATTATACCAATGATATTGAGATCAGATTTTTGCCATAGGTATGCTAATGCATATTCAAATCAATTTGTCCCTAAGAATCATTTATCCTTAGATATGCCATGTATAATATTATTCAAATTATGATTTCATATTAATAACGGTATATTTATGAACCTTTGACACGACCCCTTGAATGTCAGTTACGATCATATTAATAGAAACCAATCATGCTCCTAGCAACTTCCAAGGAGCGGAATCTGCATATAATTAACTCATATAATATTGAAAATAAATAACCATATTATTTATAATACTTGACAGTTTATCATAAACGTTTAAACAGGTATATACTATTAAATCATAACTCATTATGATATCCATGTTTATATGATAGGACTATTTGTGAAACGTTCCGTTTATTCGTTTAAAATAGCAATTAACATGACACTTTTTAACGTCAAAATTTAGAACACTGCCAACCAAGGTTTTGCATTTGTTCCCCGACAAAGGGAAAATCTTGCCTACCCCCCCCCCCCCCCCCCCCCCCCCCCCCCCCCCCCCCCCCCCCCCCCGTTGTGGATATATACCATATAAATAGAATCAAGGTTTACCGCAACTAGTACCCACAATTTGGGGAACCATGTAAGATAGCTGATACGCATAACACTCATAGTGGTAGGCCTATAAATTAACGGAACCATAGAAATAGCATCTGAGCAAATGTTAGAAATGCACCCGAAACCTGAAAGCCACGGTTGGTTGGACTTGATTGTAATAAATAATTCTGATTACAGAATTAACACTCACACTACATGCACTATACAATTGTGATCATCAATTTATCACCACTCAAAATTTGTATCCATATGTATCAAATATGGGCTATCAGTTTGTAGTTTTCAACCCCCGATAATTTTACCGCCATTATGATTCAATTCCAAACCCAATCATTGTGAATGTACAATACCATCACCATTTAATGAAGTCCTTGTGAATGTACAATACATTAAAACGAAGGCATAACTTCTCACACTATATAATCGATATCACCAATCAAATTTTGTATCAAAATTGTATCCAATTATAAATATTTTTATTATTATTATAAATATTTCATTATTATTTATATTATTATTTCAATGTAAGTTGTATCCAATGTTGGAAAATCCATTGTCATAAATCTAAACCCTACGCCACCACAAATTTTGGCTACCAGTTTAGTTTTTCACCCTCGAGAATTTTACCAAGTGAAATTACTGGATATATAAAAGCAAGACATAAAGTCTTTGATATAAGCAATACCCTTATGACTGACCTCCAAACCAAATAATTGTGAATGTACAAAACCATCAACATTTAATGAGGTCATTGTGAGTCTACATCACATTTAATGAGGCCATAACTTCTCACACTACACATTTGATATCTCCAATCAATATTTGTATCAGAATTTGTACCAACTGTTGGAAAACCCATTTAAAGCTATATGCAATACACACTACACCAGCCCAAATATTTGCTATCAGTTAGTTTTTCACCCTACAAAATTTGACCAAGTGAAATTGCTGGATTCAATTTTGTGACTGTACAATACCATCAACATTTAATGAATTCCTTGTGACTGTACAATACATTTAATGAGGGCATAACTTTTCAACATTGTAAAAACACAATCATAGGAAATTGCTGGATTCAATTTGTGACTGTACAATACCATCAACATTTAATGAATTCCTTGTGACTGTACAATACATTTAATGAGGGCATAACTTTTTCAACATTGTAAAAACACAATCGTAGGAACCTGTTTGGATGGTTCTGAATTACTCGCTTGACACAGGTTAACAAAACAAATGACGCCATGTGGTATGTACATACGCCCAAGAGTTACATGTATCCGCCCGATTAAAGCAACCGAGCACCGATCAGATGCCTCGCCATCCATACCATTAAGGTTATAATCATGGTATTTTGTGTACCAAATATGATAAGTCAAAGCATGGGTTAAATGATGACCGACAAATGTATGTGATACATTGTTCCAATGTTGTGCCTATTGAGCAATCTGACACCGTGGGTGACGGACAATACCAGTGTCCATGATACTACCTTCTACCATGAAGCTATCTCGACGAGTAGCCATCAAAGTACTTAACAACTCCGGTGGTCACCCGGAAACAACGCCGAGTCTAATATAGATTATCGCACGGTCCAAAGCTAATTTGCATTTTCTAGTGAGTTTAATATCTCCGTTATTGATCGGTCGCAGAAAACCCATCTCCACCGTTGACTATACATGTCTGCAATATCTCTAATATCATATTGCCTCGTATTGTGGTTGCACTTACTGATAAGATGCCCCATGAAAAATAACGGCTCCACCTGTTGACCATATCGCAATATCCCGAATATAATTATTGCCTGATGCAGACACTGATCAATTGTTAATTGGTGATGCTATAGCGATATATGTGTGAATCATTGAACTAGCTGCTGCAAATCTTGCATATTAAACGCATGTATATTGCGTCAGTTCCCATAGCAATGGGCGAAAACAAGCTGATTGACTAATAGTTCACATCGTAAAACGAGCGGCCACAAGTGTTACCCATCGCCGAATTATTTGAACGATGCTGATGTAGATATATGATGCAATGATGTCAATGTGAGCTTCATAGTATTTCTCCGCTAGTGATACGCAATTGTTCCTTGAAGGTTACCACAGCAACGAAGCACTAAGCTATAATTTTGGGTCCAATACGGGAGTTATCAGTTATACTACTCCCTAAACTGCCAGTCGTAGATGGCGTAGGCCTGCGATGCATGAGGATCATCAGCGTTCAAATAGAGCCGCCTCGCATGAATCAGAAACCAGTGATCTCCATGTATGGGATCATGCCAAATACTGCACTCAGAATGGATGTCTCGCTGCTAGTGTTGCTTCATGGGAGTGCTAAGTCTTTCCCACGCCTACTTCTACTGCGATACTTGGCAAAGTCCTTAGTACGGATATTATGAAGGTCAGATCTCCAGAGTTGGAGAACAGTCGGAAACTCACGTAAACACCAAACATGGCAGCCACTAATAATTCTAGCATCTCCTGAAGAAAGAAAAATCGAAAGAGAAAACAGCAAAGCGAATCTGGCGAGTACATTCTTAAAATAATTAAATCAAAGGCATCTATAACTATAGATAGGAAATTCATTGCTCAGGATCCATGATCCTTGAATTGAATGCGCAATCTGAGTTAATGTACTGTGTATCCTGCAAATAGGCTAATGAATCATTATATAAACCTATTATTATAGCATAGCCCTTTATAATTAGTTAATTTAAACAGGACAAGACATGCAACTTTTAAACCATTTTAGCTTAAATATTAAAGCTTTACTATCATGACCCGCTGCAGACATCAGTGAATACCTCCCAGCCCGATTCGTACTACTCCGCTGGATTAAAAGAGGTAAACAAAACATTGTGTGTCCCCAACTCCCCATATTTTACTACCAAATTTCCAACGATCACCTGCAGACCCAAGACGACTGCCGACTATAACGGAAACTCGCCCATAACGTGACTGAAGACGTGACACAAATTACTATGAAAAGCCGCCAGAATTAAATTTTAAAAGTTCAAGGCATAATCGTAAACTAAATCATGAATGAGTCGTCCGCCAACAGCGTTAATAACACGCACGATGATCAAATAGGAAAACAACAAACAGACGCGCACATAATGATAGTCCGTTGGCCTTTGACCTCGAAAGTATAGTCTTTGGAATCGGTCGCATGTGACCTTACGGTACGGAATGGTAGACACCATTGAACGGGACGACGTAGTACCCACAGTATTGATATACCTAATTATTTAAAAGCCCCGAATTAAGGCATCACCGTATCAATCAAAACGAGTTAGATTTATCCAACCCACTGAAGGAAAAGGATAATGACGCAACAATATGACGAAAAACAACCGCCCGACCCAAACATATCCAAAAAATACTATTATAGTATTGGGACTATTTAAAACCTTATTTTAAATATACCCCACAAACCTTTTGTCGTCCGTAAAGATAGTCCATTCATAGGTCTAGATAATCTACCATCAGACGAACCTATTAACAGAGTATTATAGTCATACAAAATCGCAATTCCGAGCCAGAAAAACAAACGCCCGACCCGATTAATCCCAATTGATATTTTTTTTCTTCAAACATAATCTTAAATATACAACCTGTGACAAACCTCTCGTCGTCCGTGACGATTGGACCATTCATAGACACAGCGATGATTCCTAGATATCTATGTACCATCAAAATAGACAAACTAATAATAGAGAAATAGTTATTCAAAATCACAAAGGCTAGTATTCTCCGTATACGGATCATTAGATAAATCCTGCGCTGGACAAAGGACACGCCAATCGAACCGTTCCCGGTCAGCGCGCGTGATATTCCAATTACACAATGCAATAATAGTTATTACGCTGATAACCGCTGCATACCAAGATCTGTTATACGACGTATCCAATGAACAAAACAGCTTAAAATCTACGAAATATGTACTGCCCTATAGTATACTACTAGCAAGGACTGAGACCATAATTATGATTTCCTCAGACAAAGATAATTCTAATATTATATTTAACATGCAATCTCACCATTTAAATCGGCTAATCAATGTCGTGTTCAACATGTTCAACGCCGCATTGTATACACACTTCCCGGTTGAAAATCCGTTCGTTTTCGTTAGGTTCCACGCTTACGTTTACCAATTTAAATCACACGGTAAACAAGGTTTGCGAATACCCGGCAATAAAAAGGTAGCTAAATCCAAGCAAACCGGGCATTTAGCAGATAAATATCGAGTGTTGGATGAAAGGCTGGATACGAATTTTATACCAACTCGATCACTCAACATTTCGACCTCTCGCGCCAGTGGCATGAAATGAAATGATAACACTGGCCAACCACCAGTTATTGGCCCGCGAAACCACAATGCATGATGCGCGAACACGGCAAACCCAGCCGTCCTTGTGCGCAAGGTACAGGACAAAGGCCTGTTTAATGAAGCAAGACCGAACTAAATCACTTCGAGGGCCGTCGGTAAATTCGAATTTGCTCAATTGCATTTCGGAAATTCGTTAATACGGCAGGATTTGTTTAGCTTGAGTGGTTTTAACATTCCTTTCTTTGGCGGGAGTTTTGAATATAACTTATGAGGTGTGGGGTTCATTGTTTGAAATGCTGGCAATGCTAGGGAGAATAGCTGTAAAGATGAATTATGTGAGCCAAAATATGAAAATACGTTTTTCATCGAAACAAAAAGAGATATCTCAATGAAATTAACAGAATAAGTATGAAACATTTTCACCATCATATCATTTGAAACACAATTATTTGTTTTAAATTTTGTATATACTTTTGAAACCATCATTCTGATACACCCTGTATATACTATTTAATAACATTTTAATACGTAATTTACTATTATAAAGTTTAGCAATTATAACACAAACATAATTGATGAACTTATTATTTACAATGTTAGAAGTATCATGCATCCCGAATAACAGTTTTCAACGTTTCTTGAATAATATGAATTCAATTCATAATCAAGCCATGCCATGTCATTTCATTTAACTCAAAACGTGTAATTTATTTGAAAATCAATAGGATCAATATAATCATTATTATTATTTATTTTAACGTTTTACAGTGTTTGAATACACTCGTGCTTTTGCCATCAAGTTCAATATAGGGCTATCCGAAAAATAATACAACAACATTGAAAATTGAATAAACCTCTTTATGTAAACAAATTTAAATTTCCTAATGTTAAATTACCTTCTCAATACAGCTTCAAAAAGAAATAGCAAATTTTGGTGGTTATATCTAAATTTACTAATACAAAGTTTTGAAAATTGAAAACAGATAATTAAAGATTATTTAGGACAATCGGATGGAACATTTTCCAGCAAGAAAACACGGGGTTTCCACATTGATATTACTGAGTTCATGGAGTTCGTGCTTTGCCTAAAATGGTACTTTGATGCGAGAAAACAATAAGTTGCACTAAAACAACAATGATCAACGTTTAGGCCTATAACTAAATGAATACAAAAAATAGATACCAAAATAGATAAGAAATAAATAAAATAAATAAATATACTAATAAAAAGATTAATAAAAAATAAAAAATAATTTTATTGCCATTTTGCATACCTCACGCGTATGTTTGTTATTACCGTATTCTTATTTGTTTTACAAGCTCAATGAACTATTTGGACCCATGGAAGGTTTCCTCGCACTTGTGATTGGGTCCTTTGGAGCTGGGAGCATCACTGTCGAATTTGCCGTAACAGTGGACCCGGAATCTCAGACGTCGGCTAGTGATGTAGAGAATGTGATTAATACTTTCATACAAACTGCCCCATCTTCAGGATTGGTGATTAATCCTGATCCAGCAATTACTTTTACAAGTGGTAAGATTTATTCACACGTTAAAGGTGTAGGCCTACTTAGAGATGTTTAAGATATTTTTGTTTACAACATTTACTTAATATTAAAGATAATCATTATAATTGGCCATTAAACAATGTTTGAATATGTTGAAATATCATCGCTATTTGTTGAAACTTTTTTTTTAAATGCCCTCTATGTAATATCGTTTGTAATTTGTTTGTTTGTTTGTTTGTTTGTTTACACGGTAGGTCCGAACGGACTCACGCTTGTGTCCTGATGGGACCAGGCTTAAGCAAAATGCTCGGGCCAGGCTAGATAGACATTTAGATGAATCTTTTCGGACCAATTTGATACCAAACATGCCACAAAACAACAAAGATAAGCCATGATTAGCACCATTTAATGAAAATCAGTGCCGTTTCCAAATTCACATTTTCAACAAACTACGCGGGGAGAAAATACCAAATGTTCCCTGTTCACAATCAAATAGCCCGCACGCTCACTGGCACGACCCAACGCACTGTGTGATCAATATCCCGTTCATTCCTGGCCATTCAAGAGCCACACACAGCATTTTCTCGCCGCTTGCGTGCGTTGAAAATGCGAATTTGGAAACGTCACGGATTTGTATAGCCTAATGGTTTATCATTGTTGTTTTGTGGCATGTTTGGTACCAAATTGTTCCGAAAAGATTCATCTAAATTTCTATCTAGCCTGTTTGGACAAAAAATAATTGGAAGACAATCTACAGGACATACATAAAGTGTATGACTTTCTTTTTGTTGACTTTCTTTCCTTTTGTTTTCTTTTTTTGACTTTCTTTTCTTTCTTTTGTTTTCTTTTTTTCTTTTTTAGCCTTGTATTTCTTAACTACATACAAATAAAATGACGCGTTCCCCATCTCACTTTACAGCGTAAAAATTCTCATCAACTGTGAAGGCATATTAGTACAAACATTCTCAGGAAACGGAAAGAAATTGAATTATCGACGATTTGAAGGCACATTTTCGCAAAATTCTCATCACTTTACATTAATGGCATATTCTACTAAAAAATGTCTTGGCGGCTTCACTATTATTTATTTATCCCACCGCTTCGGGAATATCACCCGCCATAAGTCAAGTCAAGTCAAGCTTCCACCAATTGTAAGAACGTTTCTTTGCTTACATTACGAAGAGAGAAGACTATAACACAACTTGGTTACATTTCGTCGCCATTTAATGGCGTATACCGATGATGTTCTGGCACTTTATTAAGTTAACGTAAAAGATGCTCCAAATAATACATAATATTACGATGAAAACGACGAGAAATATTACGACATGACTGCAGTTAACGGTTACACACGAGACAAGACAACGAAACCTCTCCTCGACCTCCCAAGCCCGCAAGTCAATACGGCGCTCAGCGATCTGTTGTATTTTGCATTTATTCATGTATTATAATACCTTTGTTGATTTCTGTTAATTGCCTCGATCTGAACATTATCAAATCTAATATCAATAAAAAGCATTATATTATTGTGAAATTAAACATACAGTGTAAAGTCAGTGTTTATATTTGAGAGAACTCGAATAGGTGATTTCGGCCTTGGTCATTGTGATCGTAACAGTCTATATACCAAACAAATCATTATAAACCGACCAAAATAAAAGTTTTGTTCAATCTACTAACTGTACCATCTTTTTTACTGTGTTTATCATGTTGTTTATAGCTGGTTGTGTTGATGGCTATTGCAAGAACGGTGGGATATGTACCACTGATGCTACTGGTAGAACAAACACTTGCACGTAAGTGTTTCTTTCTAAATCATGGCAATGACTTGAGTAATAAGCAGTTCTCTGAAGGGTGCACATGCCCTAAAAGTTCCGTCCGTTTTATTTGCTTGTAAACCAAATCAAGTATGCAAGTCAGAGTCAGTGCATATTAATCCGGGATATTAGTTTACTTTTACAAATGTGTGATTATCCATTTCGCTTTTGTTTGCGCAATACATGATAGGAGGGCCTGTTCTTAATGGCGACTTGGGGAAAAGTGTATTTTTAGGTCCCAGATACTGGTATACTATTAAAATATCATTCAATACTGGAACATAACAGTTACCAGTATGGGACGATACTGGTACGATTTTACTGTTCCAGTAATCCAGTATCGGTCGACTGGAACACCAAATTGTGTTCCAGTATCGAGCGATACTGGAACGTTTTTTATGTACCAGTATCGGGCGATACTGGTATACATGACAGTATCGGGTTATACTGGTATACATGACACCAGTGAGATTTATCCCGATATTGAACGATGTTGGTACATAATTATGTTCCAGTATCGCCCGATACTTTTTTTTCAATTTCATGCCCGTGAGGGTCTTTATTTATTTACAAGCTCTCAACATAAAAAGACAATGTAATAAACAATGTACATGTACATACACACACAACAACAACAAAAACACACACCATCAATCGGTATTTTGTAATGACAACATTCACTATAAATAATCAATAATAAATACAGAATTATTTTACAATAAAGGCTCCCATTTTTTAATATGGCCTCCCAGCTTTCCTTTACTCATGGCAATTTGTTTTTCAACTTTTTGCACAGAAAAGACCCATTCTTTAAATTGTATAAAAACCAACCTTGATTCTTGAACTCGACACCTATAAATGTACTTCTTAGCCAATATGATAATCATATTAATGAAATTGGTATTGTTTACCTCATAATACCCAAGACAAACATTGATATATGAAATAGTAATTTGGAATTTCAAATCATTTAACCATTTGATTACTTCCTTCCAAAAGGAAGAAGCCGAAACACACAACCACATTAAATGTTTGACAGTTTCCTTCTCATCCTTACAGAAAGTACATTTATCACTCTCAACTATACCAATTTTAAAAAGAAACACATTAGTTGGTAGAATCCTATGAATAAATCTGTACTGGAAATAATGAGAATGTGCATCAATTGTGCACTTATAAGGTAAAGAGTAAACTTCATTCCAATTGATTTTATTATCAGTAACACTAACAAACTCCTCTACCCACTTGTGCTGAGCGGTAGGTGTGATATTACTCTGGTTCAACAATTTATATGCAAATTGGCTTCCTTTCACTGCATTGTCCAGGTCAATCAATACCTTGGGTGTCTGGCTTTGTTTACATTTTGTCAGATAGCCTTTATAGTGTTTGGAGATCACATTAATCAGACCCAAGTATTTCAAAACATTACAATCAATGTCATACTTTTTCTTGAAGTCAATATATGGCATCCAATGTTTATCATGAATTAAATCAGAGATAAAATTAACACCTTTGATGCTCCATGATTTAAAATACACAGTTTTTTTGTTAATCTTTATATATGAGTTATACCATAAAACATCATCAATATTACCTTGACAAGCATTTCTTAACTTAAACCAGGACTTCAAAACATCTTTTAGAAATGTGATACAAATTTTATCATAATTAAAATCAGAATGAGCTGCAGGTTTACATGACCATATCCAATCACCACCAACTTTTGACAATTCATTCTTAAACAAAATTTTCCACTTCCCTTTATTCTCACTATTCAAAAATCTTTTAACCCAGGCAATATTTAGAGAATCAATAAAATGGTAAATATTTGTCATTTTCAGACCACCATTCTCTTTATTACAGTACAGTACGTCCCGTTTGATTTTATCTGGTTTCCCGTTCCAAATAAATTTGAACAAGATTTTCTCAACCTTCTTAACAAAATTCATTGATGGATTTGGCAAAATAGAAAACAAATAAGTCAACTGGGACAAAGCTAAAGATTTAATAATTGTTATTTTACCAATTGGCGTGAGATCACGTTGGGACCAGATATTAAGAATGGAGCTCAATTTCTTACACTGTGGCTCGAAATTAAGCTCAGAAAGCTCATTTCTGTTAAGTGAGATCATAACACCAAGAAATCTAATCGGACCTTTAGTAAACTTATACTTCTCATCAAGAAAAGTATTCTCATTATCATTCTTCAATGAACCAATGTTTAAGAACACAGATTTATCAACATTTAAATGTAAACCAGATATGGACCCAAAATTGTTCACAACTTTAATTGCTTTCAAAATTGATTTTTTTGAACCATCTAAAATAATTGTGGTGTCATCTGCAAATTGGGTTATTTTTACGTGAGTCTCATTATCAATTTGTAGACCTTTAATATCATTGTTATTTCTGATAGAAATAGCCATCAATTCTGCACATAAAATGAAAATATAGCAACTCAGCGGGCATCCTTGCCGCACACCACGAGATAAATCAAAATATCTGGAGACATGACCATTATTAATTACACAACTATTAATTTGCGCATAAAAAATTCCTATCCATTTTCTCAACTCATTACCAAAACCAAAGTACTCCAGGCATTTTTGAACATACTTCCACTCTAATTTATCATAGGCTTTTTCAAAATCAATGAAGAAAAGGGTACCAGGCATATTGTTTACATCTGCATATTCAATTATGTCAAGAACTAGCCGCACATTTTCACCAATATACCTGTTGGATAAGAAACCTGTTTGATCATTAGAGATTACAGAGCTTAATACCTTCTTTAATCTATTTGCAATCACTTTGGTAGCTATTTTGTAATCAACATTGAGTAGTGTAATAGGTCTCCAATTCTTTAACAGCTCCTCGTCCTTACCATCTTTGGGAATTAAAGTTATGACCCCTCTTCTTTGACTTACAGATAGCTGACCAGATTGAAAAGCGCTATTAAACGACTTAACTAAAATTGGACTAATCTGGTTCCAAAATATTTTGTAAAACTCAATTGGGTATCCATCTGACCCTGGACTTTTACCATTTGGCATAGATTTAATAACATTTACACATTCACCAATCGAAATAACACCTTCACACATGTTCGCCTCGTCACTTGATATTTTAGGAATGTCATCTACAGTGATATCAATTTTATGAAGAATGTTTTCATCTATACTATAGTCAATATTGCTTGTATACAACTTCGAATAAAAATCAACTTCTTCATTAAGAATTAAATCACTATCAGTTATTACATCACCGCTATCATTCCTTAACCGGCTAACATTTTTTTTTGAAAAATTCCGCTTCTCAAGATTTAAAAAATAACTAGAGTTCTTCTCACCATCTTCGACCCATTTAGCTTTACTTCTAATCATTGCACCTTTAGCTTTATGGTCATAGATGGATTCCAACTCCATTTTCTTGGTATTCAAAACAACAAGGTCTTGAGGATTCATGAAATGACCATACAATTTTTCAAGTCTATTAATCTCCTTTTCAAGATCATTCTCATTTTTGTTGCGCTCCCTGGCTTTTTTCTTGGAATACCTTATAGTGTCTCCTCTAATGACACATTTGACAGTCTCCCATAAAAGCTGTGGATCTGCCTCCTTATTATCATTGGTAACGATATCAATATTGTCCTTTATCATATTAACATATTCGATGTCATTCAATAAAGAAACATTTAACTTCCATAGACCTTTGCAAGGCTTCTCGTAATTATCATTCAACAACATTGAAACCATACTGTGATCAGTCCTATACCCATTTAAAATTAAACTATTTTCAACACACCCTTTAAGAGTCTTGCTAATTAAAAAATAATCTAAACGGCATAAAATTGGTGGGCTTGTATTTGACCTCCATGTGTAACATTTACTGTTAGGATTATTATCCCGCCAAATATCAATCAGACACCTTCTCTTCATCATATCCAAAATTTCTTTCTGTGCCTTAAAATTAGTCTGCATTCTACCACCTTTTTTATCCAATATTAAATTAAGCACACAATTATAATCGCCACCAAAAATGAGTGAATCACACTTAAATTGGTTAAGAATAATATCAATCTGTTTAAAAAATTGTGGGCAATCATCGTTTGGTGCATAAATATTACATACCGTAAATATTTTACCAGACACATTAATATCAGCTATAACAAAACGGCCATTTGGATCACAGTTATACTTCAGAATGGAAAAGGCTAAACAACTATTAAATAAAATTGCAGTACCTTTGCTATTACTACTACCATGGCTCCAGAGAGTTTTACCTCCCCACTCATTTGTCCAACATTTAACATCATTTAAAACACTATGAGTCTCTTGTAGAAAAATGATTGCCGGCTTCTTTTCACGTAGCCAAAGGAAACATTCATGTCTCTTATTCTTATCGCGAAGCCCTTTAGCATTCAAAGTCACAAACTTTAAATCAGTCATAAATGAGTTTTGTAGAGTCACACAATATAAGCACCATTGATGGTATCACATGGAGAGACGAAGACAGCGAGAACTTGTAGTTTTTTACACAATAATAACAAAACAACATTAACTTCCTTGCATAGACCATAACCATGGTTTTATGAAAGTTCTGCTCTGCAAGGGAATATATCTGGATTTTATGGACACATATCCAATGTTCCGTACGCTCTCGTGGAAATAAATATAAACACTTGAAGTCACTTTAGTCACTTACTTTACTGTCAGTTATTTGTATTTACAAAGAAGATTTGCGTGGAGACACACGAAGAAAAGAAGAACCAAAAGTTGATTTAGAAGTCACTCGCTTTTTTGTTGTAGAAAGTACCATCCGGATTCACCACCCGGAGGGTAGCGGGAAAGTTTACGAAGACTTTCCTGCTTGGATCCTCTTGCAACAGTTCCCATCTCTTTCTCCACAGTTTTTTTCTGGCTTCTTGCAAGGTCTTGCTGAGATCCTCTGCTACAATTATCTTTGCACCAGAGAGGGGGTATTCTTTTAGATTCTTAGCTGCTCGCAGAACTTGCTGTCGTTGTGAGAATCTTAAAAAGGCAATTATGATTGGTCTGGGTTTAGCTCTAGGCTTATCAATATATGTTGGCGTGCGGTGAGCCCTCTCAATATCTATAGCTTCTGTAACTTTAAGGTTCTCACGGAACAGCTTGCGTACGAAGTCAGTACATTTCAATTCCCCTTCTGCACCCTCAGGTACATTGAATAAAACCAAATTGTTACGTTTTGATCTGTTTATAAGGTCATCGACTTGCGCAGCTAGCTTATTGTAGTCTGTCTTATCCACCTTTTCTTTAAGTTCAGCATTTATTATCTCTTGGCTCTGCTCAAGGTCTTCCACTTTCTTGTTCATAGTTATCATTTCGTTCTCCAGTTTGTCCAGTTTATTGTCAATACTATCCAAAAGACTTAACTTGTCTAACTTACTCATAATGGCGTTAAGCTTATCTTTCATGTCGTTCATATCATCATGGTCTCCGCTGCGCTCAACGCCAACAGCGTCCATGTTAAGTCTGTTGAATTCGGCACCCTCTTCGTCTGCCGTATCAGTAGAATAAACTCGCCGATATTTTTCACCTGATTTCCGGCTTTCGGCTTGCTCAGTTCTCCTTCCCCTTGATCTTGGCATTATAAGGGCTTATTTAACTGGAATTATAACGACTTCATATCTAGTCTATATGGTAAAAAACAGCAAATTCCACGGCAGCAAACGGAAACAATTTGTTTACGACTCCATGGACAGTGTTGCCGTGTCTCTACCCTCTGCCCGATACTTTTTGCATGTGCCAGTATCGGCCGATACCGGAACACTGACTTTGTACCATCAGACGATTCTAGTACAGTCCAGAATCTGGGATCTATAGTACACTTTTCCCAAAATGTCCAGATATCAAGAGTCAATAAAAATTCCTTTAAAAAGGAATGGGCGCTCAAAGGAATATGCTTCATTTGATTAATTACAAATATATTAAATAGATAAATCTAGATAGGATTTTTGATTAATTACAAATATATTAAATAGATAAATGTAGATAGGATTGTGAGATAGATTATGATATCATATTAATTTGGTCCAACTTTCCTGGTGTTTATATTATATATACCCACGTACCAAACTCCAGGGACCAAACTACCAAAACCAAACTACTGATCTCTACATGTAGTAATTCATTAGTATTACAGATGAGTTGATATTGAACAGCGGCCTGTGTAACCCCCACACACCTCTCAATGCCCTGTACAATCAATGTACATGCAATGCTAGCTTTGCTATTACATGTATAATACATCTATGCTATCAGGCAGTATTATAGCTGAGATACTGTACACATTCATATCGATAATGCAACCAAGCGTGACTATCTCCATCCTTATAATAACGAGCGTGATATTCAGCCTCGTTTATAGTTCGTAAACGCCGATAGCACTAATACACTACAGCTTCACATTTCAATGTTACGTAAATGTTAGTAAGAGACCATCAGTAAACATGGCAGCCTCCATCTATAATATCTAGAAATACCAAATTGTGTAAGTTTTCGCAAACTCATGACAATACAGGGCTCCCGCCATAGCGGGCGCCCAAAAAGAGTAATTAAAGGTTATGATAATTGATTACGAGTGAAAACGTCTGCCTAATGCCAGCACCAGCGCTATACCGCTACCACTACAACTACCGACATCATAACCGCAACAGCCACCTCCACCGTCGTTTGGTAAAACAAATAAATAATTACGATTTTCAAATCTGATTCTTGTATTATCTTTCTATTATTATTAAAGTTGTACACGTGGATATAGTGGCCCTCAGTGTGGTGATAAAGGTAAGTTCATCTTGGTACCAATATCACAGAGGCGTAACTAGATGGAGGGGCAGGGAGGAATATCCAGCTGGCGCACGATTTAGGAAGAGAAAAAAAAGTTAGGTTTCATTCCTAAAATTAAGTCACATATATTCAGCAGTTTAAGGCTACTTGAATATTGCCAGTAAAAATGACGCTTATTTTATAAAACCAAAGACAATTTCCTCAAAGTTGAACCTCATCATTTTCCTAACCGAACGATATAAAACATAGGGCCTAAGAAATATTTTTTTCTTTAAAGTTAGGTTTTGAACCTCAAAAATATCCTAACCAATTTCCTAACCAAACAATATAAAACATACGAAATTATTTTTTCTTTAAAGTTAGGTTTTGAACCTCACCAATTTCCTAACCAAACAATATAAAACATAAGAAATTGGCGGTTAGTGGTCTTGAATGGGCCGATCTTAATTGGACCCACTAAGCCGGAGGATTTCTGTTAATCCGGCCCCAAGCACCTCGGTTCTGTTTCTTACTAGCCCTACCGGGGGGCGATGTTCGTTACCGTAAACAACATTTGATCCTTGACGGAGTAAAGCGCATAGCACATGTACATTGTGTACAGCAATACATTTATACAGTAAGTGTGTACGGTTAATAAATTCGCTACCGGGGGTACGCTGGATGGTATCGTGAGCACAGATAAATTCGTAGAGGGCGCGCTAATAGTTAGGTTTTCGATTTAGATACGGAACGATTTAGGGCAAAGAAAATTGGAATGTTTTTTTTGAAATATCACCCTAACTCCTAACTTCAACAAATTAAGTCACATATTTCTTATGTTTTATATTGTTCGGTTAGGAAAATGGTGAGGTTCAATTTTCTTTGGTTTTAAAATAAGCGTCATTTTTACTGGCAATCTTCAAGTAGCCTTAAACTGCTGAATATATGTGACTTAATTTGTTGAAGTTAGGAGTTAGGGTGATATTTCAACAACAACAAAAAAAAATCCAATTTTCTTTGCCCTAAATCGTTCCGTATCTAGGAATATCCCTTGCCACTGCAATGATCCATAGCCTTCTCAGTTACTCGAGTTTTTTTAAACGGTTTTATGCAGTGTTCTTGTTTGTTTGTTTTTTTATTTCGGGGTTTTGAGTGTCGTTGGTTGGTTTGAGTTTTGAAAACGCGCTAAGATATTTTAATATTTAAAAATCATTATATACATCATTTTCCTACCATTAAGAAAACCTCTCTGGTGGAGCTGTAGCTGGCATTATTATTGGATTGGTTGGTGTCATCGTCCTAGCCATATTGATTGGAATTTGTGTTTGCATTTTTATGAGACAACCCAAGACACAGCCGACAGTGCCGACACCTAATCTCAACACTCTTGACTTGGTGAGTAAATATACAAATTATTCTATTCTTATTTATTGTTAGAATAATCGAGGATATAATGTTACTAGAATATTAACATATTCCTAGAATTAGTAGTTAAACGTTATAACCGGGTTGTATGCTCGACTTGAGCATTTTAGCTGGCGGCATTTTAGCATCAATAATAAATGATAAACAGAAGAAAGTGTTTTTAATTAAAGATAAATAATAATAACAGAATGGTCCTAGATACGTCACGTTCTTTGTTGTTATGGATTTCAGCAGAACGTCATGAAACCTATTTTATTTTCACCTAAGGGCTGTTGCTATTTCTGGAGAAAAACGTTAAATAAATCCTCTATGTAGCAGAATGAACCTGTGCTCTGTCCACCCGTCCATGACCACAGAACACTGTATTATAATTCCACGGACCCAGACACAGGGACTCTCTTCGGACTGCAGACAATCCCAAGGTCCAATGGTTGGGTGACTGCTGACCAGGTCACCAAGAAAAGAAAGCTCTCCAAACGCACCAAACAGTATCACCCGATCTAAGTTTTCAATTTAAAACCCTAGGTCTACTACCAGCCAAATCCTTTGCGAATATCTCTAATGTAGTCATGGATGAATTTCTCCATCAGCTGTCACCAAATGCACAGGTGTATTGCTAGTTCACCCAAAGTGGACTTATGCCTTTAACTTATACATTTATTTCCCTTAAACAGGCCCCTTATCCTTACGTGTTCCCGCGAGTAGATGCCCGTGGTACCGGGCTTGAGGTAAGACGACACCAAAAAACATGGTTCATCAATCGATCGATTGATTGATTGATTGATTGATTGATTGATTGATTGATTGATTGATTGATTGATTGATTGATTGATTGATTGATTGATTGATTGATTGATTGATTGATTGATTGATTGATTGATTGATTGATTGATTGATTGATTGATTGATTGATTGATTGATTGATTGATTGATTGATTGATTGATTGATTGATTGATTGATTGATTGATTGATCGATCGATCGATCGATCGATCGATCGATCGATCGATCGATTGATTGATTATTTTTGTATTATGGGATGTGATAATAAATATATGCAATAAAGCAAAACATAAAAAAACATAAAAAAACCCAACAATAGCAGCAACAGCAACAACAACCACGACGATGGTTACGAACTTTTGTGTTGTGTTGGCAACTATTTTTTTCGCATAGAAAGAGTAATCAACGCCGCAGGTTCAAAATGCAGATACGAACGTAGATCATTTAGATTGTAGACCGTCTTTGAATGTACAGAATAATCTACACTGCAAAAACCGCAGAACGTGTTTTTAAGTGTTATTGATATGTTCTGAACTGCAAAAACCGCAGAACGAGTTTTTAAGTGTTATTGATGTGTTCTGAACACAAAAAGAACACATCCAGAACACGTTCAGAACATGTTCTAAATCTGTTACATTTAAACATGTTCTGGAACACCTGAAGAACACACCGTGAACATGTTCTAAACCTCTGACATTATTTGTTTCTATATTGCAGAATACGCTCATGTTTTGAAATGATGTGACTCAATGTGGCGCTTTAAGATATTGCATGGACAGCCTCATATAAACCTGACACGAATATTCAGATATACCCGGACGCGATTTTTTTTTACTAATCAACATTTGAATCATGATTTGTAAAATCAGTTGACTTTTTTTTCTTTTTCTTTTAAATCATTTTATTCAGTGAATTTTGCTTTATTCCGTATTAAAACGAAATAAATAAATTTTACAAATGTTGATTAGTAATAAAAAAAAATCGCCACCCGGACTCGGGAGGTGCCATTGATTATCTTCATCACCGAAAAGAAGAAAAAAAGAATGACGAACACCCAACAGCAAAAGGAGCTAAAATGGATTCTAGAGAAAAGGCAATCGGGCCTTGGACGATGAGAAGTATTTCAATGGTTGGTAAAATACAAATAGTTAAGAGTCTTTTGGCATCTACAATTTCGTATATCGGTTGTTCAATAATAGACTTACCTCAAGTTTTTATAAACCGAATAAATGGTTTATTTTTTAAATTTGTATGGGGAGGCCAGAAAAAGTAAATGGAAATGGTGGTCTTAATTTAATTTCTTAAAATGCTGGATTTTTTATAAACCTTTTAAAAATGTTTTGGTTAAAAAATCTGTAAAATATAGGTACATGTACAATTATTCCACTTAATCTATTTAGCGGAACATATTTGGGTTTCAACATTTCAAAATGCAACTTCAATGCAATTTCAAAATGCAACTGTTCTTTAGATTTATACTTTATATTTTAAGTAGAACAACTCCGCCTGCGGCGTCGTTGTTCTACGCAAAAAATAATACTATCGAACGCATTTATGTCAGACAATACGGGTCGTATAACACGGGTACGGTCTAAAAACAATACCTTTATTCTCATTCTTAAACAATCATACTTTAGACATTTATCAAAGAAATAAGTACATTTTATTGTCCACATTTGACAACTTTTACCCCTGCTAGGATCGAATAACCCACAAACATTCCATCCAAACACATGCGATGAGTAAACCATGCGTAAGCGTCGCGGCTCCGACATAAACGCAGGAAAAGCGCTAAAGACGCACTGCAGAAGTGCGCGTTATGGAGCAAATCACGCATTGTGAAGGTCGGGCGCACTGATAAAACGTAAGCCCCACCTCCCCGTGTTAAGTTGTCTCATCTAGATGTCGCCGATTTCTCTGAGAACCAATGAGATTGCTTAAACTTTCTTAGCTGTTTAAGAATTATAAACAATATACATGTATTACTACAGAGTTAACCCATTTTTGACAGATATTCTCAACTACTTGCTATTCAGCCTTCATAAATGTCTTTGCGTTTCATAAAAACAATGGATATTGTGCATTACTGGGCAAAAGATCTAAGACCTATTATAGATTATTTCATTCATGAAATATGGAAGCTTAATCAAATATAACATGTGCAAAATGAATATGTCCACAGAATCCATCTCATGTTAGTCCATTTGAGTAAACCCCGGATAAAATTTGGAGACATGAATGATACGAAAACGATAGTTTTGCCTTTTTTAATTAAAACAGTTGGTAACGGTTGCAATACCCAAAAATCAATTATGTTTGTCAGATTTGACTACTTGTAGGGAGGTACATGTGGACAAGTCAATTCTTCACACGGTATCTTAAACATATCGTATTTCAATAACAATCTATAGGTCCGAGATCTTTTGAATAACATGAAATCTATGACAGGTAATTAGTAAATACAGTGAAATAGGTGACAGTGGCTTTCATAATTGGGTCAACATTTTTTTAACCACCCTGTATGTTTCTAAAACAGCAAACATTCAACACAGCATTTCTATTATTCAACTTAGAGGGTATAATTGTATTTCTTGTATTCTGTTAATCATAAAAAGTGGTAATAAAAGAATGTATAGTATAATTTTACAAGGAACATAAAATGTAGTACAAGTATTGTAACCCATGAGATCAAAAGCAAAAAACATATCAATGAAAGCACCGCAGAAAAAGAGGGCAATAAAGTTATGATTATGTCGATTACATCTATTTTTGATGCTAAATATTGTATGTAAAGGAAATTGAAAACATAATGTATTAAGACTTTAGAGAAACCAGAGGTAGTAAAAAAGTTAATAATTCATGCGTAATTATAAATGCATGCTTTTGTATTATATAGCAACAATTAATGGTTTGCAATTTATCGTGTTTATATTGGTATTGGTTTACATGATTATAAATATTCAAGAACGTGTTGAATTGTTATTTTTATATATTTTTGTATAAAATGTTAGTGATATTGTTGTGTGAGATATAATATACATGTATGTAATGTTACTAAAAGCTGACATGTACATGATGTTTGTTGATGTGACAATAACACTTTGTAGACTGTATTTTATGTGTGGATATGAACAAAATATTTTTAAAATGTTTGCCATGTTTTCAAAAACATAGCAAAACCACGCATTTGTGCTATATCCAAGCCGAGACGGCGACATTTCACTTAAGTTAAGAACAATTTACGCTGTGTTTTAAAAACATTAGCAAATAAAGTATAATTGCTATTCAACTCTAGAGGGCGATATTCTACTTATAAGAAAACATGATACATGTACTACAGGGTGGTTCAAAAAAAGAGTACCCATTTTGACAGCTATTCTAGTATTCTCAACTTCTTGCTAATCAGCCTTCATAAATGTCTTTGCGTTTCATAAAAATCAATGGATATTGTGCATTACTGGGCAAAAGATCTAAGACCTATTATAGATTATTTAATTCATGAAATATGGAAGCTTAAATATAACTGGGCCGTATTCTCGTATTTAGTTATTGTATACCGTATACAGGTATTTATTTTTGTTGTGGCCCTAATGGGTTACAATACAATAGATATCGACTGAATACCTCGAACGCACGTGTATTTTTAATACTTCATAATTTGCTTGGCAGCTTTCACCGGGCACGGTTGAGTAATCATACAAGGCATACAGTTCGTGTATTTGTTTAGTTAAACGCGCCTTAAACTACCCCCATACCCATGTTTAAAGTTAGACACTTTTCAGTGAGTTAGACGCGTGTTTAAGTAAAACAAATGTACGAGAATCGCGTTTAGTTAAACGCTGTGTCTAAAGTCAAAGTTAGACGCGTGTTTAGCTTAAAACCGCGTTTAACTACGTACGAGAATACGGGCCATCGTGTTTCAATAACAACGAAAGCTATTTCTTAGATATTTTGCGTCGTAAAGCTTAATAACCACTGCTTTGATTAAATACAAAGAAATTTATGATAGATAATTAGTAAATAGGTGAAAGTGGCTTTCATAATGGGGTCAAATATTTTTGAACCACCCTGTATGTTTCCAAGCAGCAAAAAACACGGCATTTCTATTGTTCTACTTAGAGGGTATAATACATGTATTTTTTTGTATTCTGTTAAGCATAAAAGTAGTAATAAAAGAATGTATATATAGTATAATTTTACAAGGAACATAATATGTAGTAGAAGTATTGAAACCCATGAGATCAAAAGCAAAGAACATATTGATCAATGAAAGCACAGCAGAAAAAGAAGAAAAAAGTTATGATGTCGATAACATCTATTTTTTGATTTGCTAAATATCGTATGTAAAGGAGATTGAAAACATAATGTATAAAGACTTTAGAGAAACAAGAAGTAGTAAAATAGTTAATTTAAAAAATGGTGTCACTTAAAGTGTAAATCATTATTTGATGCTACATGTATACAGGATTCTTGTTTGAACTTGATACACGAAAACTTTATAATAATATTGTCAATGTTTAATCTTAATGTAAATGATGAGGTCATCTATTTTCAAAGGAAGATATTTATGTGAGAAGCAATAATTGCCCCTTTAATATTTTGTTATCTTAATCAACGATACATTCTGTTACGCAACGTGTTTACTAGTTCACTTCAAAACTTAGTTTCCGAGTTTCCAGGTAGGTGCATACCTAAGCATTTATGTGCATAATATTTGAATATAATTATAATTATCAGCCAATCACGCATGCGTCCCAATTGGGGTTATCACACTTGGCGCAAATGACTACTAGCAAATACCTTTAACCTTCCCGGCATTGTCGAAAGGAATCCACGTGGAGCCGAGAAGAGCCCACGCTCTCTCTTCCTGACATTGCTTCTCACTCGGATAAGACGCATTTGACTGGTTCTCCAGCACTTTTCCAGCATTTCTGTTCGCCCCATTTTAAAGACGTCAATTTTAAAGATGGAATGGACCTATCGACATTATATGAAAGATTGATATCTTGGCTACATGTAAAAAAACGACCACAATTTCAGTACCCCCCTGTGGGCTTTACTGAATATGAATGAGTAAAGGATACAGGTGTCAAAATGGTGAGCTTGCCCCGACCGCGGGGCAGGTTCGTCCATAGGCCGGGCAAGTTCGCCATGTGCTCTTAATTAGGCTTCATAAAGTAGTATGTATCAAATAATACACATTTGTTATGCAATGTGATTTCTTCCAAAATATAATTTAGGGAGTCCAAAATGTAAGGGTATGGTTATTTTTGCGGAATACTCGTTTAGAATTTTAAAATTATAATAAATACCACATTTAAAAATATTATCTTCTAATTTTAGTGCTTCTGCATTCCAGAGAGCTATTTTTATCAATTATGAATAGGCTACAGTAGGTGAATTACAATTTTTTGAAATATACAATAACGGATTTATAAATGCATTCAATCCATAACCAATCCCATACCTACCTGATGATGATTTAAACTGAAATCTTCTGTATGAGTATCTTAAGAAAAAAATCAATAGGGCCTATCAAAAATGGAAGAAAATCCACTTTTGTGAGTGTAAAACTGGTTTTTAGATGATAATTTGACAACCTTTATACTAAGATCTGCCATGTTACCATGGGAAGATCGCAACAAACAGTGGAACATATTGTGTGTCACGTTCGTCAAATTCGACCAGTGGCCGCAATGATGAGAATCACGTGGTGGGCGAACCTGCCCCTAGGGTGTACACTCCCCGCTCTCCCCTAGGTATGTGCCGCTCTGATGAAGACCCCCTTTTCACCCTCTTCTGCTACCTCTTAAAAGCCCCTTTTGAGCCTGCATCAGCTCTAAAAGATTCCCGGTTTTTTTTAAAACCCCGCCCCTGGGGTTTTAAAATAAATGCTGGTTGCGGCTCTACCAGCAGCTTTGAATCGACGTTTTGTTGCACAATGAGGGCTGATTTTTCTTAATCCTTATAGGTGTAAGTTTATACATGTAATACAATTGTAAAAATATACAAATCCAAGTTTTCATCATATATTTTTGTAATTGAGGGCGCTGCCTCCACCACATCTCTTAATGCTCCTTTGCAAATGAGATTGGATCAAGGCTATTCTTTTCTCTTGTCCAAGGCTGACAGCAAAATTGTTAACTTGTTTACTTTTTACTTCATTCTTTTCTTCCATCTTTTCTAACTTTCATTTCATTCAGCCAGCATGCTTATATAGGCTTTTTAAGCCTGGCCCGAGCATTTTGCTTGAAGCGTGTGTCCGTATGGACCGACCGTGTAAACAAACAAACAAACAAACAAACAAACAAACAAACAAACAAACAAAAGGCTTGAGTGCAGACGACATAGACGTTACCCTCAAGCCTATCAAACAATAATTATGATCAGTCACGTCAGACACCTGCTGACCATATGTGCTGACTGAGCGTCGATCATTGTGTTTTTTCTCAAAGAAGATTTTCGTCAATAATACGAGGGTCATTCAATAAGTTCTACCTCCTAACTCATAACATCGCTAATATGAATGTCAGTCTAATGAAATTTGTCAAGATTATAGCTCTGAATCATAGCTTCACATTTATAGTAAATGATAATTGATACCTGTTTTATTTTTGTTATAATGCGATCAAAGCCAGAGTGAGATTTTGGACAACGGACACGGAAAATTACCCTAAAAATAAATACATGTTTTTTCCGTTTACTCTCCGTATTACATGATTATATATAACAACCCGATTTAAATACTGAAAATGGAAAACAATGTATATTTTCTGAATATAATACTGTATTATCATGTATAAATCAGATCGTAGGCAATATTAACCTTTGTAGGCTTAGAAATAGTATAATATCAACCCGAATGTAATGCTACGTCTTTAGTAAACTGGAATGCTGCTATTCAGTCAAATGTTCGTTGTTACAAGTCACTAGCCACAGTGATGCCTGGAGTGTTAAATCTTAACATGACAGTCACTTTATGAGTTTTCCTTATATATACACAACCTTTAGAATAGTCAATCAGGTAGTCAGTATTCTCTTTGAGAGACTTGAAATCTATCCATTAGTCCTGTATAATGAAGATCCCTTTAGTTCTCATGAAAAGTAAATATGACTTTTGCAGCGGTTCTCTTAGGGTAGGGTTAAAATAAATGGCTGTCCTGGCCTGGTTCTGGTTAATTAAAGGCCATTTTCCCCCAAGAAATCAGTCACTTTTATTGTTTGTAGGCTGTTCAAGAGATATTTGTAATTTAGAACGGTTATAATTTACTGATATGGACGTTTTGTCTATTAGAATTGGTCTATTGAATAGCACTGAGGAGACATTTGGCTGTCTTTTAGCCGTTTCCGTCGCACTAAAAGGACGTTTGGTTTTCACTGCATTTCTGGAAAAGTACAACCAGTACTCATACCAATTTACTATGAATTTGTAGCTGAGATTCCACCATGCTACAATGGTGTAATATTTCATAAGACTGGCTTATATAATAGCAAAGTTATGAGGTAGGAGGTAGAACTTATTGAATGACCCTCGTAGCAATACTTAATCTCTGGATGGTGATCTTTGCTATAAGACATTGAAAATATATTGAAAATAAAAATACTGGATTGTTTTAGTAACTTTGGACGTCTTTGGGAGGTTTTGATAATAATAAAGACTGACATTTGGTTTATCACCTTGTGAAGGTATTAATACCAAAATGTACATTTAAAATGGTAGTGTCCCTTTAATCATTTTGGAAATCCCCGCACGTACATATGTGACGTAGATAATTGATGCGGCGCTATTGACCAATCAGAAAAGGCCAATGCGCACGTAAAAGGTATTCCCCGAGTTTTTAAGAGTAAACAATGTCCGTTGACCAATCAGAGGCCAGCAAGCTAGGTAGGAAAACTTTTCAAGTGTTTTGATACACAAAGATATCTACGCTGGGCGGAGATTGACGAAATCGTCGAAGGGCATGTTTTACCTTGAAAATAATGTGTTAAAACCTGCAAAATAAAGGCAGAGAAACATTTAAGTGAAATCTTCTGAAGTTTCCTTTATTTTTTAATCAGGACTGAAGTTCTCGAAGTTTCCGTAATACCAACAAAGTTGGAAAAACTTCGGGCAAACTTTGTATCGGTAAAGTAGCCGAATTCTGCAGCCACGCTACCAATCGTAACACACCTAACACATTCTAGAACAACAACGCGAGGGGGCGTGTGTTTTAAAAATGGCGGATTTGCAGGCAGGCAGACCGTCGAGACTTCTCGCTACTTTTTCGAGGTTTAATTTCTCTGTAGACCACAATTCCCTCCATTTAGGTATTTCTAGAAGTTCCTCTTTACTTCTTCTTCGTGAAAACATCGATCCTTATTCAATCATCGCTCTAGTTCCAGAAGGCAAAGCTGGAAAACATGGCACCGATCGGGAACTTTTCGTATGTTTACAAATATCGCAAATCAGTGTCACTATGTCAAGTTTCTGAAGTAATAAATACTATAACTTTGTACAGTACTGAGTTCTTCACAAACATTACAGGCTGTCTGACGCAGAAGATGTGTTCATTAGATGCGTAAATGTTTTCCCACTCAGTAAAGTCATATTTGGTGCAAAAACTACACTGTGTTGCACAGTGACGATGCATATAACTCACATAATTTGGAATCGTAAAGTAATTATGTACGAGTTTTCCATGCTACGAACTTTGTATTCTTCCTTCTGGCGTAGTTAAACCTGGCCCTGCGCCTCCCTGCAAGTGTCCTTTGGTATATTGTATTCTTCCTTATAAGCGTAGTTAAACCTGGCCCTGCGCCTCCCTGCAAGTGTCCGTTGGTATATTGTATTCTTCCTTATAGCGTAGTTAAACCTGGCCCTGCGCCTCCCTGCAAGTGTCCGTTGGTACATTGTATTCTTCCTTATAGCGTAGTTAAACCTGGCCCTGCGCCTCCCTGCAAGTGTACGTTGGTACATTGTATGCTTCCTTATAGCGTAGTTAAACCTGGCCCTGCGCCTCCCTGCAAGTGTCCGTTGGTATATTGTATTCTTCCTTAAAGCGTAGCTAAACCTGGCCCTGCGCCTCCCTGCAAGTGTCCGTTGGTATATTGTATTCTTCCTTCTGGCGTAGTTAAACCTGGCCCTGCGCCTCCCTGCAAGTGTCCGTTGGTATATTGTATTCTTCCTTCTGGCGTAGTTAAACCTGGCCCTGCGCCTCCCTGCAAGTGTCCGTTGGTATATTGTATTCTTCCTTATAGCGTAGTTAAACCTGGCCCTGCGCCTCCCTGCAAGTGTCCGTTGGTATATTGTATTCTTCCTTCTGGCGTAGTTAAACCTGGCCCTGCGCCTCCCTGCAAGTGTACGTTGGTATATTGTATTCTTCCTTCTGGCGTAGTTAAACCTGGCCCTGCGCCTCCCTGCAAGTGTCCGTTGGTATATTGTATTCTTCCTTATAGCGTAGTTAAACCTGGCCCTGCGCCTCCCTGCAAGTGTCCGTTGGTATATTGTATTCTTCCTTATAGCGTAGTTAAACCTGGCCCTGCGCCTCCCTGCAAATGTCCGTTGGTATATTGTATTCTTCCTTATAGCGTAGTTAAACCTGGCCCTGCGCCTCCCTGCAAGTGTCCGTTGTTATATTGTATTATATTTTTCATAGTAACATGTGAAGTTATAAATAATAAATAGATATTAGCTAGCTGAACAAATTTTCAACCATATGGACACATAATCAGTCTGCGTCATTATAGAAAATCTTATATCATGCCTTACGGGGCATTAAATATAATATGTATTAAAATAATATTAATCTACAAATGCTAGGAACTTTGTACCCGGTGTATAGCCTATATATGCAGCAGTGGAAATACTCACATGACTGTCAACCTGATCAAGTAATTAGATAAAATGCCAAAATGGGCCGAATTTACCAATTTAGTTGGCAAGGGCAAAGGTACATAACCGTCATTTAAAATGAGAATTTAAAAAAGAAAATGTAAAAATGCATGGAATTATATATTTTTCTTTCAAAGGAAAAGTAAAAGTTATCATATGGTTGATTCTTGAAATCCACTGATTTATATTGCAAAATCCTTTTTTTTTATCTTGCAGAATACGTTCAAAAAGAGCGCTCAATGCACGTAAGATAAAGAACAAGATAAATAGAAGTAACAAACAGTAAACAACAAAAACAGCAAAACATACCTAAGGAAATAACTCTGTTCTACAGGCCCGACCGACCCATTTTGGGGAAATTTTCCCCCAAATGTTTGAACAAAATTATATATATTTTTTAGATTTTTGAAAGAAATTTAGAAATATTTTGAAAATTTCCTGGAAATTAACCAAATGTTATTGCGCGTGCCGGTTTGAGCACCCCATCCCCCCTCCTACGCTCACAAAATGTTTATTTATTTTTTCATTTCAGAGGAGCTGCAATAGCGAATGATTAGCCCCAAGTGCGATTAAACACAGTTTATTGAAGAAGGTGCATGTTTCAAGAATGAAGAGTGCGAGTTGTTACATCGCTTGATCTGATTACACTCTGTGTTGGACTTGATGAACTTATTATTTACAATGTAAGAAGTATCATGCGTCCCGAATAAAGCGTTTTCAACGTTTCTTGGATTATATGAATTCAATTCATAATCAAGCCATGCCGTGGCATTTCATTTAACTCAAAACGTGTAATCTATTTGAAAATCAATAGGATCAATATAATCTCTTTTTTGAAATGGCTCGTGCTTTTGCCATCGTATACAATTGATAGGGCTATCCAAAATATAATATATACAACAACATGAACAAAATAGTAGAAAATTGAATAAACCTCTTAATGGAAACAAACTGAAATGTCCTAATGTAAAATTACCTTCTCAATACAGTTTCAAAAATAAATGTTATTTGTTGAAGTTCCTGGTTATACCACCATGTTTGAAAAGCACTAAAATGAATAAAAGAATATTAAAACAATATATCAATAGTAATGTATTAGAGGCACCATGGCGCAGGAAAAAAATATCCAAAGTTGCCAAAAAACAATAAATTTCAACGCAGAAGAACAAAATGCTATAACATTGCCCAAAGTTGACATTTTTGACTTGGCAACTATGCGTAGTTTTGAATAGCAGGTCTACTGAAAGGGAATGTGTTAAGTGCGTCGTCGAAATTTGTTATGAACAACTCTTGAACTATTGAGTATCTCATGAATAGGTATTTTCTTCTTGCTTATTGGAATAACTACAAAAGTGTTGGAAGAAATAGATGGCGCTGTTTATTATGAACCGTTTCTGTGTTTCTTCAGGTGTTTTTCTGCTAGCAGACGCGATTCGCGATAGACCCAATTGACCACATCTGTATCCGTAACGAAAAAACATTATCTCCTGGCCCGACTGGCCATTTTGTTCTAGGAATAGGGGAAACGATTTCATTTTGAAATGTTTAATTTGCGAATTCATTTTTGGTTTGTTTTAACAAGAACAATCCTTACAAAGGACAATATTCCTGTATATAGACTTTTACCACGGGGCAGTTCCGTAGTTGCGGACGTACATTTCAGACACTTTGAGGGCTTGCAAATTCTAAACTATACCAGTTGCTTGATTCCTAATACCAGGCTTTCAAGTATCTCTTGTTTGAGTATAATACCTAAAAATTCCTTTCCTGTACCATTTTCAGTTAATGAGATATGGTGTGAAAACCCGGCGTTGCGGACGTACGCAGAGAAAGTAATTTTGTCAGTATACCTGCATTCCTATCAAAATTTCTCTCAAGTGTTCAGGTCTGTAATGAAATTTGATATTGTTTTGTTTGTAAGAAGGACCTACCTAAAGAAAACAAACAGAGACAATTATCAGAACCTTTATCTTTAAGTTAAAATTGACCAATGTTTATCGTTGCGGACGTACTTCTTAGTGTTATGGACGTACATCTGTGAAATAATTCACAGTTGTACGTCCGCAACACTTCAAGAGACCACGTATTAAAAATGTAAACAGATACTCACTCACTCCCCCACTCACTCCGGCGACTTCCGTCGGGCATTAACGATGGCTCCCCAGACACGCCTATCTTCCATGCAGGTCTTTATCTCAGCAGGTGTTTGTCCAGTATCCTGACATAGGATATCCACATAGCTTAACATCGATCGTCCAGCATTTCTCTTGCCATGAACTGGTTTCCAAAGAACTAGGTTTGATATCACATCCCCAGAACGTCTGACACAGTCTCCAGCAAACTGTAGTCGCCTCTTCTTGATTATTTCACTTTCTCTAGGAAGATCACCATAAAGTTCTTTGTTGGTGATGTGTTACCTCCAACTTATATCAAGGGCTGATTTAAGAAGCCTGGTGTAACATCCATCCAATAGCTTTCGAACTTTAGTTGTTACTGTCCTTGTTTCTGAACCATAGAGAAGAATGCTTTCCACTGTAGCTTGGAATAGCTTAATTTTGGTTGATCTTGGTAGGTTGGATCTCCATATCTTGTTGAGCTTATTACACGCTTTCCATGCTAGTGCCTTCCTTGTTTTGATATCTTGCATGCTGCTCGATGTCCAAAATCCCAGATATTTTAAGTCTTTGACTAATTCCAGACTGGTACCATCGGTAGTTTTAATGGTCACCTGATCCTGTTGGTTAAACACCATGTATTTTGTTTTCTTGGCGTTCATGTGGAGGCCAACACTTAGAGCTGCCATTTCTACTCTTTCCAGGAGTTTTTGCGCCTGGCTAGCAGTGTCAGGCACTAGTGCTATGTCATCAGCGAAATCCAAATATGTTACCATCAGTGGTCCAACTCTGCGGCAGCGCCTGGGGTTGACTGTAAAACCTAGGACTTCCTCTCTGCCTTCTATGGCAGTTCGCATGCAGTAATCCAGCACTATTATGACAAGATACGGAGCAAGAGTATCACCTTGGAGATCGCCGCGCCTGCCAATATATCAAATGCATCAGTGTCCCCATCAGGAGTTGTTACTTTGGCCTTTGTGTTGTGGTAAGTATCCTCAATATCATTGACTATGGTGTTTGGGATTCCATATGCTTTCAAAATTGTGATCATCTTGCCTCTATGGATCGTATCGAATGCTTTCTTGAAGTCTATGAATGTCATTATTGCTGGGAGGTTTTTGTCATGTATCCCTTCAATTATTCTGCGGAGTGCAAGAATCTGGCTCACTGTGGATCTGTTTTCTCTAAAGCCACATTGGTTTGGTTTCCGTTTGCTATCTATATGCGGTCTTATCCTGTTAAGCAACATACGATTATAATGTTTTTGCAACTATGGAACTCAAACTGATGCCTCTGTAGTTTGCAGTGTTGCTAAGGTTGCCACTTTTGGGAACAGGTATAAGATTGAAAACAGACCACTGCTCTGGTTTCTTGTTTTTGAGGAGAGCCTCATTGCAGAAGTCAAGAATTATCTGATCAATATCACACCGTTTCAATACTTCAGGAGGAACTCCATCTTCACCAACAATTTTCCCTTCTTTTAAAGATTTTTTAGCTTTCTGGTATTCCTCAGCATCAAAAGGATCATTTCGAATAGGTAGTTGATCATAAACCTTTGACAGATACAGAACAAAATAAGTATTAAACATCAAGTATAAATCATCGGCTTTAGATTAATGCTTATCTCATTGGTTTCCAACATTGCCAAGGTATTACACGGAGCTGTTAAAAGAGGGGAAGTGGACGTCCGCAACAGAAGGTGCCAAATTAATCCAAAAAGTATAATTCTTAATATTATGGTTATTTTAAATGTTTAAAAATTTACTTCAGAATTCAAGATGAACATCAAAAATTCAAGATGAACATCAAAAATTGCTATTATTGTTGTTTCTACTAACAAAAACACAGCAAAACTTGATTAAAACAATATCATCGCTATCTATTAAAAAACGCCCTCTATGCAAATATGGTTCGCGTTATGTATCACGCGTATTGCAGTAGGATACTGTCGGACGTAAAATGCTCATCCCGGCTGTACGAGCATTTTTGAATCGACGTTTTCTTGTACAAAGAGGGCTGATTTTTCTTAATCCTTATAGGTGTAAGTTCATACATGTAATACAATTATAACTAGAGCGGTTCTTGGCTATCGCGGTTCTCGGGTTTCGCGGTTCTCGGGTTTCGCCGTTCTCGGGTTTGGCGGTTGGTGGATTGGATGTTTGTATGATTTTGGACAACACCTAACTGGGTCTTGCTGGTTGGTATATTATCATGGTTGTTTATGACTACGTCGACTTATTTGTTACTTCCTGTTGGCATTATTATTTGAAAGATATATATATGATTACTAGTAAAAAAGTAATCTTCTTGCAGAGTGCTCAATGCGATGCAGAGCGAAATATAAGTTAAACCATTTGGAAAGGTAGTTGCTACTCAGAGTTTCACACTTGTGAGAGTTGTCTGATGATCGCACAAGCGTGAAACTCTGAGTAGCAACTACCGTTCCAAATGGTGTAACTTATATATATATGATTATATAAGTCACCACAATTAGGTTTCAAAAATCTGAAACATATTTAATTATTTAGGAAATAATTACTCTAAGCATTTGTATTTGAAGGATGGAAGCACTTGAATATTACATAGCAATCAATGTATTAGCGCATTAATATTTACGCTTAGATTTTTAAAATGATGGTAGGAGAGAGCGGGGAGTGTTTGCCCCATTTTCATTTGAAATGGCCTACATACGTCCATTTTAAAGCTTTAATGGACTTATTGACTTTACATGAAAAATGGATGTCTTTGCTACATACGACCACAAGTTCAGTACCCTAGTCCTTACTGTAAAGGAATGAGTAAAAGATAAAGACAGGCGTTACAAATTGTGAATTTGCCCCGACCCTGGTTTGTCCATAGGCCGGGGCAAGTTCGCCATAGTCTCATACTTAGGCTTCATAAATTAGTATGTACCAAATTGATATAAACATTTGATTATAAATCATTTTTACGGAATATACTTGTTTATAATTTAAAGATTATAAAAAATACCACATTTAAATATATTATTTCTAATTTCAGTGCTACTCCATTCCCGATAGCTATTTTCATAATAACCCCGCATGACCCACATACAATGACAGGTCGATAACTGCATCACATCCATAACTTATCCCATACCTACCTAAGGATGATTTACATTTAAATCGTCTGTATGAATATCTTTAGGAAAAAAATCAATATCAAAAATGGAAGAAAATCCACTTTTGTGATGTAAAACTAGTTTTAGATGATAAATTGACAAACATGCTTATCTCATTGGTTTCCAACATTGCCAAGGTATTACACGGAGCTGTTAAAAGAGGGGAAGTGGACGTCCGCAACAGAAGGTGCCAAATTAATCCAAAAAGTATAATTCTTAATATTATGGTTATTTTAAATGTTTAAAAATTTACTTCAGAATTCAAGATGAACATCAAAAATTCAAGATGAACATCAAAAATTGCTATTATTGTTGTTTCTACTAACAAAAACACAGCAAAACTTGATTAAAACAATATCATCGCTATCTATTAAAAAACGCCCTCTATGCAAATATGGTTCGCGTTATGTATCACGCGTATTGCAGTAGGATACTGTCGGACGTAAAATGCAGATCCCGGCTGTACGAGCATTTTTGAATCGACGTTTTCTTGTACAAAGAGGGCTGATTTTTCTTAATCCTTATAGGTGTAAGTTCATACATGTAATACAATTATAACTAGAGCGGTTCTTGGCTTTCGCGGTTCTCGGGTTTGGCGGTTCTCGGGTTTGGCGGTTCTCGGGTTTGGCGGTTGGTGGATTGGATGTTTGTATGATTTTGGACAACACCTAACTGGGTCTTGCTGGTTGGTATATTATCATGGTTGTTTATGACTACGTCGACTTATTTGTTACTTCCTGTTGGTATTATTATTTGAAAGATATATATATGATTACTAGTAAAAAAGTAATCTTCTTGCAGAGTGCTCAATGCGATGCAGAGCGAAATATAAGTTAAACCATTTGGAAAGGTAGTTGCTACTCAGAGTTTCACACTTGTGAGAGTTGTCTGATGATCGCACAAGCGTGAAACTCTGAGTAGCAACTACCGTTCCAAATGGTGTAACTTATATATATATGATTATATAAGTCACCACAATTAGGTTTCAAAAATCTGAAACATATTTAATTATTTAGGAAATAATTACTCTAAGCATTTGTATTTGAAGGATGGAAGCACTTGAATATTACATAGCAATCAATGTATTAGCGCATTAATATTTACGCTTAGATTTTTAAAATGATGGTAGGAGAGAGCGGGGAGTGTTTGCCCCATTTTCATTTGAAATGGCCTACATACGTCCATTTTAAAGCTTTAATGGACTTATTGACTTTACATGAAAGATGGATGTCTTTGCTACATACGACCACAAGTTCAGTACCCTAGTCCTTACTGTAAAGGAATGAGTAAAAGATAAAGACAGGTGTTAAAAATTGTGAATTTGCCCCGACCCTGGTTTGTCCATAGGCCGGGGCAAGTTCGCCATAGTCTCATACTTAGGCTTCATAAATTAGTATGTACCAAATTGATATAAACATTTGATTATAAATCATTTTTACGGAATATACTTGTTTATAATTTAAAGATTATAAAAAATACCACATTTAAATATATTATTTCTAATTTCAGTGCTACTCCATTCCCGATAGCTATTTTCATAATAACCCCGCATGACCCACATACAATGACAGGTCGATAACTGCATCACATCCATAACTTATCCCATACCTACCTAAGGATGATTTACATTTAAATCGTCTGTATGAATATCTTTAGGAAAAAAATCAATATCAAAAATGGAAGAAAATTCACTTTTGTGATGTAAAACTAGTTTTAGATGATAAATTGACAAACATTATAAGGAGATCAGCCATGATACCATGGGAAGATCGCAACAAATAGTGGAATGTATTGTGTGTTTGTCAAACTCGACCAGTGGCCACAATAATGAAAATCATGTGGTGGGCGAATCTTCCCATATAGTGTACACTCCCCGCTCTCCCCTAGATTTAACAACATCTGTTCATCTGTTATGTAGTTCACTCTTTATCTCCTATCTGTTGATAACAGTTGATGAATTCATCTCTTTTGTAGTCCATCCCTGACCCTTCATCTCCTATCTGCTGATGACAGTTCATCGTTTCATTTGTTTTGTAGTCCACCCTTCATCTTCTATCTACTGATGCCTGTTCATGGTTTTATCTGTTATAATTATGTAGTGCACTCCTTCATCTTCTAACTATGACAGTTCGTGGCTTCATGACTCCATCTGTTTTGTAATTTACCGTCCTATCTACTGACGACAGTTGATGACATCATCTGTCTTGTAGACAACTCCTACATCTCGAAGTCCTTAATTTCCCAACTACTGATGATGTCCATGGCTTCTTCTGTTATGTAGTCCACTCCGTCATCTACTGATGACAGTTCATGACTCCTTCTGTTTTGTAATTCACCTCCTATCTACTGATGACAGTTCAGGCTCTTTTATAGTCGAATCTTATCTACTGATGACAGTTGATGGCTTCATCTGTATTGTATACGATTGTTCCTTGTTTCCAATCCCTTACGATTTCAAGGTCTTATCACGAAGTCCCCGCCCCCCCCCCCCCCATTTTTTTAAAATTCTGCACCCACAACTGGCGGAATGGTTAAACTAATTGCATTCGTTTATTATTATACAGACTTTTTCAAAACGGACCAAAGCGCTGTACACCAACATGCAAATATGACGGGAAAAATGACAACAATACAATACGTAACAAATAGAATTCCAATCCCATTCCAACTTCAAAGGTCTTATCACACTAACTAATCCCCGCCCCCCCCCCCCCCCCATAAAAAATCTCCGCTTCCTCAGCTGGCAGGGTGCTTAAAAATAATCGTACTGTATTTGTTTTAACAAAATATTGTTTCATAATAGACTCAATAAAGACTAAACAAAAACCGCTATCTAAATGTAGTAATTGATGACTTGTCATTGTCAAAAAATAGAAAATTAAGGAAATAAATAATTAAACAAGGTATTTACAAAAAACTGGTCAACATCCTAAAATGAAATTAACAGACGACACAAAGGAAATATGAAAAAGAAGATTTAGACAGTGTATGATGTATTTTAACAAAAACTCTTTGTTTTAATGCTGGGCCCACTTTTCTCTCTGAAACCCTCCATCGTCTGACTCATTTATTCTATCCCATGAGGCCCCCTCCCCCTGTGTATCTCAACATTTGATGAGGTCGGGTTGAAAATTAACCCGACTAAAAAAACTAAGAATGTTTTAAGGTGATTTATATGGACATACAATAGAACAATAAGTACTGTAAATGGTTCCAAATCTGTCCAGAATTAAACGTTATCTCTTGAGACATTTTATTTGTTCCCACAATATAATGAGATCTACCAGTGACCCTTGCCATGAAACGACCTCGTGTGCCGGCCAGAACGCACGTGCATGTGTTGCATAATACCAATTACGACTGTTTCAAGTCCTTATGGTTACAGCGGTTTATGTTGGCGTATGATAGTCACAGCATGGTCACAGCGAGATCGCACGCGACAAGATTGGATTTGCATAGGACCGCTGTACTGGTATCAAATGAATGGTGGTAGACAAGAGGTGCGCGGTGGGGAGAAAATAAGGACTTGATTTCAAGTCTATAATCAATATAGTAAACACGACGAATGTCGCAGATTTTGCAAAACTCTATCATTTGTTTTATATTATTTAAACCATTTCTCCACAATTGTAACAACATATGTGTTCATATTTTCATATCCAGATCTAATATACATTTTAAAGACATCTGTGTACAAATACTGATTCAAGATACATGAAAGCAATTCATAGACTCTACCACAAGGCCTGAATCTGAATTCAAATGTCAACATCCCAGGATGTTGACAAAAACCATCTCATCTCATCTCATCAATGTTTGAGAAGATGTTTCAATCATATATACGTGTATACGTCGCGTGTTTTGTGCTCTGCTTACAATTTTGCATTGCATATGTGAATAGCTGTATTGTACTATTTACTATGTGTGTACATACATTCCTGTTTAATAATTAGAATAGTAGGCTTTGTCAAAAAAATTCGCACGGTCACAAAATATTAAACGGGGAATGGGATTATGATGATCAAATTAGTACAATAGCACATTATTTGCGCATGCACCGCCCCCACCCCACCACCACCCTACCCCACCCTCACCACCACCCTATCCCCACACATACCACCACCCTACCCCCACCCCGCCACCACCCTACCCCCACCCCACCACATTAATTTGATGAACTCCTTTAGAGCCAAAATGTACATCAAATCATGCCGCAAACAATAACAAATGTTTACTTTTATTGTCATGTCAATTTACCAAACATTTGGAAATTGGTCTGATGAACTATGTCCCCCCCCCCCCCCCCCCCCCCCCCCGCTTGCCCTCCCATTATTGAATGTGATACCACAGCGTGCCAACCGGTATGCACTTGACTTGTATTTTGGGTGTTTCCGAGATGCGTGTTAAAAAATAATTATTGATTGAGAATTATTTGTGTATTATTATAGACCATAATAATTATGTTTATTGTTATAGTGATCAATAATGTAAGTGCCCATTTCCATTCCATGCATGGGGGAACATGCATTGACTTTTGCATCCACTGCTGTTAGTTTGTTTACTTGGCTGCTGTGAGGTAGTAGGTGACATCGTGTATTTGGGGAGGTCATACGATTTTGTGTAGCATTTGAGGGGTAATATACGGTTTTGTGAAGGGGTGGAAATAATGAACAGTCCCTTAATATAAATGTGATGGGCCGAGGGGGGTGGGGGAGGTGCTGCAGACGGACTGGATTCAGAGGAAATGTATGAGAATAAATTGGTTGAACCAAAATAAATAATATTTTTGTGCCTATAATTCGTTCACATTTTGTTCCTACTAACGAAAAATCTTTCACTCATATCAATTCTATTTCGCGGAATTTGCCCATCAATACGCTCCACGACACGGGATCTTATATATATCTCACACGGTATATTTAAATCAGTGCCCCTTGCCCTGAGAACGGACAATGTCATAGAACTTTGCACGAGTATACACCCCGTAGGAGAGCGTTAAAGATGCGCGTTGATACAGAGGTCTATTGAAACAAATCAATAAAAGTAGAATTGTTTTGATCAAATAAGGTTTTATAACTGTTTTTATTTTTATTTTTTAAAATTGTATACATGTAGTCTGACTTTTCATGGGAGGTCAATGAACCTTTTAAGCATCATGGGAACCCGTTCAAACACATTTAGATAAGGGACGCACCATTTGATTTTCAGGGGGGTTGGGCATGGAAGTTGGGGTCGGGCGGAATTTTTTTTTTTGCCACCGAAGTAGGCGGATTCTTTTTTTTTTTTGCCGCCGAAGGCGACAAGTTTTTAATTTTTTTTAGCAAAGCCGGCAAAGTTTTTTTTTTTAGGTTTTAATGGTTTTCTTTACATTGAGTTGGGCCTTTTGGGTGAGTCATCTTTCTTTTTTTTTACTCAGCAGTGGGTCTTTTTTTTCTCTTTCTTTCTGGTTGGTGGGCAAAGTTGTTGTTTTTTCCTGGATAGTGGGCAAAGTTTTTTTTTTTTTTTTAAACTTCCATGCCCCCCCCCCCCCTGAGTATCTAATGGTGCGTCCCTAATACAGACAATGCCGTTACGATTTCAGAACCAAGTAAACATAACTTAAATGCATATTTTATTTTATTTATTTATTTTACATGATTAAAAGCAAATATCGGCCCAACTTCTATTATACTGGTACTTAACACTATAGCTTAACAAAATCCCAAACCCTTAACTAAGTGGATTAATCTCAGGGGGTCTTGTTAATTACTTCACCAACTTCAATGGGTGTGTGTTCAGTGTTGCCAACTTAAACTCCCAAACCAAGGCTCAAGTGGTCTCTCATTTATTGTTTGCCAATAGAAAATACATGTAGTCTGACTTCTAAAAATAAGCCCAATGCGGTTACATTGGCAATCCATTTTCCTATATATAAGCATATATAAGTTTGACAGAGGCAAATCCTACCAAACCAAAAATCGTACCAAAAATTCTACCAAACGTAAACATCAATCTGCACTAAAAGTAAACATCAATTCCATGTTGCTGTTAGGTACCAGGGCCAAATAGCCAAGTCAGGCTCGTGTAAATATACCTGATATACTAACGGCAACCACCCATTCTTGGTTTGGTATGGTTTGGTTTGGTTTGGTAGGTTGAGCAACCTTTGTTTTCAAGACTGGTTTAGACCTAGTAAATAGACTTACAAAAACGATGACTGATCTGGTATTTTTCAAAATGATAATCCAAACGAAGAAAAACAACGATGAACCACAAAAATCCACGCTAGTATTAATGCTACGTCCGTATTGATGGAATTCGAAAAATCATCTGTCTCTGTCACTCTCTGGCCGAAAAATTATGAGAACTTTCAAATTCAAAACGCCGTACCCACGCTAAATATGTAAATTATTAGCCATCAACTTTCTCAGACTCCTGGTCTTACCAGCAAGGTGTTTATTATAAGTATCAAGTTTAATCCATTGTCTTTTATATTTACTACACATTTTACGATCTTATATCGATCAAAGGTATGCCGAACTCTCTGGCCGCCGTCAATCGATGAGGCCGATTTGCACTTGATGGGGCCCTCACATGTATCCGTGTGAGCTCTGGGCGGCCCCTTACCGTCTTATAGAAAAACAACAGAGTCCAACACGGTGAACAATCAGCAAAAAATGTCAACGGCCGCATTTTTATTTTTTTTGTCACCCGGTTCATACTGTTCTATACCGGGTCCTTATCGGCCTGGAACCGGGCTCATACCACCTCCTCACCAGGTCCTCACCGGCCGAAACGCTTGGGTACCGACCGAACCGCCTTGATAACGTTATCAAACTGCCCTGTATAAGCTGAGCACTCAAGCTCGCCACTTCTCTCACATTCCGGGAATCTCTGTAAAATACATTTGCCCTCACATGTATCCGTGTGAGCTGGCCGGCTCATTACCGTGTGACAAATTGGTGCAGACGGCGGCACACGGTGATGTCACACGGTGGGCCGTTTCCCGTCCGTTGAACACGTTGCCGGGGACATTGACGGCCATCCGCGCCCGGCAGAAATTTTGAACATGCTCAAAACTCTTGCCGGGTGAGCAAAAGCGGCGGCAAACGGTGAGAGCCCGGTTTGAGGACGGTATAAAGACGGCACACCCGTTTCGCGCCCGTTCACAGGGCGGTAATGGTAGGCGGCCACCTTACCGTCTAATAGAAAAACAACAGAGTCCAAACAATCACTAAAAAATGTCAACGGGCGCATTAATTTTTTGTTGTGGCCACCGGGTCCATAACGTTATATACAGGGTCTTTACCGGGTCCTCACCGGCCGTGTACCGGGCTCACCGTCCTCATACATTTCTAGCTTACCGTTCTCACCGGGTGCATAACACCTCCTCACCGGGTCCTCGGTCCATACCGTTCTACACCGGGTCTGTCCCGGGTTCTCACCGGCCTTGTCCCGGGATCACCGGCCTCATACAGTTCTAGCTTACCGTTCTCACTGTGTCCTCACCGTGTGCATACCACCTCCATACCGGTTCCTAACCGGTCGGAACGCCTGGGTACCGGCCGAAACGTCTTGATTACATCATCAAACCGCCCTTTTCATGCTGAGCGCTCAAGCTCGCCGCTTCATTTGCATTCCGGAATTCGTACGACCAACATCTATAATACTCTCTAAATGTAAAAGAGCTAAACCTCACTCTTTCGAGAGCTTTAGGAGGGACGGCTCTTCTAAGAAGTGGAGTTCACTCTTTTCAGAGTGATTTGTCACTCTTTTAAGAGTGAAAATCGCTCTTTTAAGAGTGAAAATCGCTCTTTTAAGAGTGAACTTCACTCCAAAAAAAGAGCTGTCCCTCCTAGAGCTCTCGAAAGAGTGAGTTTTAGCTCTTTTACATTTAGAGAGTTGCAACATGCCTGCTGAGAGTCCGTTCCGCGAACGGTTACCAGGCTGCATGCGGCCATTCGCAGTCCGTCACTAAGATGGTCGACGTCCACCACCGTCCTGCGAATGGGCGCGAAACGGGTGCGAAACGGGTGCGAAACGGGTGCGCCGTCCTTATACTGTCTTCATACCGGGCTCTCATCGTTCGCCGCCGCTTTTACTCACCCGCCAGGAGTTTTGAGCATGTTCAAAACTCCGGTGGCCGGCAAAGTCCCCTGAACGTGTTCAACGGACGGGAAACGGCCCACCGTGTGTGCCGCCGTCCGCACCCATTTTTCACACGGTAAAGGCCCGCTCAGCTCACACGGATACATGTGAGGGCCCCATGAACAATAATCATAATAAGTTAACCGAGATGATCAATATTCCCCGCAATATTCTCACGGAACTTTTCCGATAACAAGCCGCTATTGGCAATCTATATATATCGATCAAAGGTATGCCGAACACTCTGGCCACGTCCGTCAATCGATGAGGCCGATTCGCACTTGAACAATAATCATGATTAACCGAGATTATCTAACATTCCATCAAACGAATGTAATCGCTACCGAACATTCATCTTTTATTTATTTATTTATTTGAACTTATATTATCCGACTATATGGTTGCTCATTAGACGATAATACCGAGTCAATATCTTCACAAAACTTTTAACAAGCCGCTAATTGTCTTCAAGAGTATCATTTGAACTAATACCCGACGACGCTGCGTTCATTTGGTTCATAACTTCATATTAGGCCTTAAACAAAAATCGATTATCGTAGCCCTTCTAGGCTACACTTTTTGGGATATGGTCACCTTTATTTTTATTTTTCAATTTTCAAATATTATTGAGTGTCTAACACTGAAATTATAATAGATGATATAAACCTAATTATGTATATGATTTATAGAACCTTACGGGGTCTAGCTTTTGGCAATTTCAAACTTTGTTTTGGCAATTTCAAACTTTGTTTTGGCAACCAAAAAAAGATTTATAGAACTCTTACAGGGTCTAACTTTTGGCAAATTCAAATTTTGTTGCCCCTCCAACCCCCCCCCCCATTTTGCCCAGCCCCCAAAGTATTTCTGAACATATTGCCCCCCCCCGTTTCCCGGCACATATCCCAGCATATCAAGGAAATAATGACGTAGCCAGAGGGTAAGATAGGCCGACCACTCCTTCTCCCCGGCCGACCACTCCTTCTCCCCGTCCCCCAATTTTGCCATTGTCGCCTTAATTTTGATAAGAGAAATCATGGTTAAATTATGACGTTCAAATACAAAGATAGCATTTTTTGTTGTATGTGCCTCTTCACAAACAAACAAAATATTAGTAATTCCAAGCCAAAATGTACCTCTATCATAGCAAAACCGGGTAAAATAGCAAAACATTTAACAAAAAAAGCAGTGTCATAAGGCCAAAATATATCTCAAATGTGGCAAAGAAGTCAGGGGTTTTCTTTAAAAAATTTTTTTTTTTTTTAATAGAAGCAAAAATGTATCTCAGTCTTGGCAAAATTAATGTCAAGAAGTCTATTTTGCGTCGCGCACATGCCCCAAAAGATAGAATTTGGGACCAGTCCTTGTGTGACGTTTCTTGTTGTCCGTTTCGGGAGGGGCGGTTGGGTAAAGGGTGGATAGATGTTTTAGAACTTCAAAATATTTACATTTCTTTTTAGAAAATATTAGTCAAAAGTACACATCAAATGGGTCGGAAATTGAAGAAAAAAAATCAAATTCTGAGGGGGGGGGGGGGGGGCACATCACACCTCAGACCCCTCCCCCTGTTCGAGCTTTTAAACCATTTATACTTAAATCAAGAATATATTAGTATAATTATGCTCAACTTCTTTCGAGCATTTAAAAACAAAATATTTATTAGAAATGAAGAGGTGGCTTTTCGATAAAATGTTGGTTACAAGTACCAAATCGCACCATAACTTCGAAAATTGAAAAACAAATCCAATTCTGAGGGGGGGGGGGGGGGGGGGGGGGGGCACATCCCCCCTCAGACACCCCCCCCTGTTCCAGCTTTTAAACCTTCTATACTTAAATCAAGAATATATTAGTATAATTATGCTCAACTTCTTTCGTGCATTAATAAAAAACAAAATATTTATTGGAAATGAAGACGTGGCTTTTCGATAAGATTTGGTCAAAAGTAGGCCTATACACCAGATCGCACTAAATGAGTTCCAAAATTGATGGAAAGATAGTTAAATGTACAATTAAAATACTAAAGATAGACTAAAAGCTTCTTCAATTTATTTTCATGATTTATATAAAAGCTAAAGCATGAAAGTCTCAGCCCGGAGTCTCAGTTATTTTCCCGGTTATTTTACTTAAAAAACGTTATAAATATTTGTTGTCTTGGGTGTTTCAAAAATACAAACGTTTAGTAAAAGAAATAATGAAGAAGCTGGGAAAAGGATGGCTTAGAGGAGGGAGTGGGTGGCATTTGTGTGTGTGGGCAGATTGGATGTTTTTAGGTGGGATATTGGACGAAAAGTGTGTTTTGTTTTTGAACAATCGGAGCTTTTTTCACCAAAAGTAATACAATATTGGAATTTGGCCAGAGGAATTTGGAGGTTGTTATGAATATTTATAATGGAGCAGCGAAGGCCAACTTCCCTGAACAGATTGGAGAACCGTATTTTATTGTACTATGAATGGCATAAAAGATAACAAAATGGGAATGAAGATCTTTGAAAATATATATTTGCGTTAGTTATAATGTGTGTCATATATTTTGTCATCGTGTACAATTTCTTGTTGTGTTTTCCGAGTTATTTCTTGTACATCATAAATCATCGGTCTTTTTCGTCATGCCCACACACTGCCACCAAATGGAACCATTCACCGCCGTGTCGTCAAGCCCACACACTGCCACCAAATGGAACCATTCACCGCCGTATTTGCCGGGGTACCAAACACGCAATGTTTTGCATCAAACACGATGGAAATATCCGGTAAAGAATTTACATCAAACACGATGGAAATATCCGGTAAAGAAACCGGTTTTCGTTCGCACGAAGTACGGTAAATTTACTGAAATGTATCATCATTTTAATGCATTGTTCAAGATAAGAATAACTATCGTTCAGCTAGGCCAATATTACATGTATATGCACGAGTTGCTCGTTGCTCGATTTTCTGCCTGCATTGCTAGCTACACTGTACGCACAGTACATTGTATTCCATTCACAGCCACAACGGGGTTCTGTATGAGCACACGATAGCACTGCTGGTCCGTTTCCGAGTAATACGTCCGTCGTAATGCCTAGTCACGTGATCAACCATTTCCTTTATATACGCTTGTACAGTATTCTCGTCATCAAACCGCAAGTTCATAACTCATAGCCCGTGTACCCATGTATAGAGCCATTGCATTCGGGCTCGATGTACCTGTCGTATTTTAATGAAGAATGAGCAAGCTAAAACTAAAACTGGTTGAGACCCAGTAAAAATATACTAATCCCAGTTTTTATCATAATTGAGGGCGCAGCCTCCAACACATCTCTTAGTGCCCCTTTAAGTAGACTATTTTATATGATACACAAAACATGTTCATTGTGGTATTGATTGTATCTATTTGTAATGCTTGCCTTAGTTCATTCATGGAAATAATGGTGAGATTCACTACTCAACGTCCGCAACAACTTCAAATCACTCAGAAATCAGCCAAACCCAGAATATTAGGTCAAATTCCAAATGATATCATGAAACTACAAACTATAACCTTTGATATGAGACATAGATTGGGTTATTTCGACGATTTTCAATTTTTGTCAAACTTTCAATTTTGGTTACCTAATTACGGAACTGCCCCACGGTATCTCTCAATTACCCATAGTTGTGTGTGTGCGCATGTACATTTTATTGGAGGGGCGAAGCCACTCCATTAGCATGTTATTGCAAAATTTGCACATTTAGGTCTTTCTAGACATTAGTAGAGGCCGCCATGTTTGTAGTCTTTGTAAATTACATGTACCTATGCAGTTTATTTTAACAGTACGCGCAGTCTGTGATGGAGTCAAAGCTATATTTGTTTAGTTGATGATTCAATCAGAGAGATGTTATGGCCATGCGTTTTAAGGTGGGCCCACATGTTGGTGGTGCCGTTTCATTTGTGCGACAAACATACACCATGGTTAGGGTGTAACATTTTAAATAAATGTGCTACATGGTCATATTTGGTACCAAATTGAAGGGAATATATCTGCAAACTACTTCAAAGTCATAAACCTGCCTGTTGTCGTCTTATTTATTAGTAATTGCCAATTAATTAACTCTAAATACCCATTTTTGCACGGTGGTGACCGAGGGGGAGCATAACGAGGTGGAGCATAAATTTTGGACTTTACAGAAGTTAGCTTCTAAGATCACTATACCTGACAGTTACTTGTTTTGTTGAATTATTTAGTTATTCTTTAGTTATTATTAGTCAAGTTTGAAGATCTTTAAGTCTTAATGGTACTAATAAAATTAATCAATTAAATATAATAATAAAAATAATGCCGTTATCAAAATTGATCGAGTTGTGTGCAAAATCGTGCCATAATGCAAAATATATAATAGGAGTGACAGTTTTGAGTTAAAAATTCAATGAGCTGAGTAAATTCAAGTGCAGTCAAGTGTAGATCTGCTAATGGTATTACAAGATCAACTCCTTAAAGTGTTACCACATGTACCAGCATAATGCTCATTTAAGCAGGATGGGTTGAACCAGACTCTCTGGACGACTCCAGATGATCCCAGATGATCTGATAGATACCACACCTCTGGATTACACAAATTTGATAAGTGTGGATTTAGTCATTGCCATAAAATCCTGATGCCATCTACTCATTTTCTTTTACTGCATGTCACATCACAGTATGGCCACACATATTTGGCTGGCACAAAAGTACTTAAAGGACACTTAAATCTTAAATTACCAAATTACTACCAGAGGAGGACACTTGTACAAAGAGGACACTAAGACAGAGGCTCAGGGGCAATTGTTCCTCAAAAGTGTGTTGTATACTATGGAATTGACATTCCACTATGTACCAAAAACCCAGATTTGCATGTTCTTCAGAATGTAGACCATGAGGACATTCTTTTAAACACTGCATTATGATAAACTTCATCCTAGCATCCAAGTATTTTTGTCTGTTTTGAAGATGAATTAAAAACTGTTATTAACAGTAGATTGCATTTCTGCAAACTAAGATACAATAAGGTTGTAAATATTGTTTACATTCATGATCATGTCAAAATTGCTTATAACTAAGAACTCCCAAAAGTTTTATCGGTCTGCTGGTAATTCAGCGAAAATCGATTCAAGTCATTTATTTTTTTACATTATAAGCAATTTTATTGTTCTAACTGTAATTAAGTGTAGTTAAATTTGCAAATATATGGGTTAAAGAAGTTCAAGTGAATAGATTATAGTACAATTTATTCTTCAACTTTTGGTTTATTATTCGTGTACCCGTAATTGTTTTAAATTAGCGACTCAATTTCTTATCGGAAAAGATGATTGCACAAAAATATTTTACTAAACATAACCCCTAACAAGTTATATATCACTGAAAAGGTCTAACTTTGGAAAATTGAAATATGCAGTTGTTTTTGCTACAGGGTGTATAGTCTTTCTTTATCGAAATTTTAAAAATGTAACTTTTAAAAAAAAATCTTCATATTTTTTTATCTCAAACTTATTATTACTTCACCCTATGCCTTTCTGATTGCATTTTTGGATTCCTTGGACAATTTCCTATTAAAAAATGTATGCTTTTTGGGTGTAGGATGTCAAACATTAGAAATATATTTAATTAACCAAAATTGGCGCGATATTTGGAAAATCGCACAATGAACAGAAATGGGCCCACTTCAAAACGCATGGCCATATACATGTATGATAGATATTGAACCGAGATGGCGCAGCCATCGAGGTCAATATCTCATATATGATACGGTATAGAGAAGAGCACACCGGGAAGTAGGAGAATATGTCTGAATGAAAAAAATAATTGTTATTAGGGCCCGACTGACCCGTTTATTTCAAAATTTATAATTCCTGGGTTGATTTAATGAAAACAGTCCGCACGTGCGCTTGGATATGCTTGGCGGTAGTAATTTGTAGTTCTCAGTGTTAGTCCTAGGGTTAATAAAGAGGAAGATATGGATACAAATCATAAGTACTCACGTCCATTTGCCGGAGTAGTCACTAACTGATATAAAGTCTTAAGTCAATGGTATGCAATCTTTTTCATGGAAAGCTCCATGTCCTTGATTTTCCCCGCTAAATTCAAACTTCTTGTCGTGCTGCAAAAATCGTACACGTTTTTAGAAGCTCAATTAAGGGGATTTTTAAATCTGTTTGTCCAATGCACCTAAAAGGTGAAGTTTTTAATGATTAGGGGGGGGGGGGGGGGGGGGGGGGGGGGTGGGGTGGAGTCAAAAGCCCATATATAAGATGTCAATTTTAACAACTTTCCCAAAACTTGACCCATAAGCGTTATACAGGGTGACCCAGAAAATATTGACCCAAAAATCACAAACTTCAAAAAATAATAAAAAATAAAAATAATAAATATGGCATTCTGTTTTCAACAGTTATGTAAACAATTTATTCAGCTTTCTGGTGAACTTTAGATCATGTAAATTGGCCTTACCAAACTAAAGATACACTTAATTGTGTGACAGGGGGTGTTTTCGCCCTTTTGTAAAAGTGAAAAAATTGCAACTTGGTTCAGATATGAAACTTAATTCTGTTCTAAGTACGGTGAGTTAAGTAATCTTTTCTTTTGATCTGTATTTATCAAATTAACATTTTCAAATGAAGTCAAAGGGACTTCAGTTTTTGTTTTCAAAGTCTCTTATATAATACTAATATTGATTTACATAATAAATGAATATTGATGAGATATTGTGCAGAATAATTTATAAAGTTCATTGCACGACTGTTTTCTTTCAAAGTGCATTGTTGCACCCGTTGCAAATTTATATAAAACATATTTCATACTCAATAAATAAGATACGTTAATAAATATATTTATAATCAATGTTAAATTATAAATATTGCACTTCAAATGCAATAGTGGTATAAAAAAAAAAATCATATTTAGTCAAAGTTCTTAAATCTTATTTTACGATAAAAGTTAAAACAAATCGGAAAGAAATGGTTTCAAACAGGCACTTGTTCTGCTCATGTAGCATGAAACCATTTTTTTGCACTTCACTTACACTACAAAACAACACTTCTTACAAAATTACACGCATTTTAAGTTTCGTGTGGCCTATTTTTATGATCTAAAATGTTTCAGAAAGTTAAATGTATGATGCACATAGCTGGTGAACGAGTTATGCAATACGGTATTTTGTTATTTTAATGGTAACAAAAATTTGAATTTTATGATTTTTGGGTTCAACATTTTCTGGGTCACCCTGTATACCATAATATAGCTCATATTACAACCTTTTAAGATTGACTTAAATGGTAAATTTTCGCGCGCTGTGCGCGCATCTACTTTAGGATGCAACGTTGTTCGCTGGAATAAACAACCCAGCTGCGCAATTATTTTACTTATTAGGGTCGAACTGGTGTTCACTGGGAAAAAATACCCTTTGACCCCCCCCCCCCCCCCCCCCCCCCCCTGAAAAAGACCCCAGATACGCCACTGTGATAGATTGTTACAGCAAAATTCTTAATTTGAATTTATCTTTGTTCAAAATGTTAGTATTACCCGATGTGTTACATTACCTATCATACACTCCGAGAAGTGTATCTAAACAACTTCTATAATCAAATTAAAATGCGAGTTGTGAGAGTGTACAAAAACGTGAAGTCACTATTATTTGAACTGTCAATAGGCGTGTTCAAATGCGTAAAATACCGTATGGAGGCTGTTTGAGCCGATAGTGGTAAACTAGACTACCCCGCAGTCGGTCGACAAAACTGAAATAAGTACACAACACCGTAGCTTCAGGGTAGATGCGTGTTCTGAACCCCTGGGCATTGTTATTTACTGACCTCTTTTGACAGTCTTTTGTAGGAATTACTGTAAAGTTTCACCATGGTTTCACTGTTTTGTAGCATATGGTCATAATATGTCATAAGTTGGTGTAAAAATAAGTTACACTCTGTAAATTGAGAGAAAATTCACCAATTTTAATTCCAATCACCATAACTTTTATTGTATATATCCGATCTACACGGAGTAAAGCTATTTGGAAACCAATTATTACAAGGATACCAGATATGTAAATACCAAGTGATCTTATACAGGGTGTGCATTAATTATACAGGGTGTAACATAAGAAAAACACAGTTTTTACTAGTTTTGGTATACCTACAATCTTGTTCAAAACCTGTTGGGACACTATAATTATACGTGCGCATGAAAAATCTTCCGAAATGAGTAAAAAGCTGTCAGTTGAAAGTATAATATAGTCAGAACTAGTTGATGTATAAAACTGCCATCCCTCAACCCCCCCCCCAAACCGATGTAAAACTGCCATCCCTCAACCCCCCCCCCCCCCCCAAACCAAAGTTGGGGCTGATATATATAACACAGCCCGTTGCTGGACGATGCTTTTATATGGACCAACATTGAGTTTAGGGGGAGGGACCACCATTTCACCAGACAATGGACATGCAGGGAGTGTCCCAACAGTTTTGAACATGATTGTAGGTTTTGTTTGTGCTAAAGTATTACATTAAAAACAAGTATAGTAGTAAGAAGGCAGGATAGGGCTTAAAATAATGTAAATCGACCAATCGTCCTCCGTTACAATATACAGGTGGCCAAAATCATGTAGTCCTATATAAAATAATGGAAACAATGCTTTATAGAGAAAAATTGAATTATATTTTGAGTTTTGCAGCAGTAATTATGTTTTGAACCATTGGGTTAGATACCGAGATGAAGAAAAACAATTATTGATTATAGCAGAATTTAGTTGACAACAATTTAATATACAGGGTGATCACAATTTAGAGTGGGACAATTCCAAGAGAAGAAACCTCTAAAGTCTATAAATAATTTTGGATTTTGCCAAACAAAAGCATAGCTTAGAAACACAGTATTAAACACAATAATACGTTTAATGCCTTATCTTGTGCTAGGTACAAAACCACCAAAATATGTAAGGGGCCATATCCAAACTCTCAGTGATTTTAAAGCATTTTTCTACCGATTTTACCCCGGTATTCCAACGAAATAGAACGAAATAACGATGCATTTCGTTGGAATACCGGGGTAAAATCGGTAGAAAAATGCTTTAAAATCACTGAGAGTTTGGATATGGCCCCTAATATATCCAACAAATGGGTTATCAAATCAGTAATACAAAGACACACAAGACGCAAATAGATGACCTCTGGAATTTTAATTGGCAACAAAATGACACACTGCTGATTTCAATAGGTCAACAACTTTAAAAAATAAATTTATATATATTAGTCCACCTTATTTAATTATTTAACACACCAATTAACGACATATGTCCATAATAGAGACGTTGTTGCCCACCCATCCTTGACTGAGCTGGCGACTCTAAATATTTGTGATGCAAGGGCAACGGCCTCACACGATTATTAGGCTAACTACGAATATGTAGCCAGAAGGCTTGTTACTCGGGGGAGGGGCACTGACCAAATCGGCGTGGGGTCCAGGGGTCCGCTTCAGAGGCAAAGCCCCGGGGGCTAAGGGGGCAGCGCCACTTTTAGAGCTGAAAGTATTCTGCCATTTTCAAGGCCATGGGAGGGCTCTCCTGCTACATATTTCTGTCAATAAAGAATTCTGAAGTAAATTATATTTTTGTTTAAATGTCAACACCACTTTGTGCCCTTTAACGGTTGGGGCACGTAAGTGCGTAGTGCGTACTAGAGGCACATGAAATTTGCTATTTTACACAAAGTTGCATTACTTCAACATTTTGGCTTTTCAAAGAGCTTCTATTAAAATGTTTTTATTTTTACTTTTTCCCGAAAACCTCCGGCTTCATTTTACTTATTTGCCACATTTGAGATATATTGTGGCCTTATGATACTGTTTTTATTATGCTTAGCGTGCAAATGTTTTGCTATTTTAGCCATGATTGAGATATGATTTATTTTTGGAGAGGGGGCACATATGCTCGTATTGCACGAAAAAAATGCTCTCTTTGTATTTGAACGTCATAATTTTACTATGATTTCTCTTATCAAAAATGAGGCGACAATGGCAAAATTGGGGGACAGGGGAGGAGGAGTGGTCGGCCCCTCCCTAACCCTCTGGCTACGCCATTATTGCCTTGCTATGCCGGGAACGTTCAAAATAAGGGGTGGGGCATGGAAACTTACTATATATGTAACAAAACAAGAACTCTACCCTCTACTATCTCTTTTTTTCTTCCTCTTTCTTCTTTTTCTTTCTTTTTCTTCTCCTTTTTTTGGTGCCAGGGACCCGGGTGTACGTGCCCCAGCCCCCCTGGTTCCGTCAGTGGAATGCACAAAATAGCTCATCAATTATCCTTGTCAAAACCAATATATATATTTTTGCCATAATCGTCAACTCATCCAACCCTGTCCACTGATCCCACGCTTAATATTTGGTTGTTTGATACAGCTTACCGCATCTCGAATAACGTTAATTAACAATTCAATAGAAATGGGGAACGTTATAGAAAAATAGACGTGAATAGATCCCGGGCATACACCCTACATGTAAATAGATTCAGTTGAACTTATGGCTTAGAAGGACATATGGAATTTCTGTCACCCTTTCTGTCAGCTAAGCAGTTAGCAGTAGACGCATATCACTTGTCCAACATGATTTCTACATTTCACCGGTTGGTATTGTATGTGGCACTGTTTTGCCTGCAAGTACATATCTCTTTGCAGAACATTGGTAAGTTATCGTCATTTAAGCAGCCTATCCTAGATCACATTTCGATGAAAAAATTGACTGTCTAAAAAGTTGGGACAATTTTGCAATCAAATTTATTTTAAATGAAATGCTACCTGGTCATAACATGTTGCACATAAATATATGTAAAGCTGATGCGATACAAAAGTTAGTAGAAGAGAGCGGGGAGTGTTCGCCCCATTTTCATTTGAAGAGGTCTAGAGACGCCAATTTTAAAGATTGAATGGACCTATTTTATTATTTTTTATGTTTCCACAGTGTATGGAGCACTCGTGCTTTTATTTTCTTAATCATATATTTAAAACATAGGCCTAATATTAAGAATATTCATTTTTTTATTGTTGATATTTTACAGAAATCATGACTCGATCAGAGAGTCTCCCATACCACCAAATATCGTTAACCTTATCTTAGTGGTTCACGATATTCAAAGATACATGACGCTCTCACTCAGTCGAGTCGACAAACAAATATAATATATTTTGATAGAGATAGAAAACAAAAACAAACAAAAAACAACAACTAATTTATACGTTTAGACACGTTTTTAATTCGTTCCATTGTTCTGTATTTGTGATTGGAATCCTCTGGTGTTTTTTTGAATTAGCTAGTAAATCATTAACTTTTTTAACGTCTAAATAAAACAAATGGAATATTGGAATCTCTTTTTGGGTTTCGTTATATATCATGCGGAACTTGTAGGCCTATATTGCATAACATGCAAGGACGATTATAACATTGGCTATATCAAATTCAGAGTTATTTATTTTCCAGCCACAAATTACGTATTCAAGGGATATTCTGAAAGAATTATATTTAAGAGTTCTCAAACATGTTGTTATCTGTTTCCAAAAGGACTTATTCTTGATACATGAGACAAAAAATGTGTATAATCATCAAGTTGTTTACAGAAAATACATTTGTCTGATTCGGTTAATTTCCATTAAGTAGATTATAAATCAGGTTAAATTGAAAGGGACCAATCTTGTTTAGAATTCTATTCTTAATCTTAAACAAGAATATGTTGTACCAGTCATTTCTTGGTGTCAACTTTTGTTCCCAATAGTTAATACATTTTGCTTGTTGTTTATCTTGATTTAACATCATATAAATGTTTTTCGAACTTAAGGGGGGACTTAAGGAAGTTTTTTGTTGAAGTTTGTTTGGTGCTGTAATTATTGAACCATGACTCAAATGTATATAAAAGTATACCAATTTGGAAAATGGATCAGAGAATCCAAATTTGGCATTAATTTTGACCAAAAATGTTGATTTTTTGAGAAAATCACAAAAAATCACTTTTTTGACCCATTTTTTTTAAACAAAGCTAACAAACACAATTTTGAGTTAAAAATGCCCAAATCACTACTGGAGGGACGATTTTTTTTTTTTAAATCTAATCCAATATTTTTTGAAATTTTGACAAAAAAGTGTAAAAAAAAAAAAAAAAAATCTATTTTTTCACGTTTTTTGGCACTTTTTGGTCAAAATTTTCAAAAATATTAGATAAGGTTTAAAAAAAAAAAAAACATCCCTTCATTAGTGTCTTAACATCATTATAAAGTGATTTGGCCATTTTTTACTCAAAATTATTTTTTGTTAGCTTTGTTCAAACAAATTTGGGTCAAAAAAGGGAATTTTGTGATTTTCTCAAAAAATCTACTTTTTTGGTCAAAATTGACGCCAAATTTGGATTCTCTGATCCATTTCCTTTCCAAAAATGTATACTTTTATATACATTTGATTAATAGTTCAATAATTACAGCACTCACAAAATTCAAAAAATCAAATCAAAAACTTCCTTAAGTCCCCCCTTAACATAGAAACATGTACATTTTGGTCATTTATTTATTAATAGTTTGTTCACACCATCTTAGATCTCCTTTTTGATCCTGTCTTTCCAATATTGAATGGACCTATTGATGTCATGTGAAAGATGGCTACATACGACCATGATCTCAGTACTTAAGCCTTACTGTTAATACCCACAAGATCATTGTCACCAAGCTTGTTTGTAATGACCTTTGACCCCTTTCTGTCAACTCTTTAAACTATTTATTGCTGTTTTGGGAATAACGCAATCTGAGGCAATCTGAGGATCAATCAATGGCGGTCAATCTGAGGAGCTCTACAATGGCGGTCTGTGGACAGGTCAAGAATAGTGGGATAAATGTGTGACTTTGCACAGTGACCGTTTAAAGATGTCTGAAGGGTCACATAACGAAAAAGGTTTCTGACTTCTTCACTTCTTGGTGATTTCAAGAACTTTTGATACCCTTTGAATAGGTTGAATTCCTTTTAACATTGGCTACAGATGGGGATCTGTGAGAAAAACGTTGAATGTACTGGTCATTGGTTATTCGATTGAATACATTAGATATATTACAAATAAAAGATGCACTGTTAAAAAACCAAAAAACCTTTTGATACCCCCTCGTATAGGAATACATATTATGTGTGTACATATACAGACCCGGGATGATCCCCTACTCTTTACGAAGGAGTCTGACCTTTTTAACGTGCTCGGGGATAGCTCTTCCGATGCACGGAACACAATTTCTACGTGACTTCCGAACCACGAGGCAATTGAGACTAAGTACCTTGCCCAAGGATACAAACATGTTGGCTGTAGCGTGGCTAGAACTCACAACCTTTGTATTGTGAGACCTGCATGATATCCACTAGACTACACATGCTCTATTTTATTCTCAAAATAAAAGAAAACACAACTAATTAGGCCTATTCATAAAATTAAAGTAACTAGAAAATGATGGCAAAAGTCGTCCTATTTTTGGACCTGGCATATCATTGCGAAATTTTGTGATAACGAAGTCGTGTTTGGTATGAAAATGTAGAGCATTTCCCCAGCTTTCCATACCCACCGCCATATTTGACAAATTCTGCCACATCCGGGCACTGCACAAATGATACCAGAGGGCTGTGTGTAAATACGACCAGGTCTCATACAATCTGAGGCTGTCTGGGGATAAATAAATGGTCAGCCTTGGAGTGAGAAACTGAGGTCCACTGACTCTGAATAAGTGAACTGGTAGTAACTGACGTGTGTACTTTTCCCATATTCCCATTTTTGCTAACCCTCATGATTTGTCAAACTACACTTACAGCATGTGTCGTAGAAAGAGCCAGGGGTCCCAACTCAATGCATAATATGACCTTATGTGCAACCGTCAGAATAGTCAATAAAATAGTTAAAAATTAAATATTGGAAGAGACTTGAAATCCATCTGTTTTAGTACTCTATTAAAGATCTCTCAACTCTTACTACAGACCAAGCAGTAAAACAGAGCTAACCAGAGGTCCTCACTCATTGAACAGCTAGCCTACATTCGGCCATCCAAAACGTTGAGTTGCGATATACAATGACACTGGTTGGGAAAAAACGCAAGGCCATGGTCAGAGAGTCGGAAAAGAGTCAAAGACCACCAGATCGTACATGTATTTCCATCAGAAGGAAACATATATCTAACTCAAAGTCGATGGGGGCCATTAACTGGATTGTTATAATTGATAAACATGACAAATGGCTATTTTTTATCTTTCATGTATAATACAATACACAAGCATGACGTTTTTTGTTATAATAATTAGCTTTTATTATTTCGTTGAGACGTCTGGGGGGAAAAACATATATAATGTGCAATCAAAACACTCATACACAATACATAAGACACGCATGTTATCCCAACCTACAATTTTAGCAATTGCTTTTTCTATTTTATTTCATCAGCGGTAACCGATATGACATGTAATGACCCAAGCGGACTGGGTAGCCAGACCCAAAATGGTATCCAAGCAGATTGTACCGTGATGGAAGGGGATGGAGAAATATCAGTGGGAGTGGTTATTGATTACCTAAAGAAACGCACAACTCCGAACGAGTTTAGTAAGTAAATGTGAAGTACTAATCTGCAAGGGAAACCTTTGAATTTACCTTAGTTACATTTTCATCGAGGACCATATTAATTATGATGAAAAATTCCAGTTTCGTAATTTATCCTTAAAATACATCTCCTCCTATACACATCCCTTACAGATTTGAAATGTGAGACATAATATATAGCAACTGCACTCTGTTGTTCTTTTATCGCCTAAAAGTTCAGTTTTGAGTAGTGGCTTAATGCATGCATGACACTTAATCTCCGCCCACATAAATACAAGCTATTGGTGTTGAAACAATGAAGAGAATGACATTAAATTAGAGAAATCGCCATTCGTAGAGCTCGGATCATTCACATATCGGATAGAGAAAATACTGAACTTCAACGCTATATGTTGTTTTTTGAGAATGGCTCATCAGAAGAAAAACAGGGGCCGTTTAATTATTCCGCTGAATTTTTGACTGTTCTTTATCAGATTTGTTATACCAAGCGTTCAACTTCATCGATTTCTGAACAATTTTGTTTATAGATCGTTAAAATCGGCTCACTAAAACGTCTAATATAGTGACATTAGTAATATCATTTAATCAATTTTTGAGAACTTAAAGGGGCATTAAGAGATGTGGTTGAGGAAGCGCCCTCAATTACAAAAATGTATGATAAAATCTGGGATTTGTATATATTTTACAATTATATTACGTCGTTTCAAAAATGCTGGTAGAGCCGCAACCAGCATTTTACATGGTTAAGAGTGGTATTCCAACATATTTAAAACATTGTTTTAATCAAGTTTTGCTGGGTTTTTTTAAAGTAGAAACAACAAAAATGGCAATTTCTAATGTTCATCTTGAATTCTGAAGTAAATTAATTAATTTAAAAAAAATTCAACATGACATTTTGTCCCTTTAATAGTCATAGATCATAATATTGCGCTCCTCTGGCTGTTGCCACGTTAGCTCAATCGTTAAGAGCATTGTATACTCTCTCCCAGGGGTCGCATTCTGACGCGTCTGCGCGTCCTAATAGACCTCTCACTTTCTTAGTGACGCGTCAGATCTCTAATTGGAAAGACTTGCGGGTCCCGATCAAAATTGAAGGGACCCCTTAAATTTGACGATGTATGGAAATGGAAGCCTTGCAAAACTCTGTAAATTACATATCCATCCTTTGCTCACAATATAAATACATTAAAACTGTCCGTAAAAAAGTAAAATTTTCAAATACCCGAACTTCAGGACCCCTCAACTTTTTTGGGGACCCCTTAAATTTGTTTTTGAAGTCCTACGGGGTCCTGACAAATTTCATGGGACCTCTCACCTTTTTGATCCAGTGCTATCCCTGCTCTCTCCCATCTGCTTTGATTTAACACAAAGGTTGCAGCTTCGAATCCTGTTAGAATCACAAGATTTAAAAAAATAATTAAATCGGCATTTAAATGAGCCAACCAAAGCAAGTCAGACGGGGCGTCTTGAAGATAATTCCTCTCTTAGGGTTGTGTATAGTTCATTATCCATTGTTCTTCACGTCGATTATATGCAAATGCACTACCGGGAGTAACACAATCACGGTGACCTTTCTTTGGATCAACTGTGCGTTATTAGAATCCTATAGTAATGCATGCTACATAATTATTATGTTGACCTTACACGCCTCAGACTTCCGGTTGTGCATTCGTAGAAGCTTGAACAGTATAAAAGGCAAACTTGGTGACATATGAAATAGAGTTAAGATGGGGACATCTCAATCTTGCGATATTCCCAAAGTATCTGGTTGGTCAGAGTGTGTCACTTGTTGATCGCCTTGAATATCTAGGAACACATCGATTGATTAATCGTTCAACACATCAATGAATATGGACGTCTATATATCTATAGCAAATAATGTTGAAAAACATTATGTCTTAAATTTTACATTTGTATAAATCAATGACCCATTCTGATCTGTTCATGACCTTTGGCGCCAATGTCCTTATTTGACTTTTTTCTTGTCTTATCAAAAGACATAAGATGAAATAAGTTCAAAATCGGAGAATGCCTTAAATGTATAGGTATAGGTAAATGACCCCTAGTGACCTCATATGACATGCCACTTTTAATCGCTGAAGACCCTATGTGCATGGACCCGTGGAATCTGTTGACCAATTGTGACGGTTATCAGCCAATTCCTCTGAGAAAAGTAGCATTTTAAGTGAAGATGTGAAGATTAACATTTTGAACCCTAGTGACCCCCAATATTTTTAAATTTTAAAAACCGGAGTAATACATATGGGTGTGGTCATAAGGAATATGTTTCGTTATGTCGTTTCGCTGAGGATCACGGGCGTTTTAAGTGAAATAACTTTTGACCCTAATGACCCCTGTGTGACCTTTGACATTAAATTGTGCAGTCCCTATATGACGGTCAGGTAGGGGTCCTACTAATTAATTCTGGTGATTGTAGGATGTAATATGTAGGAGAAGCATTTTTTGATAGGTTTGCAAGATAGATAGATGAATATGGCTAACCTATAATTTGCAAACCATACGTATGGTAGCAAATCCAAAACGATTACCTTAAACACAACTCCTAATTGACATTATACACATACGAGGGTCGGTCAATAAGTAATGAAAGGGATCATGGTACACTCTTGGAAAAAAGGGTGCTTCAGGGGTTCTTAGCTGTCCCGTATATATGGAACCCTGAACCTTTAAAGGTTCAAAATGAACAAAAAATGCGTCTTTAGAACCTCTAAAGGTTCTCTAAAGAAGTTTGTTGGGTTCTTTAAACTAAAAGAACCTTTAACCCTGGGGGTTCCTTATACGGGACAGCCAAGAACCCCTAAAGCACCTTTTTTCTAAGAGTGTATGGGATGCATGAGTGATTCTATCGACATATAGTGAGATCAATAGAAAGTATGCACCTTTGTCTTTCAAACAATACACTTTTGGATTTCTAAGTGAACTTTACTCCCCCTAAATATCTTATTTATGAGGTTTTAGACCATTTAAAGATGTTTCATACACTCTGAATGCCGCTGAATACAAACACAGTTATACACCCATCTTTATTGATATGTCCCTGGCAGGATCATGTCAATTTAATATAGAGAAGTTACAAACATTCATCATGGGCTGATTCCCATTCAAATCCATAGAGGTTCTTAAATTAAAAAGAGTTTAAAAGTGCGCGGTCTCAAACCCGGTCCCTCTATGTTGTCGCGACCAACAAAGGATTATCCACCACTAGACCACAAATACTGTGTTAACGTTGACACCTGATAAATCGAGCGCCAATGTATACACATAGTCTTTGTTGATTGTCTCAAGCGACCGAAATACATTGTGGTAAATATTAACTTAATTTATAAATGCCCTATAAGTCTTATTCTAGCAGAACATATGACTAGCGAAGCACAAGTTTAAAAGTGCGCGGTCTCGAACCCGGTCCCTCTTCGCTGTCGCGACAAACGAAGGATTATCCACTAGACCACAATGACTGTGTTAACGTGGACACCAGAGCGCTACTGTATACACATAGTCTTTGTTGATAGTCTAAAGCGGCCAAAATACATTGTAGTATAAATCACCTGTAAGTCTTATTTTAGCAGAACATAGCGAAGCTCAATTAAATCCACGCGAGGATCGATATCAATCAAAGAATATAAGCCGAAGTGAATTGAATAAATAGTATATAGACTCGGACAAACTGCCGTTATATAAATTTACAAAGCCCTTTATACACGGTCTTGAACTCGGTCCCTCGTTGCTATCGCAGCGTACCCACTGGACCACATAGCATGACGCTATGTACATAGACTATGACGAGCACTATGTACGGTCTTTGTTGAGCATGTTGAGAGTCTCAAGTAGCCGAAATACATGCATCTGAATTGTACACATAAATATACCATTTTGCATTACCTTAATAAATTCGCATCGAATTCACCACATAATTAATTGTAACAGAATAATTCCCCGTTCATAGCGTAACCCTGAAACTGTATATTTATTGTTGTCTGAAGTAGGTCTTTTTACATTTCCCCCTATATAATACATACAGTTATAGCGACAAGTCCAGCTCTAAACATCCCGGATGAATTGATCGCTAATCCTGTCGAAGATTATGCTCATGTTGGATTCGGCGCATTTGTTGGAAATTACGAATTTTCTATTTTCATTAATGATGATAAAATCGTTGAAGGGCCTGAATTTTTTCTAATAAATGTGTATGACCCTATTGATTTTGATATGGCGAAAAAACGACGAGATGCGTCTAATCCAGATGGATCTCCGGCTCCGTGTCTAAGAATATTGATCATTGATGACGACGGTAAGTAATATTTGTATTGCAAATATTATTGACTTTAACTTATTATTTATTGCAATAGCATGAGGTCCGGAGCACCAAGAAGTCGACCTGGCCAATATGACATTTCAACATACCCATAAAATCATGATTCAGACGGCTAGTTTTTATATAGATTCTCTTACGAAGAATAAGCTCTGGCGATAATTAAATGTAATAACAACAAAAAGTCGAACAAAGGGTATAGTTCACAATGTGACACCCCCCCCCCCCCAAAAAAAAGGGGTCAAAACTGATCTTTCTTTTTTAAATTTTGTGTTGGTTTGGGGTGGGGATGTGGATTTCTCTTTAGATATTGTATGGCGGGAAAGTATAATGTATGTGTCTTTCACTGTCTTTTAAATGTTTGAAATATATATCAAGTAAATCCAATGCAAATTCTATGAGATCCCCAGTGTTGACCTGAGGTATGTTAGAAACCGTTTATGGGGAAAATCACCCATACAATGCATTCGACTTTCGAGCTTTGGACATTTAAAGGAATATTATGTGATCTTTGTCAAACTTTTACACACATTATTTTCTCTCTAATAATGAAGTTTGGCTATATCAGGAAAGACATTCCTGGACTCATAAATTGATCTTGACTGTATTTTCCGTAGAAGAATCTCATAAATTTACTAAATCACAATGACAATCTGGCTCCAATTATTTAAGGAATTTTCAACATATTTGTCATAAAAAACCATTCCGTACTATATTGTGTTCACTTGTGTACAGTTGCGATCGTGGTCGAAAACACTGTGAACGGCGTAACACGGTGTCAAACCATAGAATTCAATTTATGAACAAAAAAACCACTTAGAAAATAAGTTGTTAAGGGCAGACCCCGACAATTTATGTTACGTCTTCAAACCATGATTTTGACGTAATTGGGAAACGTATCGCTCGTAACTTGCAAGATATTTACAATTTATGATCAAAAATGCAAATCTGCAAGAAAATCTGCTTCCAGAGTAAAGATCAAGGGCATAGAGGGCATCACTTGCAAAATATCTCATTATAATTATGCCTTTGAGGTAAGGGTTAATATCTCATTATAATTATGCCTTTGAGGTAAGGGTTAGAGCTGGTTTATGTTTAAGGGTAAGGACTAAAATTATTGGTAATGGTCAGGTTTTGTTTTGTTACAATTAGACGAAATTATGTTAGACCATGTGGAATTGTATTGTGTAACTTGATCTGTACTTACAATTATCACATTGCAGTATGTTTCCAGCTTTCTGACAACGTCTTCGTCACAAATGAAGGTTCGACATTAACCTTCCAGATCAAACGAAAAGGACGTCTAAACAGTTCACAGAATATCAGTGAGTGTGATACACGTACTAGGGTTGGTGCATCCTTGGTGTAAGACATTAATAAGTGTCGATACATTTTTAAAACTTCGTAACATTATTCGAATAAAACAAATGAAAAATACATGGGAAGATTAATCACAATAGTGACATTCCGGTGATGCATGGTCAGCCATGTTTGGGATTTTAAAGTTTTTTTCTACATTAAAACAGGGAGCATTTGATCAAATTTAACAAAGCTATATTTGACTCAAGTAGATACTCAAAATCAAATATTGTTTAGTCCAAAATAAATCAGGTTGTAATGTTAAAAAGTCAAGAAACATTAGCTGGTGCATATACATATGGTCTGTAGGCCTACTCCGTATAATTATGTTTAAAATGATAATCAGGAGCGCATGTTGGGGATATTGATAGAGCATGCAAACAATAGGATATTCCAGCATTCAGGATCGTAATCACTATTTCTGTTTATTATTTCAGTCGTTCGCACAGTAGATATCACAGCTTCTGGGGGAAGTGATTACGAAATCCTTGATGAAAGCATTATTCAGTTTACTGATAGCATATCTGAAACGAACGACGACGGATCCATTGTTATATATACCGACTCAAAAGATGAGGAAACTGAGACATTAAAAATCATGATTTTGTCATCTAGTGAGGGAAGCATTGTGGAACCATCGGAAGCAGTCATCATAATACTTGATTCAGGTAAGTTAGTTAAGGTTGCACACCACCAAATACATCTCCCATAGGTTTACACGTGAAATGCACAATTTTAAAATGGATATTTCACGACGTTATAAGAAACTGGTATCTTGAAATTTGGTTTCAACTTGAAGATGAAAGCCATGACTACTAACTCAACAACTCATATAGGCCTATGGGGGGTAACCGGCATTTTTTTGAGCTAGAGCCTTTTCAAAAAGTACGAGTTGAGTTTTCCTGGTCACACGCAATTGTTGATTTAGATGATGGCGTCAGATACCGGAAATGACCTGAACACAAATGTCTCTGTTAAAATATTAAAAAATCATCATTGCATCAATTTTTTGGACCTGAAGAACGCTGATGTGTCTGTCAAAATTCACACTATATTAATTTCGCCATAGCATATAGTAAATACCCTAATTTTAAACTGTAATTTACAATAGGTCTCCCCTTTCGGCATAGAAACGGGCCGGTTTTGGACTATTGCCTCAAAGGGGGTAGGGCCAGACGTTATTTAGTGGTGTAAAACCTTAATCGTACTCGTGATAACCATTAAATAATGATGTCTTAATTTCCGTATGTAATGTTTTGTTTATGACACTTTGATGAAATTATGACATGCCGGGTTGTTAGTATTAATGTGGGTCGTTCTTTACTTTGAAAATCCCAGGACTTTTTACTTTCGATATGGATCACTATGAGGTAACAGAGGGGGATGACGTTACATTCCGAGTTTGTCGATCAGGCCATTTAGCATCCGACTCATCAGCAATCAGTAAGTTGATAGTAGGCCTAGCACAGATATTTTCCACTACAAATACAGGGTGAGTCAAAAAGAAGTTTACCCGGATTGGTGATGTTTTAAAAAAACAAACAAATGACACTCAAGAGTTCAGTAAAGCATATATTTAACAAGCATTCTCTCCTGCTTATTAGGAAAAAAGAATGACACAAATTGATCATTGCTAAGACTAAGAGGAGTTATGCCTATTTTAATAAAGGTACTCATTTTGCAAGCTGTCCACGGAATACTTGACAAAACAAATGTAAAGTAAGCATTTTAGCTTGACAAAACATGAGCGCTTTCAGTAAAACAGGCATAACTTCTCTTAGGAATGATCAATTTGCTTCATTGATTTTCTCTAATAAGCAGCAGAGTATGTTTGGTAAATAAATGCTTTACTGAACTTTTAAGTGTCATTTATTTGTTTTGAAAAACATCACCAATCTCGGTCAATAGGGAAGTACGCAGCTAAAATGCATACTTTACATTTGTTTGGTCACTCCTCTTAGCAATGCTCAATTTGTGTCATTCCTTTTCCCCAATAAGCAGGAGAGAATGCTTGTTAAATATATGCTTTACTGAACTCTCGAGTGTCATTTGTTTGTTTTTTAAAACATCACCAATCCGGGTAAACTTCTTTTTGACTCACCCTGTATATACAGGATAATAATGTATTATCGTATATAAAAGTTATGAAAAGACCCAGTGCTAAATTTTGTTAGCGAACAAGTAAAATTATATGTGGCACTTTGGTAGTGGCTTGTTTAAATATTTACTAATTTTTTAGATGACGTTGTAAAATTGTTCACATGCTCCCCGAATAGGATGTAAACCACCAAACTGTTTCCACTCTTTCTAATATATAAATGGATGTACACGAACGTGTATACTACAATATGTTTGTTATATACCTTATTTCATGTATTCTTGCTACCTTATTTCGTGTACTTGGCACACGAATAGCAAGTCTTTGCTCGCATTTGCCCAAAAAGCTTTTTAGGGGCATTGAGAGATGTATCGATATACTAAATGAGCAAATATACTAAAAACTAAATGAGCAAATAACGTAAAGATAATCATCAACATAGCCGGCCCTATCCAAAATGTCATGCAATTCCGACATCGCCTTCATGCCAAATAAGCAAATAACGGCACTTCCGGGTTGAGATTTGCAGCGAAAGTCCGTGAGTAAAACGATAGCATGACTTCCGAATTCAATACATAGTTTCGATATGGTCATATCGAAACTAAGAAAATCGTGAAATTTTATATGATAAACGGCGAATGTTGGTAAACTGTTTCAGATGGTAGTTAGTATTATAGTCTATCCATCTGAGACCGATCTTCCAACCATGTGACCCAGCCGTTCCATTGACTGGGAGAGGAGGCTATTTTCTGACGAAAATATCGATGGAATCAGTAGAGTGAAAAACGGCCATAATAAAAGACAATTATGTTACCCACCTACTGTTACTACAGGCCTCTACGAACAGGTACATGTAGAGTGATAGACCCCGATGAAGACAACCTTTCATTTTATAAGTCAGAAAATAAACTTTATTTAGTTTGTCAACGTTCAAATTGTATAATATTTGTTTGAATATGAAAATCATACCTTTCAATATTGATACCATATCATTGTAAGCGTATTTGTTTCTTTCTATACTTAACAAGGAAATGTGATTGATTCGGACATGCAGACAGAACATAGGGATACGGAGATTCATATCATTTTACAACCATTTTATCTTACTATGAGCCCGGCCAATCCGAGTGAAAATATACATTATTTACTGTTGGAAACATTACAAGATAGCAAATAAAAATTAAATGTGGCCTCCTACAATATGCTAAATGTTAAAGGTCCATTACTTTCGATCTTTTTCAGCTTTGTGATTCTATTCATATGCCGAAATCACAGGTGACGATTATGGTAAATGTTCAAAGTCCATCACTTTCGATTTTTTTCAGCTTTGTGATTATATTCATAGGCCGAAATCACAGGTGACGATTTCAAAGCCTTTTGATTTCAGATAATACGCAAATGGTTCGATATTTGTCTCTCTTTGAATGGTACACTAGACATAGCTGCTATGTGCATGTGTGTGATGAGAATACTATGCATTGGAACAGTGTTGTGTGTGTTTGCATAAGGCAGCATAATTGTTTCAATTCACATTATAGATGAGGTTCGACCGGAGGTTGGAATAAAATGGGATCCTTCGACAACTAGCAAATATACGCCAGAAGACAGCACATCTTATTTTTACTCATCTCCCCTGCCCATCCGAGCACCAAAGATCGCTCTCAGATGGATAGACTATAGTATAATTTATATATATGCCTAAGTATTACTCTGATGCAAAAAAAAATGATTTCCAGGCTAATTGAAGGCGCACTCCCATACGTATCTCTCAATGCCCTTTAAAGCCATTGGCCATAACTGAGCTCAGCTTAGTGTTAAATATAGTCGCTAGTGCTAAAGGTACCGGTGTTTTGTCGGCAAATTAGCAATGTTCGGTGACTCCCAAATCCTGAGTATGCCACTGTTATATATTTAAAGGTGGATGTTTAGATCACTTTAGCTTTTTTTGCCCATCAACATATTTTGATATCAGAAGAAACCCCATATTTTTCTCATTATTTCGGCGGTAAAATATTTGGCGCAAGATGTTCCATTTACATGATTTAGACGTTTATAGGCCAAAATGAAGAGAATTATTGCCAAAGGTGATTAACCAGCCGGCCCGTTTGTGTACTTACTCAATGGGTAAATTTCATCTTTTCCTCTAAATAATAACCATTAGAATTATGCAACTTACGTCTAAAGATGACCTTCATGTAGAATAGAAAATATCAAGTTGAAAATCGGGGCAGCTATCGGAACACCTACCTTTAACATGTTTAAGCAACAGCCAGTTTTGTTTTGCCAGACAATAAGTAAATTGAGGTATCGTAATACAGTTGTATGTGAATGACTAGCCCAGACGACTATTTTATAATAAGTAATAACGCGGCGTTTTTAGTGTTTGTATGAATATGGCAACCTGGAAGTCAGGCTAAAATGCTCATGTAAACATCAGCATTATTTATCAGAGAAATAAATCATTGACAGTTGACACTGAAACCCTGGCCCCAGATGCCAATTTCAATGTTGAACCAAAGACGTTGTTGAACTTTTACCAAGATGCATTATGGTTGTATTGACATTGGACTTACCGAGATGCATTAGGGGGCTATCATTTTCTTCAGGAGGGGGGGGGGGGGGGGGGGGGGGGGGGGGTCACAAATATGTTAATGGCCGTTGTTAATAAATTTATAACCCCCCCTATTCGATACAAAATAATTTTATGACCCCCCCCCCCGCCTATCGAAGTTAAGATTTTTGTATGCCTAAAATAGCAAATAATGAAAGAATAAACAGGAGAGGTGTTGTAAATATGTACAGTTATAAGGGATATGCTTAAAAAATTGCCGTTTCGAAATTTTAGAATCTGAATTGCTACACAAAATTATAACCCCCCTATTTAAGATTTTACAAAATTATGACCCCCACCCATATTTGTGACCCACCCCCTCCCGAAGAAAATGACAGCCCCCTTAGGTTGTATTGACATTATAACTTACCGAGATGCATTATGGTTGTACTCACATTTTTGGAACTTACCGAGATTACAAAGTGCATCTGAAATTTTTTTAATTCATATTTAATGCCTTCAATCCTTCAATGGGAAACCGTACCCTATCATCATTATCATAAATTATCATCATTATCATATGATGAAACCCCGAGTGAAACCACTATTTTGTATTATGGCGCACGTTCTAATTTGATTTCAATCAGTTCGAACCTCATCTTTTCAGACCAACACACATGACACATGGCTAAAGTTGACAGACAGATTCAGTAATACGGTACTTCATAAACCATTTATACGCACTAGCGGGATGCCCGTCCTTCGGACGGGCTCTCGCTAGTAAGAATAGAGCTTACCGGATAGAACACCTACAAAATTAAACAACACATAGGCCCTAAGTGTTGGAAAAATTATCAAGAAATTTGTAAGAATACATTAATGGGTTCAATAATGGAGGCCTAATATCTGAATGCTTCCCGTCATTACCCAAGCTATATCCCACGGTTCTTTTAAGAAACCACACTATTTCATTACACCTCGAGGCCCTCCCTCTTACGCAATTTAGTATCATTAAACAATACACATAACTATTTATGGATTTCAAAAAGGCCGTAAATTTCTTCCGTGAGACACATTCGCCATAGCATATCTATGGTCTGTGGTTTATGTCAATTTTAATTTTGTTGTAATTGTAGAGTTAAACGGGCGTTTACGGGTCAACTGAGAATATGGGCATAGGGTATAATAGGAGATAATTTGTATTGACAGGGTTCATTTGTTATTTTATTCAATACACAATCACAAACAAATCTATATGGATATTCAAGGTACGTATTATGATGATGCTGTAATAGACTTTTCACCCATGACCATACTTAACATGCTTGATGAGGCATGTAACACAACTTCTTACCAACAAATTAAATTATTATACCCGATAACTTCGTTAACTATTTAAAGTATCCAATGAATATTTTACAAATACTGAATGCCTGAGAGTGTAATGGTAACTACAGTATATCGCGAGGTCAAATTGGGATTTGTTGCCATTGCACGAGGCGAAGGCGAGTAATGGAATAATACAAATTGGACCAAGTGTTACAGTTAGATTTACTATTCCACACACGCTAGGCATTCCATATTTTTTATTATCATGATATCTCATCATACTTTTGTAGCCATGTGATGGTAAAACACATGGTTGAAATCAGGCCTATCGTGATAAATAAAAAAAACCATGGCTGAAACAAGGCATATTTTCAAAATCTCACCTTTTACGTTATACTAAAACCGCTTGAAATGGAAAAACAACTCTTAAATGATTAATCTACAATCCTGGAAAAAAGTCTTGGAACGCTTACTTGTTAACAACGGAAAACTAACACCCCTTTTCTCCCGTGCAATGTTGACAAAATGTCAATGTCTTCAGCAGTTATTTAAATGGACATTAAGTGGTGTTGAAAATTTTAAATGTTTAAAAATTTATTTTCAGAATTCAAGATGAACATTAAAAATTGCCATTATTGTTGTTTCTACTAACAAAAACACAGCAAAACTTGATTAAAACAATATCATCGCTATTTATTGAAAAACGCCCTCTATGCAAATATGGTTCGCGTTATGTATCACGCGTACTGCAGGGAGATACTGTCGGACGTAAAATGCTCGTTGCGGCTCTACGAGCATTTTTGAATCGACGTTTTCTTGTACAAAGAGGGCTGAATTTTCTTAATCCTTATAGGTGTAAGTTCATACATACATATAAAATATACTAATCCCAGTTTTTATCATAATTGAGGGCGCAGCCTCCAACACATCGCTTAGTGCCCCTTTAAGGTGTCCCGACATTGATTGATGGGGTGGGCAGTTAAAGAAATTCGGCACATAATACCCAAGTGTTCGAAGGACTTTTCCCCAAAAATTGTAGCGTAAGTATTTTTACGATGTTTACGGTGATTTTACACTAAAACGTGTATTTTGAAATCCGATGAAATAGCATCATACGCATTCCTACCTGCAGTGTTTTGCAAAACAAAAAATCTAGATACCATTGCCAATATGCGCAGCGACAACAACGGAACACGTACACACGGGTGAACAAATGTGTCTATGTGCGCAGCGACGACAACGGAACACGTACACACGGGTGAACAAATGTGTCTATGTGCGCAGCGACGACAACGGAACACGTACACACGGGTGAACAAATGTGTCTATGTGCGCAGCGACAACAACGGAACACGTACACACGGGTGAACAAATGTGTCTATGTGCGCAGCGCAACGACAACGGAACACGTGCACAGGTGAACAAACTTATTTAAATTTACCGGTACGGTCATCTAAATGACTAAGATCCGTGGCTGTGGAAACAGTCTGTGTGGTGCTCAATGGGGCATGGAAACCATTGAAAAAGCTTGATCATGTATGAACAAATATAGGAAGGCTTTGGAAAGTAACAGGTCTGTTACTTTCATGGTCGGATGGTGATGAATTGTTACCAAAACCTATATTGTCCTCAGAAGACGTCATAAGCGGTTTCCGTATTACATTTTATGTTGGACCTCCTGGGAAAATTTATGGAAAATGGTAAAATATCCCCAATATTTCACGTAACATCTCCAGTGGGTTTAAAGCATAGGACCAGAAGGGATGAGAATATAAATTGTAGAAGAACACAGAGTCTTCCCTGGAAGAGTGTTGTGTAAATCAGAGGTCGTAAAGGACCTACTCTAGAGGGCCATCCTCACAGGAAAGCTCTTGCCCAATTACCTTGTGCTCTAGCCATTTTTCTTAGGAATACACTCATGAGTGCTATGTTCTCGAAAAATGTTTTCAGACAAATTACTCTTATTATTTTGTAGGCATACAGGTCAGTGACGGTAGTGCACAATCTTCTAGAGACTATTCTGGCGTGTTTACCATGCAGCAAATACGATTTGCCAATGGTAAGATAATTGACAATCATTCCGTTAAAAGTGCAATCTTCTAATCTTAGGCCTATCATTTACCGAATGCAAGGGATCTGGGAAATTTATCTCGAACTTTCTATATATTATTGTTTTAATAGGTGCAGACAAATCCGAGGCTATTACTATATCCACCACTGAAGATAACCACGTAGAGCATCGGGAGTATTTTGAAATAGCGCTTGTCACGAATGGTGAAAAGATCAGCAAAGCTACAGTCTGGATATATGATGATGATGGTAAATATGATCATTCTTTCCGATTACAGTCCAAAACAATCAACGTAAACCGCACCAAGGGGATGGGTTATTTCTTGATTGTAGGGATAAGTTAATCATATTGAGATACCCTCATTCGAAGTCTTGTCTATTTTTGTTAGAGCTCGTACCAATTATAAAATGCTTTGTTGATGGGACCAATATTAATACAAAGTCGTTTTGAAAATGCATGCCAGACTATGAAGAACCCAGATTAAAAGTGCTGTCTTGATGACGGATAGAAGAAAGGAAGTGAACCTACACTGCAAAATGGTTGCTTAAAAATGTACTCAACATTTTACACAACGTTTAACGCCCCTCCTCTGTCACTGCCAGACGAAGCCATCCACAATTTAAAATTCGTATTTTGTTCTACGTAAATTAATTTCAAATAACAAATTCTGAATGTTTTGAAGATCACGCCAGGTGAAATCAGTGTAATTGTTAACATCTTTAACTATCTATTCAGGTGTGAAATCAATACGTAATAATAATACCACGAGTGACCCTAATTAGAATGATTGATTTTCATAGATTGGAAGTGTAATTGTCTATGCTCTATGCCTTAAAAGTGACGATGCCATTTCAAGTTATCTTGCTGGTCATTTCCCGTAGACTTACCCGTGGATAAAGAGATTTTGAAGAGATTTTCAGCATAGATGGCCAAGATGATATTTTTGAGGAATATGTAAAAAAAATTAAACCAAATCCCACAATTTTTACAATAGGCCTATGGCTTTGAAAAACTGTCAACGTTGTATTGAACCATTCTAGTTGTAACGTCGCGAAATCAGTATCCGTGGACAGAGTGAAATGGGACAGACTTTGTTCAAATAGCTGTTATTTTGCAACCGTAAGGTTATTTGTAACGATATTTTCAGCATAGATGGTCAAGATCATATACATGTAGTTGATGAATATTGAAAAAGATTTATTTTAAATCTAGAGAATTAAAAAAAAATGGCTTCAAAAAATTGTCAAGGTTTTATTGAAACAGTCACAGTTAAAAACACCGTGTTAACTACGCAATGGGCGTTACAATGCAGTCGGTTGAATTCACACTGTATGATGTCATGTAGAAATAAGTTTGATTGAAAGGCAGATATTTAAATTGGTAACCTAATATGGACAGCCCGAGTATAATAACTTGTGTTAGGAAGGTAGACCTTTCATAAACTTAGTTTTTTATATGCGCACGGTCACAAAGGATATGTTGACCAATTCAGATGATCCTACATCAAAGAAGATGTTAAAGACAGCACCACAATGCATTGCGTTTTTGCAAAATGCCCTAATTCTGTTCTCTAATTTGTCTCAATTCCCATAGACATGCACACACAACCATGGCTTCATAGCGCGTTCATTATTAAAGCTCTTATGTTCTAGTTTTCATCAATGAATAAATTAGATTTCAGTGTTCCTTTTTCTTATTTCTAAAATTTAAGAGCTTGACAAATACCATCGTGTGGAAAAAGCTTTAGTTGGTTGGCGTTGGCGCAATGCATTATGGAAAGACCTTAACAATCTGTCCTTAATAACCTTAGAAGTGGTTCACCTAAGGGCACTTCTGACCAAGTTTGATAGCAATACAATATAGTTGTAGCAATACAATATAGTTGGCGATCCTCGCCTAAAATAAGAATGAAACCATTTCCAAAAGCCACTACAATTTACTATACGCAAACAAGTATTGACCGGACACATAATACTTAATAATGTGAACGTATGTTCTATTTATAAATTAAAATATTATTTCTAGTGAGATATTGCTTTGAAAGTCTATCATATGTGGTATCAGAAGGAGACGGTTCTGTGACTTTGACCATCGTTATAGAAGGAAATCCTCAAGGCACAACGCAGTTAAGTAAGTATTTATAATAACTAGCATAACTACCGGACTAGAATAATACTTTAATTAAAAGAGAGAAAATAAAATTCATTTACGCGCCCATCACTGGCTTGGTGTTTGCCACTAGATACCAAAACCCAGCGTATTAGAATCATGCGTCTGATCTACGCGGTGACGTCACATTCTTCAGAAACGAGGCGTCCGTCCGTCCGTCCGTCCGTCCGTCCGTCCGTCCGTCCGTCCGTCCGTCCGTCCGCCCATCCATCCATCCATCCATCCATCCATCCATCCATCCATCCATCCATCCATCCATCCATACATCCATACATCCATCCATCCATCCATCCATCCATCCATCCATCCATCCATCCATCCATCCATCCATCCATATGATCCATCCATCCATCCATCCATCCATCCATCCATCCATCCATCCATCCATCCATCCATCCATCCATCCATCCATCCATCCATCCATCCATCCATCCATCCATCCATCCATCCATCCATCCATCCATCCTTCCATCCATCCATCCATCCATCCATCCATCCATCCATCCATCCATCCATCCATCCATCCATCCATCCATCCATCCATCCATCCATCCATCCATCCATCCACCCACCCACCCACCCACCCACCCACCCACCCACCCACCCACCCACCCACCCACCCACCCACCCACCCACCCACCCACCCACCCACCCACCCACCCACCCACCCACCCACCCACCCACCCACCCACCCATCGATCCATCCATCCATCCATCCATCCATCCATCCATCCATCCATCAATCAATCAATCAATCAATCAATCAATCAATCAATCAATCAATCAATCAATCAATCAATCAATCAATCAATCAATCAATCAATCAATCAATCCATCCATCCATCCATCCATCCATCCATCCATCCATCCATCCATCCATCCATCCATCCATCCATCCATCCATCCATCCATCCATCCATCCATCCATCCATCCAATCAATCAATCAATCAATCAATCAATCAATCAATCAATCAATCAATCAATCAATCAATCAATCAATCAATCAATCAATCAATCAATCAATCAATCAATCAATCAATCAATCAATCAATCAATCAATCAATCAACATGTATATCTTATAACTTATAAATAGGTTTGACGACTTCGGACCTCGAAGCCACATCTTTGGACGATTACATGACCTTCGACCCCCAATCGGTAACAGTACAACAAGGCATGGTTTCTATGCAGGTCCAACTAGATATACAAGCTGACAACATCTGGGAACCTACAGAAAGTTTCAAAGTAAACATTTTAATAGGGGATGATGTTGAATGCTGCGCAACAATTACAATTAAAGATGACGATGGTAAGATTATTATCAATAATAATAATTATTACTTTGTTAATTCATACGATAAGGCAAAGAAAACAATACGATTTATTACGCTTTTTGTTCGTTAGGGCGAAATCTATGTTTACAATGTCGTTAAGACGAAATTCTTTTGAAAAGAATTTCAGCTTATTCGACTATTAACATTATAATAACACTAAAAATAGTATGATACATGTATAATAAGACTAATACTGGAACTTACTTTTACACCTGCTACGTTGCGTGTGATACCATCACACTTCATCAGGCAACTGACCCGCTAATGATGCAGGGTCACGTTTGATGAAGACGGCTTGGAATAATACCCCGAAGGGCTCGGTCCCAGTCCCAGGTGTGTGATAGCTGAAATCGCAGTCCTCCTGACTTGTTTAAAGAAGGTCGCTCGACCCTCTCCCAGATGGCTTCTTTCACTCCACGCTCGTGCCACTTATCCTCTTTGTCCAGGATTACAAGGGTGGGTGAAGACGGCCGAGTTCTGGGCCTCATTTGGGTCCTTCGTGGTATTCCAAGCCGTCGTCATCAATCACGTGACCCTACATCATTAGCGGGTCAGTTGCCTGATGAAGTGTGATGGTATCACACGCAACGTAGCAGTTGTAAAAGTAAGTTCCAGTATTAGTCTTATTATATCATTTTATTTTCAACGACTGGATGACTGAAATATCTATTTTAAAAATAGTAATACTGTAACCATGCTTAAAAAAAGAGCGCATTTAAGGCGCGCCATCAAAACACTGTAAATAAATTATATAAAGAATAACATACAAAAAGGTTACCATATGATTTCGATCATGTAAAAGTAGTGAAATCTCTCCCGCTTATGTATTTATTTTGTAGGGTCAATCTATTAACATGATTCGTATTCAAATTGCACCGTGGTGTAGGTTTGCAAGCGTTTGTCTTATATATTCGTGTTGTTTTCCCGCCCACCCCACCCATCGGTCAATACTGGAACACCAAATTGTGTTCCAGTATCGAGCAATACTGGAACGTTTATATGTTTATAGGTATAGTGCACTAATTTTCAAACATATTGGAATTCAACAAAACGGGTGTCATTTTAAAGATCTTGGCCACAGGTCGAATTTGGTGCAAGAATCATGTTAATCGAGTAATGCGTTCTGGTGCTATGGTCATTTGAAATTCTCCAAAGTACCATTTTGAGCAAAAAATTGGTTTTACAAATTAGGTACCATACGCCATAATTGTTTTGACATGATTATATTTCTAAATATATTCACAATATGTGTCCCCATGTTTAACAGATAATATAGTGCATTACTTTTTAATTGTAACCACGGTAACCATTGATTTGTATCAAATTATGCATACATGTCTAATTGCTTGTGTGCTACACTCATTGTTTTGAAAAGCCAATTATACCAATAGGTTCTCATAAATATGCAGTACAAAATAGAATCTGTACTTTATTAAAATGTGCCCAAAAATAAGGTATTTGGCCCAAAAATGAGTATTTTGAGCAAAATATGTAAACAGTCCCATCTCGAGTTATGGAGATAAATTTAGAATAGTACATAAATGGGGATGTAGCTGAAGGTCAGGGCTACCATATTTGGTAAGGGCATGCCCATACATGGAATGAAGCACTCAAGGAAAATGCATTTCTTACAGTGGTATTTATAAGAAATGAGGCAGCTGATATCTGTGTGTGCACTCAATGGGAAAAGTAGTAGATTTCACGCGCTGTATTAAAGCCACCGAACTACAATATTTTATTTAAAATATTTCTAGGACGGTTGATGACTTAATACTCCCCCACAATATCAAGTACATAACTAAATTGTATAATGTGAAAAGATCAAATTTGTATATACCTTCGTTTGTTTATAAATTAGATTTGAAGTTTACCTACAAAATAGAAATGTCTAAATTGTGCGGCACGATATGTGTATGTGTGGCAGGTTTCAGGTTTGTACAGCACGACTTGTTTTGTGTTCTGCCTACTACTAGTGTAATTTGTTCCAGTATTGAACTATACTGGTACATAAGTTTGTTCCAGTATCGCCCGATACTGGTACATTTTATATGTCCCAGTATCGTCCAATACTGGAACACTGACTTTGTACCGGTATCGAACGATATGGGTGTTCCAGTATCGGACGATACTAGTACAGATGTGGAACCTCAAGTACACCTTTTCAACCATTTTAGCCATCTTTGTTTTCCCTTGCGTGCGGTTTGTCTGTTTTGTTTGTTTGTTATGTGTGTAATGTGTCTTTCTATCTTTCTGCAAGTGATGATTTTCACTTACTTAATATATTTGATGTGTTTTGTAAATCATATATAAAACGTGGGCAACTCCAAAACGTGCATGGACCGCACGTAGCATTAACCTTGCATGAATCTATGTTACCATGTAAATTTTTGTATATAATATTTCCTTTTTTGTATTTTAAAACATTGTGAATGTTTATGGACGCATTAGTCGAGAAGACTTTCGCCACTGTTCCAAAAGTGTATGTCCGAATAAATAAATAAAAATAAATAAATAACTAGAGATAATTGTGATCTTAGATCACGGATATTAGTCGAGGGCTTTGACCTTTGACCTTGGTATATGTTGTCAAAGGGCAATAACCTTATAATATCTTAAATTGTACTATATTTGATAATTGTTTTTATAAATTTCAGCCCTGAAGTAGTTTAAAAAAATAAATTTTGAACTCTAATGACCTTTTCTTGACCTTTGACCCCAAACTTATGATTTACTTTTTTTCTTGGCTTATCGATGCGTACAAGAAAAAAAGTAGTCCTGTCAAAATCAGAGCATGTCTTCAGTTTTACACCTGTATTGTTCAATGACCCCTAGTGACTTCGTGTGACATGTCACTTTTAGTGGAGGAGCTCCCTATATGAACATTGATACGAGGAATCTTTTGACTAATTCTGACAATCATCAGTTATTTCCTCTCGGACGAGTAGTATTTTGAGTGAATGGAGTGAAAAATTACATTTTGACCCCTAGCGACTTTTTTTTTACCTTTGACCCCAAACTTATGATTGACTTTTTTTCTTGGCTTATCAATGCGCACAAGAAAAAAGTAGTCCGGTCAAAATCAGACCATGTCTTCAGTTTTACACCTGTATTGTTCAATGACCCCTAGTGACCCCGTTTGAAATTTCACTTTTAGTGGAGAGGCACCCTATATGAACATGGACCCAAGGAATCGTTTGGCCAATTCTGAGTATCATCAGTCATTTTCTCTTGGACAAGTAGCATTTTGAGTGAATGAGTTAAAATTTACATTTTTACCTCTAGTGACCCCAAACATTTTTCGATTTAAAAAACCGAACTATTATATATGCGTACGGTCAAAAGGAATATGTTGGCCAATTTTCACGATCCTAGGTCATTTCACTAAATTGCAAATGCGTTTTAAGTGAAAATCACGTTTTGACCCCTAGTTACCCTTGTGTGACCTTTGACCCCTTATGCTTTGCAACCTGAGTAGTGGTGCACATAAGGGTACTTATGACCAAATGTGGTCAAAATCGGCTCAATGGTTACGGAGCTATAGGTCTTATGACAGGAGAAAGAAAGAAAGAAAGAAAGAACTAGACATAAGCTGCGATCGGAGATCGCGGATATTAGTCTAGCGGATTTGGTAGTTAGAGAGCGGGGATGTGCGTATTTGTTGGAACCAATCAGCGTTCAGTTTTGATTTTAAAAACCGAACTATTGTATATGCGTACGGTTAACAGGAATATGTTGGCCAATTCTGACGATCCTATGGTAATTTAACTAAATTGCAACGGCGTTTTAAGTGAAAATCACTTTTTGACCCCTAGTGACCTTTTCTTGACCTTTGACCCCAAACTTATGATTGACTTTTTTTCTTGGCTTATCAATGCGCGCAAGAAAAAAGTAGTTCCGTCAAAATCGGACATGTCTTAAGATTTTCACCTGTATAGTTCAATGACCTCTAGTGACCCCGTGTGACATGTCACTTTTAGTGGAGAAGGACCCTATATGAACATAGATAAGAGGAATCTTTTGACTAATTCTGACAATCATAGGTCATTTCCTCTCGGACAAGTAGCATTTTGAGTGAATGGAGAAAAAATTACATTTTGACCCCTAGTGACCCCAAATATTTTTTGATTTTAAAAACCGAACTATTGTACATGTGTACGGTCAAAAGGAATATGTTGACCAATTCTGACGATCATAGGTCTTTTTTACTAAATTGCAAATGCGTTTTTAGTGAAAATCACGTTTTGACCCCTAGTGACCTTTTTTTGACCTTTGACCTTAACAATATGATTAACTTTTGTTCTTGTCTCATCAATACCTACAAAATGAGATATGCCCGGTCAAAATCGGAGCATGTCTTACATTTTATCCCTGTTTAGGTCAATGACCTCTAGTGACCCCATTTGACATGTCACTTTTAATCGCTGAACACCCTATATGAACATTGATCCAAGGAATCTTTTGACCAATTCTGAGTATCATCAGTCATTTTCCCTCGAACAAGTAGGGTTTTGAGTGAATGGAGTAAAATTTACATTTTGACCCCTAGTGACCCCAAATATTTTTTGATTAAAAAAACCGTTCTTTTGTACATGCGTACGGTCAAAAGGAATATGTTGACCAATTCTGACGATCATAGGTCATTTCACTAAATTGCAAATGCGTTTTTAGTAAAAATCACGTTTTGACCCCTAGTGACCTCTGTGTGACCTTTGACCCCTTATGCTTTTCAACCTGAGTAGTGGTGCACATAAGGGTTCTTATGACCAAATATGGTCAAAATCGGCTCAATGGTTACGGAGCTATAGGTCCCATGACAGAAAAAGAAAGAAAGAAAGAAAGAAAGAAAGAACTAGACATGACTGCGATCAGAGATCGCGGATATTAGTCAAGGGCTTTTGACCTTGGTATATGGCTGTATGTTGTCAAAGGGCAATATAATCTTTTATCTTAAATTGTACTATATTTGATAATTGTTTTCTTAAATTTCAGCCCTGAAGTAGTCCAAAAAAATACGTTTTGACCCCTATTGACCTTTTCTTGACCTTTGACCCCAAGGTCACGTTCGTGGTGATATGAACGTAAAGTGGGGGACGTTTTAATCCGTGAACCCCAACGCACGGAACCTTGAAAATGTCAAGGCTTTACTTGAAAGGTTACATAGATTATTCCCAGAGATTAGCCCGTCTTGTTGCGGGCAAATCCCTTTCCAGCCAACATCGATCGTGGGCCCACAGTGGGCCCCTTAATATTTTGTTCACTTTGGCCTGTTTCCGGGCCAAAGTGGACAAAATATTAAGGGTCCCATGAGGTCCCACTGTGGGCCCACGGTCGATGTTCGTTAGCCTAAGCCTGAGATTCGGCCAGCCTTAAAATGTCACTATTAATTTACAAAATGACATTATTATTTGATTGCACTAAAATATCTATTAAAACAAATCACGTTCATAAATATAAATGGGAATTACATTATATTGTGGTTCCTATATACAACTCTTTTAACTTTGTTGTTGTGAAACGCAAATTTTTAATCATTTACATTTCACGTTTATAAATATGTATACATATTAATTTATATTATATTGTGGTTCCTATATACTACGGTTTAACACATTTTAATCAAACTATATATTATGGTTGCCATTTTGTTCAGATATAATTCCAGTACCCCTTGTGATATTGAATTGATAACAGATGTGTGCACTACAGGAAATATCTAGTAGTTCTTGGCTTTATTTGGAAGATGGAGAATTGCACAATTTCATGAAAACGATGGTGATTAATATTTTATTGCAATGAATACCGGGTCATGGTAGCTGTAGTATGTTGTTAATACTGAAGCTACATAGTGAGAAGGACGAGGCTTAATGTAGATGTGGTCAAGTAGTGTCCCTTTAGTAGTGGTTGGTTCAGATATTACTTGATGGTATTGCCTGAATGGTGGTAATATAGCATCCTTCAGTAAATTGTGATTAAAGTCACCCGCAAACACGGCATAATCAGTATCTAGGACCTCAGTCTGTGCGGTAATGCTGTTCATTTCCATACAAAATGCGGTAGTGGTGGTTGTTACGGGTTTGTATACGGCAACTATCAATATGTTCGATGTTCCGTATGTTCTAATTGCAAGGGCATTGCAGTCTGTGCTTCTTACGAGGGGAACGACCATGTAGTTAACACTATTCTGAACATATATAGCTACGCCTTTACCTCTACCATAGTTAACTGTTTCAAGAGAATATCCGTCTATTAATATAGTGTTCTTGTCATCGTTATCTGTTAACCATGTCTCAGATAAACATATCACATGGGCTTTGCGGATCTCTGAATTCTTTCTCAGATCTTCAATATGGGCACGTAAGCTCTGTATGTTATGATGAGCGATAATGAAGTGTTTGTTGTGATCAACACTGACCAATGGATTGGCTCTGGAAACGTTGCAGGAAGGCATTTTGGCAGTTTCTTCGTCAATGTTTTCGTTACAAAAGATGCTTCGTGAATTAAAGTTCGTTAAATACAGTCCATTTAGAGTTGTGACTCGACTTAACGCTACGTAAGCCATTGCCGTCTTGAGACCTTTCATAGAAATGACAGCTTGTTCAGTCGTCTGTCCTTGTACTTTGTGAATGGTTACAGCCCATGCAAGTTTGAGAGGAACTTGTTCTCTCGTAATACTGTATGTCCGTCCTTTCATTTGGAATGTGTCTTTGCGAGGGACTATTGCTACACAGTCCGAATATTCTGGTGGCATACTTTGTGATCTCCTTGCATTCGCCCCAACTCGGTCATTGTCAAATTTAACGTACACAGCATTTGGCATATTTGGTGAATTGCCGAATTTGAATCCCTTGATAGTACCTGATACACCATTGCAGAGACCATCGGACACATCTACGTTAGTTATAAGCATTACTCGAGCATTCACTGCCAATTTAATTTCTGCCGCAAGATTCGTGTCTTTCCTGGACGTTTTGTGAGGTATGACATTGACTTTCAAAACTCTACCTCCCCTTTGGTCAACGTCAACAGCTGTTATGGTATGTTTCTCCGTATTCAAAGATTGAAGTTTTGCGTCATTGTGGGATTCAGCGTCTTTGTTGAGGTAGGACAAGTGCAACGCATCTGGAGGGGCTGGCAGTGTATTTGTGTCTACTATTCGTGATTTCAGCAGTGCCTCGTCTCCTTCATCAAGTGGTTTATCTTTGGTTCTGACACGGAGTCGGTTAAGCATTTGAGCAAACACAACGTCATCTTTTTGGCGCATTATTTCTGTTAGTTCAACCACTTGAAAGCGAGGATTCCATATGTCTTTCAATGCTTGTTTATGTGGAAAGCACAGTGGTGTAGGAGGAAGTATCGGTGGTAATTGATGGAAATCGCCTACTGCCAAGACGGAAATGTTACCAAACCATGTGGTATTGGAAGTGCCTTTGATTTGTTGCAGTCGTCCGTGTATGTATGATAGTTGTAGTGTGCTTACCATTGAAATCTCATCTATGATAAGAAGTTGTAGATGCTGGAACTTTGCACGCAATGTATTGACGGATTCTTCAGCAAGAGGTTTGTAGTCTGTTGTTGAGTTTGAGATGATTTTAAAGGCTGAGTTTATTGTTTGACCTGATATGTTGAATGCAGCTGTTCCTGTGTGAGCAACCAACAGCACTGTCACGTCATCAGCAGAATCTGTTATCGGTGCAAAAGCTTTTTGAGCGTGATATTTAATACATCGGATGACATGAGACTTGCCAGTGCCCGCACCTCCAGTTAAAAATATGTTGAATGGTTCAACTGTACCGTCTAGTGATTTATCATTGCACCATTTACTGATATGGTTGAAAAGTTGACGTTGCTCATTATTCAGCTGTCTCATCATAGAATGTGCTTGTTCCTCTGTCAATTCGGGGTTACGAGACTCAATTTGGCATCTCGGTAAATCTGTAGCTCTGTTTCGTGGCTGAAGGTCTGGTATATGTATTTCATCAAAGTCATCATCGGACTCACATGCTACATTTCGCATCAGTCTATCATTAAGACGTTGTTGTTCAGATTGTGGCGCAACAGCTGCCCAAGCATCTTCAATGTCTGCAGCTTCTTGTAGTGCTTCCCATGCATTATCGAGGTCATCTGTGGCAGGTTCAAAGTCCTTCATATTTTGTGCGACAATATCTTTCACGGCTGCTCTTTTCCTGTTGACTGTTGTGACTCCAGTGAGGTGGTAACTTTGATATGTTACAAACTGATCGGGTTTGATGTTCTCATTGCGATGAGGTAAATATAAACGAAGCATGTTCATATGGTATCTTTCACTATCTTTCTTGACTGAAATGCGTGGATAACGAATGATTGCTGGTTTCCTCTCACGTTCTTTCATTTTCCCAAGATTATTTTGCAGTTGTATTGGGGAATTCCTCCGGCGTGTCCTTGCATCATGCTGTATGTCTTCATCTGCTTCGTCATCGGTCTCTTCTTGGTCTGAATCATTATTACGTGATGTTCTTGCCAGTTGATAATGTCTTGAGAAAAATGTGGCCATGCACATATCGTTGTACTTCTGTGTTGTTGGTCTGGATATGTATTTGTCAATTTGAGTTGGCATCCATACTTGATCACTCTTTCCGGCATTTGCTTGTAGAGTTTTAAGAGGCAGGGATATCTTTTGCCCATTCAAGTCTGTTTGCAAGAAGATGACATTGCGCGTACATTTTTTCAATGGCATACTACATGTCTGATAGATGGCACCCATAACACTGATTTCTCTGTTTTGAAGGTACGTGCTTCCTAGCTTTCTCAATTGAGATATAGCATCAACATTTCCTTCTGCTGCCTCTTTTTGTGCATTTTTGAGTAGGTCACCCATTTCTCTCTCGGCTTTGGTAATATATGATACCATGTACATGATGCAGGCGTATGGATCTAGCACATATTGAATATCCATGTTTCCATTCCAGCAACGTATTAGATCGGCGTTATAGTTATTGACCCATTGATCGTTGATACCACGTTTTAGATACATTGTCTTCCTCTTAGATAGCATCTCGAGGGATTCTTCAAATTCTGTTTGCGTGATATTTGCTTGTCTGAGAACCTGATCAACTTCTTCAAAGTTGTGATCTTGACTTAAAATTAGTTCCCAAACAGACTCGAGTATTTGTCTTGCTTTGGCTTCTTTTTCTTTGAGAGCAGCTTGATCATCATTGTCATCTTCTCTTTGTTCATCTATTACCCCATTTGGTCTGCATATGAATGTTCGGTTACATGGCGGTTTCGGGAAAAGATATCGACATACGATCTTTGCTCTCAGTCTGTTTTTTCTGCATGATTTCGTGTGATTCTTGCTGTGCATTTGAACACTGGACACTATCTCGTACAATTCAGTATCAGTTTCGGGTGGCATTTCACATGTTATTTTGTCGTCTACAAATGTCACGATCTCATCATCGGGATCTACATCTAACTTTGGTGCATCTTTTACCCATACAACCATATGTATATGCGGCCAACCTCTCTGCTGGAATTCAGTTCGGTAATAATAGTCGTCTACCTTTCCAATTGGCGCGGCTTTAGACATTATGACGTCATTGATGAAAGATTGCGCTCTATTTTCAAACATTCTTGCTGCTGTAACTGGATTTGACATGATAATTCTACAGTGCTGGTCCCACGTCATGTTTTTGTGTTGTTCAGCTGTCATTGGGGGTTTGCCTTGTTGTATAAGAATAGCGTTGTCTATTTCAATCCATCTACGATCGGCAGCACTAAATGTGACAAAAAATGTGGGGATTCCTAGTTGTCGAACCATTGCAAACAAATCTCGTTTTGATTTCTCCCAATAGGCAGGTGTACCTCTTATACTAGCTAGAAATCTGTACCCTTCATCTCTTTTCATTATCTGCAGGACCTCGTCTCGATTTCGTAACATTGATGCAGTAATTTGTCTGCCACCTGCAAGCTGTGAGGAACCTATTCTTGTAGCAATAGATACATTTGAATGGATCATGTGGACTTCTGTTGCGTACAGAGCAAAGAATATATATTCAGGATTCCTTGCAAACCTATTATCAGCTGAGAATAACCTTGAGTTGAAGAATCGTGATGGCGAAACTTTAAGGTTTCTTTCTTCAATACATGTATTAGCACCATCAGGAAATTCCACAGGAAAACACTTGGCTTCCATGTTTAATACCTTTTCAGGAGTGTTACCTTCGCCTGGTGCTAGTGCTAGTATTGTAGTGTCGTGTTTGTCTGCTACGTACTGAGCAAAGTCAACTGGATGTAAAAATGAGTAAAGAGGAGCCGATGTATTCGTTATGTCATCATTTTGATCTTGCTCTCCATCATTGTTTTCAAACTCATTCTCCTGAGATTGTGATGATTCTGGTACGATTTCCGATTCAGTGTTGTTTTCAATATTATCATTACCTGACACATCTTCCGATTGATCACCTTGAATCAATTGATCATCCAGCATGCCATTGAATTCTTCAAAATCTATATCAATATCTTCATACTCTGGGTTATTTTCCTTCAACCACAAGAGAGCTTGTCTTAATTTGTCCGGGTTTACCCAGCAAACACAGAACGTTTCCGCAACGTTGCACCTAGGTTGCAGTTAGGTTGCGTCATTTAAAACGTTTTAACAACGTTTTTATAACGTTACGGTTTGGTTGTGATTTGGTTGTTTTAAGTTGGTCCGTTGAAACGTGAGCAAAACGTTCTCTGAACGTTAAAGTTTAGTTATAGTTTGGTTGCACTTAGGTTGTGGTTAGGTTGTCATTATAAACGTTCTTACAACGTTATTATGACGTTGCGGTTTGTTTGTTTTAGGTTGGTTCTTGGAAACGTGATTAAAACGTTCTCTGAACGTTGCATGTTGATCATCGGAAACGTTTACATAATGTTTTAACAACGTTGTAACACTCAAATAGTTGGTTGTTTTAGTTTAATCCTTTAAACGTGAAAAGGATGTTCCCTGAACGTTGTAGTTTAAGTTCTAGTTTGGTGGCACTAAGGTTCTGGTTAGGTTGTCATTAAATACGTTCTTACAGCGTTATTATAACGTTGCGGGTTGTTTGTTTTAAGTACCAAATCACACCCAAACCGCGACGTTATATATAACGTTGTAGAAACGTTGTAATGACAACCTAACCATAACATAAGTGCAACCAAACTAGAACTTAACTGCAACGTTCAGAGAACGTTTTGCTCACGTTTCAACGGACCAACCTAAAACAACCAAATCACACCCAAACCGCAACGTTATATATAACGTTGTAGAAACGTTTTAATGACAACCTAACCACAACCTAAGTGCAACCAAACTAGAACTTAACTGCAACGTTCAGAGAACGTTTTGCTCACGTTTCAACGGACCAACCTAAAACAACCAAATCACACCCAAACCGCAACGTTATAATAACGTTGTAGAAACGTTTTAATGACAACCTAACCACAACCTAAGTGCAACCAAACTAGAACTTAACTGCAACGTTCAGAGAACGTTTTGCTCACGATTCCATGGACCAACCTAAAACAACCAAATCACACCCAAACCGCAACGTTATAATAACGTTGTAGAAACGTTTTAATGACAACCTAACCACAACCTAAGCGCAACCAAACTAGAACTTAACTGCAACGTTCAGAGAACTTTTTGCTCACGTTTCCATTGACCAACCTAAAACAACCAAATCACACCCAAACCGCAACGTTATAATAACGTTGTAGAAACGTTTTAATGACAACCTAACCACAACCTAAGTGCAACCAAACTAGAACTTAACTGCAACGTTCAGAAAACATTTTGCTCACGTTTCCATGGACTAATTAAATAATGAATTACATTTTATTTAAAAGGTTTATTACGAATCAAAATGTTAATACAAAACAATTTGGCATTACAAATTTGATGTACTAATCTAGGCGTATACAGGGTGACCCAAAAAATGTTAACACTCTGGGCACATATGATATCTTAAAAGGACAGGAACACACGGGTCTAATCTTGATGTATTATGAAAGCTGAGTAAATAAGCTTTCATTTGCATTTTATTGCGTTCCAATTGGTTATTTAGAACGGGAGATATGCTTCAGCAAACATGAGGAAGCAAAATCGGCTTGGTCCAATTTGCATTAATTACAACTATGATTACGAACTTGTAAGAAGCGCAATATGCTCTTTTCTAAGCGTGTAAATCCGTTAAAGTTTGAATCGAATTCGTTCCTCGTGGGTATTGCACATGGAAAAAGAGTATAGAACTTGAACTCATGACAAAATACCTGTATAATTTATGTGGAATATATTTATTTATGTCTTTTAAGCTTGAAAAGAATCTGGCTTCATCACGACGTTCATATAACGTTCATATAACGTTTACACAACCAAATTATGTTACCTGGGCTGTAATCGCTAATTTGCATATTTTACCTGGCCTTACATGAGTCGAGTAAATTGTGGAAATAGCTCATTAGCATAATTTCAATGGTACAAAAATTAGCACCGGTGCTCGTTTGTAACCTTTAAATTATGGTAATGAGCTAATTTGCAACTTTTATTTATTTAAACCTATTTTTTTTAATAATTTAAGTCGATACATACATTTAACAGCTTTTAACACCATAGAAAGCATTTTGATCTGTATACGTAAGTTCTCATATGTATAGCTAAAGGCAAGTCATTGTTCACTAATGCCATATACATTGAGCAAGAACATAGTACACATGAAAAGGTCAATGCCCGCCCCATCCCTCTATAATACCACTACCATTCCCTGGTTGCCATGGTGTAACTAACCGAATTTGATGAAAGTTTTTTACACGTTTGGGATAACGTTGTGAAAACGTTCAAGACTAACGTTCATACAACATAAAAATGTGTCGACAAATAAACGTTTTTTGAACGTTTAATCATAACGTTCCAAGAACGAAAGTGAAACGTTGTCACTACGTTCCAACAACGTAATAAATAGGTTATAACAACGTCATTTGGACGTAATGGTATAACTAACAGAAGTTTTTTAAACGTTTGGGACGTTGTTATAACGTTGTGAAAACGTTCATTACTAACGTTCAAACAACGTAAAAATGTGTCGACAAATAAACGTTCTTCTAACGTTGGATCGCAACGTTCCATGAACGTTGTCACGACGTTCCGATAACGTAATAAAGACAGTATAAAAACGTCATTTGGACGTAATGGTATAACTAACAGAATTTCAAGAAAGTGTTTTAAACGTTTAGGACGTTGTGATAACGTTGTGAAAACGTTCATGACTAACGTTCATACAACGTAAAAATGTGTCGACAAATAAACGTTCTCCTAACGTTGGATCACGTTCACAACGTTCTTTGAACTTTTAATCATAACGTTCCAAGAACGAAAGTGAAACCTTGCCACGACGTTCTAACAACGTAATATGGTTAGCTGGGTACATCCTGACACATGTGATGTCCTTTGTATTGTAGTTTTCTTTTCAACTTTACTCTTATCAGGCTTTCATCCGATGGGAGTCTTGGTAGTGAATGAGCAGTGTTATTTATGTCAGCTTTAACACATACCACCTGTCCGTGTATTCCTTTTTGGCATCCTTTAATGAGTGAAATCATCTTCATGAATGGAATAGCAGGAGATATGAGATGTCTTTCTAACATATTCAATTCGGACAGTTGAGGGGGCTGCTCGTGTAGATTCAGTTTGTTTACACAAGCTAATGTTGGTACAGTCAGTTTTGTTTTTATTGTTCGATGGCATGTTATACAAATCCATGCTTTACGCTCAGTATTACTATTGCTGGTCGGTAGTCTTTCGAACAGTGTTCCAGATGGCAGGGCTTTCCGTAACGCACGTTGATTGTACTTGTCTGTGTTTAATGCTATAACCTGTCGTTTGAAGTTAATACGCCGGCATATTTCGCACTTGTATATCAACTGTTGAGCGTGGCATGACTTCTGGAATTGTGCAATAACAGTTGCCATATTGGAATTCTTATTTACTCTATTGGTCTTTGTTTGTTGGATTTTTGCTCTTTTTATTACAGGATCTGCATAAGATGTTTTTGATTGCTTGCGTTTTGCTTGCCCCTTTACAGGATCTGCATAGGATGCTTTTGATTGCTGGCGTTTTGCTTGCCCCTTTACAGGATCTGCATAGGATGCTTTTGATTGCTGGCGTTTTGCTTGCCCCTTTACAGGATCTGCATAGGATGCTTTTGATTGCTGGCGTTTTGCTTGCCCCTTTACAGGATCTGCATAGGATGTTTTTGATTGCTGGCATGCTGATTGGCGTTTTGCTTGCCCCTTTACAGGATCTGCATAGGATGTTTTGGATTGCTGACAATTGTGTTGCTTTTTTACAGGATCTGCATTTTTTCGTTTTGATTGCTGGAGTTTCCTTCTTTTTACATGTTGATATCCAAGTTTAGAATTTGCTCTCTTCTTAGCTAGCAGTTGATCGTGTTTTATTTGCGATTGATTTTTCGTAGCAGTTTGCTCTACGGGCATCAAACCATTCCATGATGAACAACTCGGTTGATCTAAAGGTAATGGTATTGTCTGATCTAACTGATTGCAGAATTGTGGGGTTGAGACATTACAAATGTCTTCATTGGATTGCACTGTGATTGGTTGAATTGTTACCAGTGTCGATGATGGAAGGTTCAATGAATTGCACAAGCAGTGGATAAACTTATACAAGTTATGTATATCTGGAAAGAACAATGCTATTGCAGAGCCCTCTGAAGTACATAAGCCATTGTCATTTCTGGAATGCGAGTCAAAAAACAGGTATTGATCCGACTGATCCTTGTACATAGCCATCATGTATGAAGTGCCCAAAATTAGAATATTCTTAGTATGATCAAGAAATGCTTGTTGCAATATAACATCCAATGGTTCAAAAGCACTACCAGGGGTTGAAGCAATTCTTCCGGTAACAGCAGTCTCATATTGTACATTATATATACGGTTTTCTAAAGCAAAAGTGGTAGGAAGTTGTTCAATTTCCAGATATTTATCATCGGTGTTAAGTTCACCTTTGGCTTCCAATTCTGAAGCAATGATGTTGTACAGTTCATCTCCATTACGCAATACTTCATCGATATCCTTTTGCAACAGTGTATCAAATTTCTCGTCAATTTCACATAACATTACAAGTGAATTACATGGACATTGGCGACCACTTGATTCTTCTGAAAATTGGTTATCACCTTGGTTAAAATGTCCCTGAACCTTCCTTGAAAACACCACTTCATCAATACTCGTTACATTTGGGATACATTGGATCACTTGAGCCTCGTGATTTCTGTTGGAAATGTTTGAGTTTGGAAATAGGGGAATCTCTTCTGAAGTAGACGCTAGTTCGATTCGTGCCTTTACTTTATGACGTGGCATTGAGGTGATCTGGTCGGCGTTTTTGTTGCTTTTGCGTGAAATGGATGAGAGTTTGGCAGCTCGTGATTTAGAGTTGCGGCGAGGCATTTTCGCTTTATTCTTTGTCTTATTCTTTGTCTTATTCTTTGTTTTATTCTCTGTCTTATTCTCTGTCTTATTCTCTGTCTTATTCTCTGTCTTATTCTCTGTTATTCTTGGTCTTATTCTTGGTCTTATTCTTGGTCTTATTCTCTGTCTTATTCTCTGTCTTATTCTCTGTCTTATTCTCTGTCTTATTCTCTGTCTTATTCTCTGTCTTATTCTCTGTCTTATTCTCTGTCTTATTCTCTGTCTTATTCTCTGTTTCTCTGTTATTCTTGGTCTTATTCTTGGTCTTATTCTTGGTCTTATTCTTTGTTTTATTCTGTCTTATTCTCTGTCTTATTCTCTGTCTTATTCTCTGTCTTATTCTCTGTCTTATTCTCTGTCTTATTCTCTGTCTTATTCTATGTTTCTCTGTTATTCTTGGTCTTATTCTTGGTCTTATTCTTGGTCTTATTCTTGGTCTTATTCTTGGTCTTATTCTTGGTCTTATTCTTGGTCTTATTCTTTGTCTTATTCTTTGTCTTATTCTTTGTCTTATTCTTTGTTTTATTCTCTGTCTTATTCTCTGTCTTATTCTGTCTGATTCTGTCTGATTCTCTGTTTTATTCTCTGTCTTATTCTGTCTTATTCTCTGTCTTATTCTCTGTCTTATTCTCTGTCTTATTCTCTGTATTATTCTCTGTATTATTCTCTGTATTATTCTCTGTATTATTCTCTGTCTTATTAGTCTTATTCTCTGTGTTATTAGGTAGGGGAGAAGGAAGGTAGGGGAGAAGGAAGGTAGGGGAGAAGGAAGGTAGGGGAGAAGGAAGGTAGGGGAGAAGGAAGGTAGGGGAGAAGGAAGGTAGGGGAGAAGGTAGGGGAGAAGGAAGGTAGGGGAGAAGGAAGGTAGGGGAGAAGGAAGGTAGGGGAGAAGGAAGGTAGGGGAGAAGGAAGGTAGGGGAGAAGGAAAGTAGGAAAGAAGGAAAGTAGGGGAGAAGGAAGGTAGGGGAGAAGGAAGGTAGGGGAGAAGGAAGGTAGGGGAGAAGGAAGGTAGGGGAGAAGGAAGGTAGGGGAGAAGGAAGGTAGGGGAGAAGGAAGGTAGGGGAGAAGGAAGGTAGGGGAGAAGGAAAGTAGGGGAGAAGGAAAGTAGGGGAGAAGGAAAGTAGGGGAGAAGGAAAGTAGGGGAGAAGGAAAGTAGGGGAGATGGAATGTAGGGGAGAAGGAAGGTAGGGGAGAAGGAAGGTAGGGGAGAAGGAAGGTAGGGGAGAAGGAAGGTAGGGGAGAAGGAAAGTAGGGGGAAGGAGAGTAGGGGAGAAGGAAAGGTGGAAGGGGAGAGAGAAGGTACAGGCAGACAGACACAAGACCACGCCAACACCAAACAAACATAAAAACCAACATAATGTACATAAAAGGGGTGGGAAAACAGAGGTAATGAATTAAAGAAAAAAGAAAAAAATGGTTAGTACGTTATTCAATTTTACAATTATAAATGTTATTTATATAACGTGATAATTAGTCTGACATATTTTCGATTTGATTAGCAGTACGAGGACTTTCTTTCGTTGTTCATTTCGATTATGACCTGAGTGATGGACGTTTATGCAATATATAAGCTGGTCTGGTTGATCCATTATGGATAATTATATACAGGACATAACATTGGCACTCACAACTGATCTTAAGATGTAAAAAGGAAATCTCTTGATTTGTCACTGGAGTGTATGAACATTGGGTCGACGTTGTTAAACATCTTAAGTTTAGTAATACCTTCAAAGATGGCTTAATACAAATCTTCCTGCACACTTTATATGGATAAATGCTGAAAGATGTGGTGACAGCTTGAAATTGTCTGTGTATTATCACTGATGCTCAATTAGCAGCTGGCGATATTACTTGGCTTAGGATAACTATGGATGAAAAAGTAAGATAGATACAAACGAAGCAAATGCATTGTTAAATTCGGCATCCATACAGCATTATAATAGTCAATACATTGTAAAGTTCGGCATTTCTTACAGCATTAGCGCCAATGCATTGTAAAGTTAAGCATTGAGTATTTCTACAGCATTACAGTCAATGCATTGTAAAGTTAGGCATTTCGTACAGCATTAAGAGTCAATATAAGCTGGCCTGGTTGATCCATTATGGATAATTATATACAGGACATAACATTGGCACTCACAACTGATCTTAAGATGTAAAAAGGAAATCTCTTGATTTGTCACTGGAGTGTATGAACATTGGGTCGACGTTGCTAAACATCCTAAGTTTAGTAATACCTTCAAAGATGGCTTAATACAAATCTTCCTGCACACTTTATATGGATAAATGCTGAAAGATGTGGTGACAGCTTGAAATTGTCTGTGTATTATCACTGATGCTCACACTATGAAAACTCTCTCATTGCTTGCGTGGTAGATTTCGATCGCGACAGGAGCATGCGCAGATGCGATTTTTGTGTAAGTGGTCTGTGATTTTGTCAATATTATATTTTTACTGTGATTTGTCGATCTGCATTAAATGCAAAAAGTAACAACGCCCCCGGCTGGACTCGAACCACCAACCTTTCGGTTAACAGCCGAACGCGCTAACCAATTGCGCCACGGAGGTGATTATTACTAGGCTGTTTTGGTTTGTCATGTTCACCCGTACACTTCCCCGTACACTTTCTTGCAAAGTCGGTCATCGTTTTTTCTCAAATGTTGCTTGCATATTGCCTTTGCTGTCGCCTTTAATACATGTGCTGTTACTTGAACTTGGAACCAACGTTTAATTTGAACTGTCTATTTTCAATAAAAAAATACTCCAATACGGGAAAAAAATCAGAAAAGCTCACAGACAACAAATAAGAACATCATTTTACTCGACCTAGAATTTCAATCAACGGATTTCAATCATCGGCAAAACCCGATGATGTGAGTGACGTCATTTAATGAGCTCATTAGCATAATTTATGTCCGTGAAATATACAATAGGGTTTTGGTAGTGGCTCAATTAGCAGCTGGCGATATTACTTGGCTTAGGATAACTATGGATGAAAAAGTAAGATAGATACAAACGAAGCAAATGCATTGTTAAATTCGGCATCCATACAGCATTATAATAGTCAATACATTGTAAAGTTCGGCATTTCTTACAGCATTAGCGCCAATGCATTGTAAAGTTAAGCATTGAGTATTTCTACAGCATTACAGTCAATGCATTGTAAAGTTAGGCATTTCGTACAGCATTAAGAGTCAATATAAGCTGGCCTGGTTGATCCATTATGGATAATTATATACAGGACATAACATTGGCACTCACAACTGATCTTAAGATATAAAAAGGAAATCTCTTGATTTGTCACTGGAGTGTATGAATATGAACATTGATATGGTTTAAATTGTTCTTGTAATTTTAACTTCACATATAAAACACTTTACACAAAACTAACATTTGTCAGTCTTAATCTAAACGTAAAAAAGAAAATTACACAAAGTGCACAGCAGTATTTGGTATAGTTTGGCTCATTACATGAAGTGTACAGTATAATATGGCATATGTGGTGTAGTTAGGCAAAAAATACACCGGGTGATTGGCATGTGTTGTGATTAGACAAACTTACACGGCACGTACAATACATGGCAAGGTCGAGTTAGATTTTTTACGAGGTTCACAGTTTTTTATAGTAAAATGTGATATGGTTATACTAAATTACACAGTGTACCGTATATATATATTTATTTATTTATTTATTTATTTGGACATACACTTTTGAAACAGTGGCATGAGTCTTCTCGACTGATGCGTCCTTAACACATATTACACAATATTATCACATGTATAAATAAAAAGGCAGAATATATACAAATATTTACATGATAACATAGAATCATACAAGTTGAATGCTACGTGCGGTCCATGCACGTTTTAAGTAGGATTTGCAGAACACATCAAATATTTGGAGTACGGGTACATCATCACCATGATCACATACAGTAAGAACATCATTTGAAAGACCTAGCATAAGACACATTTTAATAGTTAAATTACCAGACATAAATATTCTCCAAAACTCTTCTAAATTATGGAGTGATAGTTGATTTTCAAGTTTAAGGAATTCATCAACTCTGATATGATTTAACGCACTACAAATAAATAAGAAATGTCTAAGATCCTCAATATCTTTATCACATAATGGGCAGTAAATATTTACATCAGGTTTCCATGAATGAGCACGGCCATTGAGGGGTAAGGTATTGCACCGAGCTTTGAATTTCATTGTTGCACCATAAAAATCTAATTTACATAATAAGTAATCTTCCAAACCAGGTTTATATAGTATGTGGTATAGTTAGGCAACAAAACACGAGGTGAACTTGTGTGCAAAATTACAGGCAAACAGTATTGGCATTTGTGGCATAATTAGGGAAAATTACACGCGATGTAAGCCTAGAGCAATAATAATAACATTTGCCAATCTTAGGCATTACTTAAGCATCACAATCATTGTATTTTAAAGTTAGGCATTTCTATAGCATTATATTCGATGCATTTTAAAGTTAGGCATTTTGTACATAGTCATAATCAATACATTGTAAAGTTAGACATGTATTACAGGATTATGGCCAATGCATCGTTAAGATAGGCTTTTCTTAATACATAATGGCCAATACTATTTTGACTTTTTAAGCCCGAATCATACGAAAAAAAACTTTTCCCATCCCATTTGAAGGCGATCGACATTTGAAGTGTCAAATTGGTTGCGGTTTTACCGGTTTGTAATGTAGATCAAAATGTGATAATATCCACAAAAACAAATTGGGTGTCATTATTGGCTATTTTGACTATTTTAGCCTGAATCGTACGGAAAAACCTTGTTATCCCATCCCCTTTGTAGGCGATCAACATTTGAGGCGTCAATTGGGTCACAGTTTCAGCAGTTTGAAACAACAATATCTTACAAAGATCAAAATGTGATATAATACACAATGTACATGTAATGTAATCAATCATTAAAATGGCCTCAATTATGTGCATAGGTTGTATGTACAAACACTGTATCTCACTGAGTTAGTGTTTTGCAAAAAAAAACACTCATTTACACGCACACTCCACATTACACCAACATAAGGTGTTTTGCCAAAAACACACGCACTTATTTACATGCACACGTAACAAAGACATACAGTGTTTTTCCACACAAAAATTGGTAAATGTGCATACAAACACCTGTATTAGGGGGGTGCTATCTCGAAAAGGCAGCACCTAGGGAACTAGTTTCTCGTTAGTGTGTGACCGAATGTGTACAACTGTTAGGTGACCCTTACGTGCAAAATATTTATGACAATATTCACATTGATGTGATTTTTCTTTGGTGTGTGACCGAATGTGTTCTGCTAAATGACTCTTGTGTGCAAAGTCTTTCTGACAATATTCACATTGATAGGGTTTCTCTTTAGCGTGTGTCAGAAGTAAGCAAAAGCAAAAGTCAATTTGGTGTGTGACCGAATGTGTACAACTGTTAGGTGACCCTTCCGTGCAAAATATTTATGACAATATTCACATTGATGTGATTTTTCTTTGGTGTGTGACCGAATGTGTTCTGCTAAATGACTCTTGTGTGCAAAGTCTTTCTGACAATATTCACATTGATAGGGTTTCTCTTTAGCGTGTGTCAGAAGTAAGCAAAGCAAAAGTCAATTTGGTGTGTGACCGAATGTGTACAACTGTTAGGTGACCCTTCCGTGCAAAATATTTATGACAATATTCACATTGATGTGATTTTTCTTTGGTGTGTGACCGAATGTGTTCTGCTAAATGACTCTTGTGTGCAAAGTCTTTCTGACAATATTCACATTGATAGGGTTTCTCTTTAGCGTGTGTCAGAACATGTACGGTCAGAGTACCCTTTTGTGCAAAGCATTTCTGACAATATTCACACTGATGTGTTTTTCTTTTGTGTGAGTAAATGAGTTAGAATGTGTTATGTCAAAGTACCCTTTTGTGCAAAACATTTCTGACAATATTTACACTGACGTGATTTTTCTTTGGTGTGAGTTAGAATGTGTTATGTCAAAGTACCCTTTTGTGCAAAACATTTCTGACAATATTCACACTGACGTGATTTTTCTTTGGTGTGAGTTAGAATGTGTTATGTCAAAGTAACCTTTTGTGCAAAACATTTC
>CM069441.1:5765674-5867243 GCA_035610835.1 Ophiura sarsii
CCTGATCAAGTGAATGGGACGACCGCTTAACAACGGTTTTAAATTCAAAAAATAGCATTTACAATTGGGATGATTAGCCATCCCGAATGGTTTTGGATTGGAAAATTTTTCTTCTAACCTATGATGAATTTTATGGGGTCATATAATCAAAATCCATTGTTACATTGAAACCAACGGAAATTCAAAATTAACGGCCGTTCGTAGCCACCGTCGTCTGATTAAATTCCTATATATTTCCAAATGCACGGCACGTTTGGGCCAAATCAATGAATTGATTGTTTGTTCTTAGTCTTGTCATACTGATTCTTCTTTCAGCAACCTGCCATCAGTTATGTGAAAATGGCGGTATATGTATTGCGTCAACAACGTGTTGGTGTCGCCAGGGATTCACGGGGGAACGTTGCGAAACATGTAAGACATTTTGTTTGTATTTTCTATATTCGTGTATGATTCAAAAAAACTATGAAACCACAATTCGCTACAATAATAACGACGTTGTTTTTCCATTCTTGTGCAGCTCTGTGTAACACACCGTGTCAGAATGGAGGTTTATGTTCAGATACAGGCAATTGTTTGTGTCCAAACGGGTTTATGGACCTCAATGTCGATCAGGTTTGTAGTTTGTTTGTTTATTCTTTCTTTATTGAGGGTAAACAGCTTCAGTGTCAAGCACTGCTTTCCAAGCAGGCCCTCATCATACAGAAAATAATACAGTATTTACAAAGACATGTTCAACTATTTACACATAATACATGAATGATTCAAACACAATACACTCTATCTGTAAAGTGTTAACGAAGGCTTTTTATATGGAATAAATCACTACCTATTTATGATAACACCATTTTGTTTTAGCTTTTACTTCAAATGAGCTTACATTTGTCTATCACCGGTTATTTCATGTCCATAAGATTTGATTGACTTGATCATAGTTTGTGCCGTGATTTTTTAAAAGAATTAATTTGACCAGTTTTCATTACTAAAAGGAGATGACAAACCTATATTGCAATTAATTGAGCCCCCCCCCCCTTCCCCCTCTCTCAAATAAGCCGGTGTCATCATAGATAATGAAGGTGAAGGTGCGTATGAATTTAATATAATTATATAATTTTCTTTTAGAAATATTTGAATTTCACCTTGGCTTCTTTTCTCAATTTTTTTTTATACATGAAGAGCTTTGTTGCAAAAGGGTCACCAGACCACTCTTAACTCTTACATGTTACTCATTTTGCATTAGTGAATTTGTATTGACAAGTCCATGGAATTAATCAAATTATTGTATGGTTGTGTTCATTGCTGTTTCTATGACTTGGATTAGTGCAACCATGCACGCCAATTGAGGCACCAACAATACAAGCCACATTCCACATAATGAATAGCCATCCATTTAATAATGTAAAATGAGTAAAAAGGCAGAAGTGGATGTAGGCCCTTTTGCAAAATGAAATATATGCTGTTGCTGCAATAGACTGGCAGTACCCACATTTTATTTCTGGGCTTTTCAAACATGCCAGTTGTACAGGTGTGATCGAGACGCACTTAGTATAATCAGCTCTATACATTTCAATGGGATTTCAATAGACATGTTTGTCCCCGTAAGGTCTATGAAGACCATGAGGAATATATTCATGATGAACGGATTAAAGCTCATCTTCAATTGGTATAACAGCCATTGAATTATATATGATTTTTCTATAGGTTAATATTGGTGATTTCATGAATATGTTACTTGAACCTGAAATGTCACTTCATTGAATGTGCAGATTTCAGTGGCGCGATCTCATCATATAATGTAGTTTAGGGATATTCTATAGTGTTAGAAAGCTAAGTAATGTGTTATTAGTTGGAGTTTAATTAATACATTCTATTTCACAGCATTGAGCGTTTCAAATGGAGTGCCAACTTCTAACATAGGAGGACAGTTTTCTATAACATCTATTGACGGTGACCGGCCTTTTTTACCCCGGACCTTAATGTTGAAGGATCAGAAGCACGAGATGAGTTGATTAGTAAAATACTACCAATGGTACGTTTGTTACTGTCATATATAAAATATAACTAAATAAAAAATGCCTTATTCAGGGGTTGGGGGTCAACAGATTTTTAGGTTGAAAAAAGATATTGATCGAGATAGGACGTTGTTTAGCTTTGCATCGGAACACCCCGTGAAATAAAATTATGATATGATTCTTCTCCCTTGTTCCTAAGTTCATTTTCGGATTTTTTTAAACTAATCTCAAATGTAAACATATTTATTTTATGTTATTTTTTACGTTTCCACTGAGTTTGAAAACAATCGTGCCTTTATTACTACCTGTAATCATATACAGGGGTGTATTAGAATGATCTATACCGAGGTAATACGATTTTTGTTTGTATAAACTTGATTGATCTATATCTTGCGCAAACGCCCAGCTTTCTTAGGAATTTTAGGTTTTGAAAATCGGACATTTTTGATGGGAAAATACAGACTTTTTTGTGACGATAGTAGATTTCAAGTTTTTGTCGAAATGATCCATTATGAAAATCTATAATGTCACTAATCCTTTCAAACATTAAATCATTTCAGAATGTTATTAGCATTATTATTGCACCCTCTTCTTATTTTAATTAGCCTTTTGATAACAATCGATTGTTGTGTGCATAGAAAACAAAGCTTTGGTTGAATACGGCAGGATTTGTTTAGCTTGAGTGGTTTTAACATTCCTTTCTTTGGCGGGAGTTTTGAATATAACTTATGAGGTGTGGGGTTCATTGTTTGAAATGCTGGTAATGCTAGGGAGAATAGCTGTAAAGATGAATTTTGTGAGCCAAAATATGAAAATACGTTTTCATTGAAACAAAAAGAGATATCTCAATGAAATTAACAGAATAAGTAGGAAACATTTTCACCATCATATCATTTGAAACACTATTTGTAGTAAATTGTGTATATACTTTTGAAACCCAGTATAGATCATTCTGATACACCCTGTATATACTATTTAATAAAAATCATAATACGTAATTTACTAATATAAAGTTTAGCAATTATAACACAAACATGATTGATGAATTTATTATTTACAATGTTAGAAGTATCATGCGTCCCGAATAAAACATTTTCAACGTTTCTTGTATTATATGAATACAATTTATAATCAAGCCATGCCATGGCATTTCATTTAACTCTAAACGTGTAATTCATTTGAAAATCAATAGGAGTCAATATATTAAATCATTATCATTATTTATTTTAACGTTTCACAGTGTTTGAATACACTCGTGCTTTTGCCATCAAGTTCAATATAGGGCTATCCGAAAAAATAATACAACAACATTGAATATTGAATAAACCTCTTTATGTAAAGAAATTAAAATCTCCTAATGTTAAATTACCTTCTCAATACAGCTTCAAAAAGAAATAGCAAATTTTGGTAGTTATATCTAAATTGACTAATACAAAGTTTTGAAATTAAAAACAGATAATTAAGATTATTTAGGACAATCGGATGAAACAAGCAAGAAAAACACGGGGTTTCCACATTGATATTATTGAGTTTATGGAGTGCGTGCTTTGCCTAAAATGGTACTTTGATGCGAGAAAACAATAAGTTGCACCAAAACAACAATGATCAACAGTTAGGGCCTATAACTAAATGAATTAAAAAATAGATACCAAAAATAGATAAGAAATAAATAAATAAATAAATATACTAATAAAAAGATTAATAAAAATAAAAAATAAAAAATAATTGTATTGCCATTTTGCATACCTCGCCGTATGTTTGTTATTACCGTATTCTTATTTTTTTTACAAGCTCAATGAACTCTTTGGACCCATGGAAGGCTTCCTCGTAGTTGTGCTTGGTTCCTTTGGACCTGGAGCATCATTGTCGAATTTGCCGTAACAGTGGACCCGGAATCTCAGACGTCGGCTAGTGATGTAGAGAATGTGATTAATACTTTCATACAAATTGCCCCATCTTCGGGATTGGTGATTAATCCGATCCAGCAATTACTTTTACAAGTGGTAAGATTTATTCACACGTTAAAGGTGTAGGCCTACTAAGAGATGTTTAAGATATTTTTTGTTTACAACATTTACTTAATATTAAAGATAGCCTAATCATTATAATTGGCCATTAAACAATGTTTGAATATGTTGAAATATCATCGCTATTTATTGAAACTTTTTTTAAAAACGCCCTCTATGTAATATCGTATGTAATTTGTTTGTTTGTTTTGTTTACACGGTAGGTCCGAACCCGGGGGGGGGGGGGCACTCAACTTTTTTTGGGGTAGGGTTGTGCCGCCCATTCTCAAAAAGGGGGGCTAGAAAACTGAACTGAGTGGATTTTATGACGAAAAATAGGGTCTTAGGAACTGATTTTTTCAAAAAAATAGGTCTTGAGAACTGGCCTATAGTTTAGCAAGAACGCACATTTTTGATTTTTCTTGGTTTTCGAACGCAAAATTTTCGAAGAATTGGGGCTTTGGAACACAAAATTACGCGAATTTTGAATTTTCAATAAAATTGGGGTCATAAGAACTGATGCAGACTCAAAAGGGGGGGTCATCAGCAGAGGGTGAAAAAGGGGTCTTCAGCGCGGCACATACCTATACCCTTTTCCAATGTCAGTGCCCCCCCCCCCCCCCCCGCCCCCCCCCGGGGTCCGAACGGACACACGCTTGGGTCCTGATGGAACAGGCTTAAGCAAAATGCTCGGGCCAGGCTAGATAGACATTTAAATGAATCTTTTCGGACCAATTTGGTACCAAACATGCCACAAAACAACAAAGATAAGCCATGATTAGCACCATTTTATGAAAATTAGTGCCGTTTCCAAATTCACATTTTCAACAAACTACGCGAGGAGAAAAGACCAAATGTTTCCTGTTCACAATCAAATAGCCCGCACGCTCACTGATCACTGTGTGATCAATATCCCGTTCATTCCTGGCCATTCAAGAGCCACACACAGCATTTTCTCGCCTTTTGCGTGCGTTTGAAAATGCGAATTTGGAAACGTCACGGATTCGTATAATGGTTTATCATTGTTGTTTGGTGCATGTTTGGTACCAAATTGTTCGAAAAGATTCATCTAAATTTCTATCTAGCCTGTTTGGACAAAAAATAATTGGAAGACAATCTACAGGACATACATAAAGTGTATGACTTTCTTTTGTTGAACACTTTATATAGCCTTGTTAAGCCCTTCGGGTCAACACCATCCTGCACACGCCTATGATTAGCGTAATTCTCCCATCTAATTAACGTCTATTCAACATGTATCCATTTCCACCTTAAACAAAAACGAATAATGAGACTATGCTTGAATTCTCACTGGCTTGAGCATACCCCGCCCTTATTCACAAGCTGACTCTTTGTTTATTTATGTATAATCACGCATTCAACAATCTTCCCGATACTTTTACCGATTATTTCAATTAAAAATAGATCAATTTATAGCTATCCAACACGCATTTCTTCATTGTATCGTCAGATCAGAGACAGAGTAAAATTGATGCATACTTTTTTGGACACCCTGTATGTGCTCATATGGGCCTGCAAAGCACCGAGTGGGCACCCCCGGTTTGACCAGTCCAAACATTGGTTGGCGGGGTCATGCCAAATACACCCGCAAAGAGGTACGGGGACTTAAGCTTCCAAATCTAGCACTCATTCTGAAATGGTTAAAAACCCGTGTTTCAGCTGAGTCCCATAGAGAATTACGTGTATAATTGGACTCGAACCTATAATCTTCAAGGTGAATAGCTTTAAGAGGTCAATTGCATTACAAATGTTCCTGTAAATATCATTCTAACATGTTGACCGCCAAATCTAAATATTGAAAAGCATGGTATGTAATATTCCGGGGGGGGGGGGGGGGGGGGGGGTTGTCAACATTCTCTATTTTTCTCCGCGGATTTTGTTAACATTATCGTTTAAAATGGTTTTAATACTGATCAGGCAGAGTAAAAATTGATGCATACTTTTTTTGGAACACCCTGTATGTGCTCATATGGGCCTGCAAAGCACCGAGTGGGCACCCCCGGTTTGGACAGTCCAAACATTGGTTGGCGGAGTCATGCCAAAATACACCCCGCAAAGAGCACGGGGACCTAAGCTTCCAAATCTAGCACTCATTCTGAAATGGTTAAAAAACCGTGTTTCAGATTGAGTTCCATAGAGATTACGTGTATAATTGGACTCGAACCTATGATCTTCAAGGTGAATATACCACCTTATTAAGGCCTGTTGTATTTTGCATTTATTCATGTATTATAAAAACTTTGTTGATTTCTGTTATTTGACTCGATCTGAACATTATCACATCCATCTAAAATCAATAAAAAACATCATATTATTGTGAAATTAAACATACAGTGTAAAGTTAGTGTTTATATTTGAGAGAACTCGAATAGGTGATTTCGGCCTTGGTCATTGTGATCGTAACAGTCTATATACCAAACAAATCATTATAAACCGACCAAAATAAAAGTTTTGTTCGATCTACTATTAAACTGTACCATCTTTTTTGCTGTGTTTATCATGTTGTTTATAGCTGGATGTGCTGATGGCTATTGCAAGAACGGTGGGATATGTACCACCGATGCTACTGGTAGAACAAGGACTTGCACGTAAGTGTTTCTTTTTAAATCATGGCAATGACTTGAGTATACAACTGCTTGTCAAACGTATATCCTTAAACATTAAAGGGACACAATGTCATGTTGAATTTTTTTAATTTTAATTAATTTACTTCAGAATTCAAGATGAACATTAAAAATTGCCATTGTTGTTGTTTCTAAAAAAAACACCCTGCAAAACTTGATTAAAACAATGTTTAAAATATGTTGGAATACCACCCTTAACCATGTAAAATGCTGGTTGCGGCTCTCCCAGCATTTTTGAATCGACGTTTTGTTGTACAAAGAGGACTTATTTTTCTTAATCCTTATAGATGTAAGTTCATACATGTAATACCAGAATACAAATTATACAATTATATAAATATACAAATCCCAGTTTTTATCATATATTTTGTGTAATTGAGGGCGCTGCCTCCACCACATCTCTTAATGCCCCTTTAATAAATAGCTCAGAAAGTCTAAAAATAAGCAGTTCTCTGAAGGGTGCACATGCCCTAAAAGTTCCGTCCATTTTACTTGCTTGTAAACCAAATCAAGTATGCAAGTCAGAGTCAGTGCATATTAATCCGGGATATTAGTTTACTTTTACAAATGTGTGATTATCCATTTCGCTTTTGTTTGCGCAATACATGATAGGAGGGCCTGTTCTTAATGGCGACTTGGGGAAAGTGTATTTTAGGTCCCAGATACTGGTATACTATTAAAATATCAATCAATACTGGAACATAACAGTTACCAGTATGGGTCGATACTGGTACGATTTTACTGTTCCAGTAATCCAGTATCGGTCGACTGGAACACCAAATTGTGTTCCAGTATCGAGCGATACTGGAACGTTTTTATGTAACAGTATCGGGCGATACTGGTATACATGACAGTATCGGGCGATACTGGTATACATGACACCAGTGAGATTTGTCCCGATATTGAACGATGTTGGTACATAATTATGTTCCAGTATCGCCCGATATACTTTTTGTATGTGCCAGTATCGGCCGATACCGGAACACTGACTTTGTACCATCAGATGATTCTAGTACAGTCCAGAATCTGGGATCTATAGTACACTTTTCACAAAATTTCCAGATATCAAGAGTCAAAAAGAGTAATTAAAGGTTATGATAATTGATTACGAGTGAAAACGTCTGCCTAAATGCAGCACCAGCGCTATACCGCTACCGCTACAACCACCGACATCATAACCGCAACAGCCAACTCCACCGTCGTTTGGTAAAACAAATAAATAATTACGATTTTCAAATCTGATTCTTGTATTATCTTTCTATTATTATTTAAGTTGTACACGTGGATATAGTGGCTCTCAGTGTGGTGATAAAGGTAAGTTAAGCTTGATACCAATATCACAGGGGCGTTTTAACTAGAGGGTGGGCAGGGAGGAATATCCAGCTGGGGCACGATTTAGGAAGAGAAAAAAAGTTAGGTTTCATTCCTAAAATTAAGTCACATATATTCAGCAGTTTAAGGCTACTTGAATATTGCCAGTAAAAATGACGGTTATTTTATAAAACCAAAGAAAATTTCCTCAAAGTTGAACCTCACCATTTTCCTAACCGAACAATATAAAACATAGGGCCTAAGAAATATTTTTTTCTTTAAAGTTAGGTTTTGAACCTCAAAAATATCCTAACCAATTTCCTAACCAAACAATATAAAACATACGAAATTATTTTTTCTTTAAAGTTAGGTTTTGAACCTCACCAATTTCCTAACCAAACAATATAAAACATAAGAAATTGGCGGTTAGTGGTCTTGAATACTGCTGCGGGGCCGATCTAAATTGGACCCACTAAGCCGGAGGATTTCTGTTAAAGGAAGGGTCCCGCAAGCACAACATTGCTCATTATTTGTTAGAAAAATAATTATCGAGCCGAAGTTACGTAATTATATAGAACAAAACACCGTACTAGACACAAAAATAAATAAAAACTGCCATCACTCAACATGCACTTTTTAAAATTCGCGGCGATTAAAAGTCCCGGTGTCGATGACGTCATGGGAATCGGTGCTCAAATTTGCGCATGTGCATTGTACAACTATGACATCATCGACACTGGGACTTTCGATCGCCGCGAATTTTAAAAAGGGCATGTTGAGAGATTCCGGTTTTTATTTGTTTTTGTTATAAGTGTGGTGTATTCTTCTATATAATTACAAAAGTTGGGCTCGATAGTTATATTTCTAACATATAATGCACACTTTTATGCTTGCGGGACACCTCCTTTAATCCGGCCCCAAGCACCTCGGGCCTCCGGCCCTGCGGTTCTGTTTCTTACCTAGCCCTACCGGGGGTACGCTGGATGGCATCGTGAGCACAGATGAATTCGTAGAGGGCGCGCTAATAGTTAAGTTTTCGGTTTAGATACGGAACGATTTAGGGCAAAGAAAATTGGAATGTTTTTTTGAAATATCACCCTTAACTCCTAACTTCAACAAATTAAGTCACATATTTCTTATGTTTTATATTGTTCGGTTAGGAAAATGGTGAGGTTCAATTTTCTTTGGTTTTATAAAATAAGCGTCATTTTTACTTGCAATCTTCAAGTAGCCTTAAACTGCTGAATAAATGTGACTTAATTTGTTGAAGTTAGGAGTTAGGGTGATATTTCAAAAAAAACATTCCAATTTTCTTTGCCCTAAATCGTTCCGTATCTAGGAATATCCCTTGCCACTGCAATGATCCATAGCCTTCTCAGTTACTCGAGTTTTTTTAAACGGTTTTATGCAGTAGTGTTCTTGTTTGTTTGTTTTTTATTTCGGGGTTTTGAGTGTCGTTGGTTGGTTTGAGTTTTGAAAACGCGCTAAGATATTTTAATATTTAAAAATCACTATATACATCATTTTCCTACCATTAAGAAAACCTCTCTGGTGGAGCTGTAGCTGGCATTATTATTGGATTGGTTGGTGTCATCGTCCTGGCCATATTGATTGGAATTTGTGTTTGCATTTTTATGAGACAAACCAAGACAAAGCAGCTGACACCTAATCTCAACACCCTTGACTTGGTGAGTAAATATGCAAATTATTTTATTCTTAATTATTGTTAAAATAATCGGAGTCGCATGCTCGACTTGAGCATTTTACCTGGGGCATTTTAGCATCAAACAGAAATAAATGATATTACAGAAGAATTTGTTTATAATAAAAGAATACATGTAATAACAGAATGATATGATCCTAGATACGTTACGTTTTTTGTTGGTATGGATTTCAGCAGAACGTCATGAAACCTATTTTACTTTCACTAAGGGCTGTAGCTATTTCTGGAAAAAACATTAAATAAATCCTCTATGTAGCAGAATTAACCCGTGCTCTGTCCACCCGTGACCACAGAACACTAGTGCATTATAATTCTATGGACCCAGACACAGGGACTCTCGTCGGACTGCAGCCAGTCCCAAGGCCCAATGGTAATGGTTGGGCGTCTACTGACCAGGTAACCAAGATAGGAAAGCTCTTTAAGCTTCAAACGCAGCAAACAGTATTACACCCGATCTAAATTTTCAATTTAAAACCCTAGGTCTACTACCAGCCAGATCCTTTGGGAGTATCTCTAGTCATGGATGAATTTCTCCATCAGGTCACCAAATGCACAGGTGTAAGCTAGTTCACCCACCAAATGCACAGGTGTAAGCTAGTTCACCCAAAGTGGACCTATACCTTAAAAACTTTTACATTTATTTTCCTTAAACAGGCTCCTTATCCTTACGTATTCCCCCGAGTAGATGCCAGTCGTGCCGGGCTTGAGGTAAGACGACACCCAAAAACCATGGTTCATCAATCTGTCGAACCATGATTGATTGATTGATTGATTGATTGATTGATTGATTGATTGATTGATTGATTGATTGGTTGATTGGTTGGTTGATTGATTGATTGATTGATTGATTGATTGATTGATTGATTGATTGATTGATTGATTGATTGATTGATTGATTGATTGATTGATTGATTGATTGATTGATTAGTTATGTTTATATTATGGGATGTGATAATAAATATATGCAATAAAGCAAAACATAAAAAACATAAAAAACCCTACAATAGCAGCAACATCAACAGCAACAACACCAACGACGATGGTTACCAACTTTTGTGTTGTGTTGGCAACTATTCTTTCGTATAAACATGATAAAGAGAGAGTAATCAAGGCCGCAGGTACAAAATGCAGATACGAACGTAGATCATGTAGACCGTCTTTGAATGTACGGAATAATCTATTGACTTGTTATTCGGGAGGTCAACAGAATTATAATTTTATATGGTGGTGGAACATGATTTTTCTAAAACAATGAAATAGTAAATCGTGTTCAGAAGACCTTAGCGCAATTTTCTGTATAATGTTGAGGATAACGTATTGCGAATGGATCAAATGTATATATGAAACACATAATAAGTAGTCTAGCAATCTGTAGTGCGATACCTTATAAACCTCTGACATTATTTGTTTCTATATTGCAGAATACGCTCATGTTTTGAAATGATGTGACTCAATGTGGCGCTTTAAGATATTGCATGGCCATACAAACTACATGTATTAGCCTCATATAAACATGACACGATTATTCAGATATACCCGGACTAGATTGATTCGGGAGGTGCCATTGATTATCTTCATCACAGAAAAGACCACAAAAGAAGGACGAACACCCAACAACAAAAGCACCTAAAATGGACTCTAGAGAAAAGGCAATCGGGCCTTGGACGATGAGAAGTATTTCAATGGTTGGTAATACAAATAGTTAAGAGTTTTTTGGCATCTACAATTTCGTATAGGCCTATCGGTTGTTCAATAATAGACTTACCTCAAGTTTTAATAAACCCAATAAATAGTTTACGACGACGACGTAAAAGACCAAAATACACAATCAGTAATTGACGGTACAGAACATTTCTTTTACTTCTGTAAAATGATTAAAACTATTTAGGAGCACGCAAAAATTGTCATTGCTGCCAAAGCTTTTCTTTCAAACTTATAATGTTGAAAATGCTCTTTTCGGGGCGCATAATTTCAAAAGTTCGGATGTCATAAATTATGTGGGCGCAATTAATATTGCTATACTATTAAATCTGAATTTACGTATACATACGGTATGTATGTATAAGTAAATTCATATTTGGTAACCACCCACATTTGATATTTGTCTTTAAATCCAGATTTTCGAACGGTAATTGTAAATGCATGCTATTGTATTATACAAATTATAGCAATAAGTAATGGTTCGCAATTTATAATTATAGGTATTGTATTTCTTGTATTCTGTTAATCATAAAAAGTGGTAATAAAAGAATATGTATATATAGTATAATTTTACAAGGAACATAAAATGTAGTACAAGTATTGTAACCCATGAGATCAAAAGCAAAAAACATATCAATGAAAGGACCGCAGAAAAAAATGTCGATAACATCTAGGCCTATTTTTGATGCTAAATATCGTATGTAAAGGAGATTGAAAACATAATGTAAATTTATAAAGACTTTAGAGAAACAAGAGGTAGTAAAATAGTTATTAATTCATGCGTAATTATAAATGCATGCTATTGTATTATATAGCAACAATTAATGGTTCACAATTTATCGTGTTTATATTGGTATTGGTTTACATGATTATAAATATTCAAGAACGTGTTGATTTGTTATTTTTATATATATTTTCGTATAAAATGTTAGTGATATTTGTTGTGTGAGATATAATATACATTTATGTAATGTTACTAAAAGCTTACATGATGTTTGTTGATGTAACAATAACACTTTGTAGACCGTATGTTATGTATGGATGATAATGAACAAAAGATTTTCTAAATGTTGCCATGTTTTCAAAAATATAGCAAAACCACGCATTTGTGCTATAAAAGGCGAGACGGCGACATTTCACTTAGGTTTAATAAGAACAATTTACGCTGTGTTTTAAAAACATTGGCAAAAAAAGTAGAATTGCTATTATTCAACTCAAGAGAGCGATTTTCTACTTTATATAAGAAAACACCCTGGAAAACATGATACATAGGGATACTATAGGGTGGTTCAAAAAAGAGAACACATTTTGACAGATATTCTAGTATTCTCAACTACTTGCTAATCTGCCTTCATAAATGTTTTGGCGTTTCATAACAATCAGTGGCTGTGCATTACTGTAACTGGGCAAAATATCTAAGACCTATTAGCTTATTTCGTTCATGAAATATGGAAGCTTAATCAAATGTAACATGTACAAAATGGATTTGTCTACAGAATCCATCTCATGTTTGTCCATTTGATTAAACGCTTATGTACAAGATTTGAAGACGTGAAAAATAGCACTCATGGACGATAGTTTTGATTTTTTAAATTAAAACAAAGTTGGTAACGGTTGCAGTACCCAAAAAAATCAATTATGTTTGTCAGATTTGACTACTTGTAGGGAGGTACATGTGGACAAGTCAATTCTTCACATGGTATCTTAAACCTATCGTATTTCATTAACAACATAAGCTAGGTCTTATATTGTTTGCCTAGTTAACCTTAATAACCACTGCTTTTATAAAATGCAAAGAAATTTATGATAGCTAATTAGTAAATAAGTGAAAGTGGCTTTCATAATTGGGTCAACGGTTTTTGAACCACCCTGTATGTTTCTAAGCAGCAAACAACACAGCATTTCTATTATTCAACTTAGAGGGTATAATTGTATTTCTTGTATTCTGTTAATCATAAAAAGTGGTAATAAAAGAATATGTATATATAGTATAATTTTACAAGGAACATACAATGTAGTATAAGTATTGAAACCCATGAGATCAAAAGCAAAGAACATATCAATGAAAGCACGGCAGAAAAAGAAAAACAGTTATGATGTCGTAACATATATGTTTGATTTGCTAAGTATTGTATGTAAAGGAGATTTAAAACATAATGTAACAAGACTTTCGACAAACAAGAAGTAGTAAAACAGTTAATTAAAAAAATGGTGTCACTTAAAATGTAAATAATTATTTTGATGCTACATGTATCCAGGATACTTGTTTGAACTTGATATACGAAAACTTTATAATAATGTTGTGACGCTAAATTTATATTGATATTATTAATTCTAGATATTTTCATATCTAGAATTCACGCCATGATTGACTTGAAATGGCAACACCGTACTTCCGTATTCTGAATCCCATTCAGTCTACGCGCCAATATCTCTGACCAATTCAAGTCGTCGTGTCACGCTGACAACACCTCATGATAAGTTTAGGCCATATAGTTTTCAATTCACACAACAGGACTAGTGAGCTCTGAATTACAGAAGCTCACGATTGATGCGTGTCATGTCATTTCTTTAGGATAGTCTGGATGCTGGATGCTGTGTTCGTTTATAATATGAGTAAGTGAACTATTTATGATGAATTAATAAAATGTATATATAAATAACTTGGAAGCTATGTCCGTTATATTTATTCTGTGTGTTTTGATCCCCTCTCCGCCATGCGAGTATTTTCCCTAAAAGCACGTCACAACAATAATATTGTCAATGTTTAATCTTAAAGGTATATTATGTGATCTTTTCCAGGGGCGCCCTCAATCCTCGAAAACAAATGGAAGCAGATTTTCTTGCAGATTTACTTTTCTGATCATAAATCATAAATATATTCCAAATTACAGAGCGATACGATTCCTAATAACCTCAAAATCATGGTTTTAGAGTGAATTTAGAGTAAAATTTGTTTTATGACCAAAAATGCAAATCTGCAAGAAAATCTGCTTTCATAGTAAAAATCAATGATAGAGGGCGCTACTTGGAAAAGAACACATAATATGCCTTTAATGTAAATGATGAGGTCATCTATTTTCAAAGGAAGATATTAATGTGAGAAGCAATAACTGCCCCTTTAATATTTTATTATCTTAATCAACGATACATTCTGTTGCGCATTATAACATGTTTACTAGTTCACTTCAAATCTTAGTTCCCGAGTTCATCCAGGTAGTTGCAATACCTGAGCATTTATGTGCATATTTGAATATAATTAAAATTATCAGCCAATCACGCATGCGTCCTAATCGGGGTTATCACACTTGGCGCAAATGACTACTAATAATTAATGACCTTTAAACCCTCCTGGCATTGTCAAAAGGAATCCACGTGGAGCCGAAAAGAGCCCACGCTCTCTCTTCCTGATATTGCTTCTCACTCGGACAAGACGCATTTGACTGGTTCTCCAGCACTTCTCCAGCATTTCTGACCATGTGACTACAAATGTGATTTATAAAATAAACTTTATGTTCGACATCTATCTGAGCATCCGAGTTTTATTCGTATCTTCAATTCAGTTCTTCACTCTCGGTTTACGTTTCGGGGTGGGGACGGGGGGGGGGGGGGGGGGGGACTGACATTGGAAAGGCCGGTAGGGGAGAGTGGGGAGTGTCCCCCCCCCCCTGTGGGCTTTACTGAAAAGGAATGAGTAAAGGATACAGGTGTCAAAAATTGTGAACTTGCCCCGACCGCGGGGCAGGTTCGTCCATAGGCCGGGCAAGTTCGCCATGGGCTCTTAATAAGGCTTCATAAAGTAGTATGTATCAAATAAATATATAGGCCTACACATTTGTTATGCAATGTGATTTTCTTCCAAAATATCATTTAGGGAGTTCAAAATGTAAGGATGGGGTCATTTTTGCGGAATATATTCGTTTAGAATTTTAAAATTATAATAAATACCACATTTAAAAATATTATCTTCTAACGTTAGTGCTTCTCCATTCCAGATAGCTATTTTTATAAATTATAAATAGGCTACAGTAGGTGAATTACAATTTTGAAATATACAATATGGGTTTATAAATGCATTAAATCCATATCCAAATCCCATACCTACTTCTAATGAAGATTTACAGTAAAATCTTCTGTACGAATATCTTAAGAAAAACATCAATAGGGCCTATCAAAAATGGATGGAAGAAAATCCACTTTTGTGATGTAAAACTTTTTTTAGATGATAATTTGACAACCTTTATACTGAGATCTGCCATGTTACCATGGGAAGATCGCAACAAACAGTGGAACATACTTTCACGATCGTCAAATCCAACCAGTGGCCCGTGGCCGCAATGATGAGAATCACGTGGTGGGCGAACCTCCCCGGGTGTACACTACCCCGCTCTCCCCTCTATGTATGTGCCGCTCTGATGAAGACCCCCTTTTCACCCTCTTCTGCTACCTCTTCAAACCCCCCTTAGCTTTTGAGCCTGCATCAACTCTTAAGATCCCCGGGGTTTTAAGGCTTGAGTGCCGCCCCCCCCCCCCCCCCCCCCCCCCCGGGTTTAGTAATGACGTTTATGACAAAATCAATAGCAACTTTACAATGTTATGCAATGCATATTGCAGGGAAACATATGACGCCTAATCAGATGCCTAAGAAATAATGTAGTCCTCAAATGGATACAATAATTACCGTCCAGACGTCATAGACGCTACCCTCAAGCCTATCAAACAATAATTATTATCAATCAATTATGATCAGTCACGTCAGACACCTGCTGACTGAGTGTCTATCATAGTGTTTTTTCTCAAAGAAGATTTTCGTCAATAATAGCAATACATCTCTGGATGGTGATCCTTGCTATAAGACGTTAAAAATATATTGAAAATAAAAATACTGGATTGATTTAGTAACTTTAGACGTCTTTGGGAGGTTTTAATAATAATAAAGACTGACATTTGGTTTATCACCTAACACATTCTAGAACAACAACGCGAGGGGGCGTGTGTTTTAAAAATGGCGGATTTGCAGGCAGGCAGACCGTCCAGACTTCTCGCTACTTTTTCGAGGTTTAATTTCTCTGTTGACCACAATTCCCTCCATTTAGGAATTTCTAGAAGTTCCTCTTTACTTCTTCTTCGTGAAAACATCGATCCTTATGCAATCATCGCTCTAGTTCCAGAAAGCAAAGCTGGAAAACATGGCACCGATCGGGAACTTTTCGTATGTTTACAAATATTGAATGATGATATGGTACGCAAATCAGTGTCACTATGTCAAGTTTCTGAAGTACCAAATACTATAACTTTGTACAGTACTGAGTTCTTTCACAAACATTACAGGCTGTCTGACGCAGAAGATGTGTTCATTAGATGCGTAAAGGTTTTCCCACTCAGTAAAGTCATATTTGGTGCAAAAACTACACAGTGTTATGAATGGGCCAAAAATCATGTGTTTAGCACCGGTTTGCTTGTGTCTGCCTGTCAGCAGAAGGTGTTAGTAAGGAATGGCGATCAATTTCTGGCCCCAGTTATCCCTGTATTTCACAGTGATGATGCATATAACTTATCCAATTATCATGATTTGGTGGCGCTTGAATGTGAGCCTGTTATGCAGGGTGTGATTACGGTCAACACATCCATTGTTATAACACAGATGGATATGTCGGATGGTGAACAAAAGAGGGAAAGACACAATGGAAGAGATAGGCATAATGAGGAGCGCAATAAGCGTAGTTCAGAGCTCTTTGCTAGCGACGATAGACGGCCTGTTATTGCTAGACTGCCAGAGCCGAGACTTGTATCAGAATTTGCTTTACAACTCGACAACTTTGATAGTCTATCTCTAGATAATTTCCACAGTACCACTGGATACACCAATGCGCAAATACCCAGAATTAATGAATTGTTGTTGAGACCAGTGCTTGTTCCAAAGTCAAAGCCTCATGAATTGTCCATGCTAAATTCAATGTGTGCCGCAGAAGAACAGTGTGAAGTTTCTTACAGAGTTGGTGTCACAAAAGCAACTTTGACCAGGCTGAATGCATTTAATGGTAGCTGGGTTTGTATTTCACTACCAGATCATAGCACTGAGGTCAATGCCTCTTTGCAAGCACCCCGTAAAGATAGCAATGCATGTACCTCAACCACTTGCAGTGTAACTAGTGTCAATACTGAGATAAAAGTGTCGAGTGTCGCATCGAATGAAAAGGAAAGTAAAGATAATGTTGAGAACTTGAAACAAATCAATGATGGACCCCATTTAGTTGAAACGCACACACACTTGACCCAAGTGTATGTGATGAACCAAAATGTGCACACATCCAAGCAACCAGACGATCAAGGAGGAACCGCACATATTCCGTATGATAAGGAAAGCAGCGAAGACTTGTTGTGGCCGGAAGACAATGCACTTTACCTATCACCTCTGCTGTGGTTTAATTTGCAAGGACATCCATCAAGGCTTATGCAACCAGAAGCCATGCTTTCAATCAGGGTATGATAAGTGTTTAATTGGAATTTTGTAGGGATTCCACATATTAATACAAATCCTTTGTTATTCATTCCTACACCTCACTGGCAGCCATACTAAAGGGGGGGGGGGGGCATCCTACTTAAAATTATCCAAAGTAATGCAAACTTGTGGTAGGATTTTTTAATTTTAATTTTAATTTTTAATTCATTTTTCACAGTATCCCCATGTTCAATACAAATTATAGATTACATTTCTTCATAATATTATTAGTACAATACAGACGATATTGAGCATTAAATAAATGTTATTACAGGGTCCTTTGCTGATATTATATACTACACATCCCATATGGTAAGAGGGAATTCCATTTTATTTAAAACTTGCAATGCTCCCCGTTTTAACGGCGATATATTTTTCAAGGGAGAAGAACAGATTTGCTTCCTTCTGGAAAAAAAAACCGAAAAATGTTAGCCCCTCTTTCATTATGATTTTGTATATAAAAGCGACACAGTAGAAAAGTTACATTTTGAGGCACTCATGTTATGGCAGGATTTATGAACTGGATTTGGCAACCTAGAGATGTTTACCAATAATGAATAAACCTAAATTTGCAAAGTTTTATAGGGTTGGGACTGGGACATTACAACTATGTTTGTACCCGGGCACCTGGGATTGATAAATAAGTTCTATTTTTACACAGAAAAAAGGTTTCAAAAGTTGTACTTTTGATCATAATTTATGGGTTAACATTGCTACATGTATGGTGTGGGTCGACTCATAGGGTATTATGTGGGTTATTTTGGCACATGTGATGCGATCTGTGAAAACCCACCACATGGTAGGATTTTTCATATTGCAGATATTTATATCTTAAGAAAGCTAAAACTGTGCTGATCACAGAACTGTTTTGATCATTTTTCTATGATGACTACAAAAAAGTTATGAGTGAATGATAATTGTGATGTCATAAAAAGCTATCAATGCCTAATATAAAAGAGGTATGTGTTGTCCATGTCTTTATTCAAGAATGCTGAGCAGCTTTATTAGACTAAAAACAAAGGAAGTTTGTTTAATTTGTTGCACGCTCATATCAGATTTCTTTTTGAGCTATTTTAACCATTTATTATGCAATATTGCCATTCAAATATTCAGAATTTTTTAGAAATATTGACATTTTGGGGTAAAAGTGTAACTTGATTTTGTCTTTAAAACAAATCTAAAATGCCTTTGAAAAGTAATTGAAGGTTTTATGTTCATTGTTTTCAAAATGTATTATAATTTATAACTTCTTAGATTTATTGTGTTCTTTTTCTCACAGTTAGCCAATGCAGAACTAGAGTTTCCTGAGAGTATATCTGTCAGTTCTTGCAGTATCTCACAAAGTGGACAACCATGTCTAGCCACAGAGATTCATCTAGCATTAGTCAAAGCAGCGGATTACACAATGACTAGTAATTTTGACAAGGCTGTCAAGAAATTCTTCTCGTTTACTAGGTATTTTAATCAAGTATCCAGAAAGAGGGCTTGACGTAAATGAGGGGAGGGGCGGTGTAATGTTGAAATTTGCTTAACTTTGTCTGAAATGAGACATTTCTGACCAATTTTGATCTAATTTTAGGTAATTTTGACATTACAAGTCAACATTTTCGATTGTTTGGGGACAAAATTGGGTGGAGTTTGAGATGACTTGGGGGCAAGGATCGTGATAGCATAATATGAGAATCACTTTATGCATTCCCAACAATTTGATAGCAAGACAAGAGCCTCATTATCTCTGTCGATAGAGTATGACTATAGTAGATTCATAAACTCTGGCGTATACGTTTCGATTTTGGACCTCGTCCATTGGGCGTTAGAGGAACCAATTATGACCAATGATGAAACAGCGGTTCATTTATAGATGTTATTATTTGCGCTCCATAATCAAATGCTATTCATGATGGTGTGGCTTATGAACAGGGCTGATCATGTAGCTTTACAATCACGACAACCAAATACTTAATCCAACAGCTTGAAATATAATCCCTTTGGAAGCGGTCACCACAATGAAAACAAATCGACCATTATTGACCGTAACCAGTTTTCGAAAGAAAATATTATATTTGTCATTTTACCTATTCATTATTTAGTGGATACTTTTTATTATGTTCCATATTCATTATGAACATGGAATAAAGGAGAAACATTGAAATACAAAATATCCGTTCTACGTATTTATTTGAGAGAAAAAAATGAAATAATACAATCATCATTTTTGTATAAAACTGTAAAATTACTTGAAGTCAAATGAAGTAATTTGCTTATTTGCGCATTTGTGAACCCTCAGCAGATCTTCTTTGGTGAATCTGTAGTATAGCTTGCGCTTGTTAACCTTACTGCCTGTACATGCTGAAATAATGCTTGCAAATAAAAGGGGTAGCATGAGATCAGTTAAAAGACACTGTTTAAAATTGCCCCATATTATAAGTGTATGTAAAATAAAAGCAAGTAACAGCATTGAAATCAGAAAGTATCATTGGAGATGTTAGCACAAATTTAATTTTAAGCTTTGCACTATCAAAAGTTGCAGGCTTTTTCTTCATGAAACTTTGAAAAACACAAAACATGGTTGGATGCCTACATGTATCCATTATCACTAACCTTTAATTACACAATTAATTTAACAAAAACTTATCAAAGAAGGGTCAAAATCGTTTTAAAAAGTTGTATCACAGCATACAGTCTTTTACACAATTAATCGAACAAAATTTATCAAAGAAGGGTCAAAATTGTTTTACAAAGTTGTATCACAGCATACAGTCTATTTATATGATGCAGCAGGTCTATCTCTTGCCATTTATGGTAAGAGGGGCAGGATTCAGTTTGGCATTTGTACTCGGAACTGAATAATGTCCGTCCGTGACAAAATTTGTGTCCGTCCGTGACAACTTTTAATCACTGATTTAACTTATTCATTGACGCCATTGTTAAGTTTCATTTCTACATGAGAAAGGGGCTATATAGGGGAGATAGCTCACTATGTTTTTATTTTTTTCTCTCTTTCCTTGAAAAAAGTTGTGTCACGGACGGACAGCTCTGCATCAAAAAGTTATCACAAGGGCAGGGTAATTACTTCCCAGAACTTTTTTTCTAAAATATATTTCTTATTTAATGGATAAATGTGCCATCTATCAATTTTTAATTAAAAAAATTGAAAATGTTTCATTAACATAAAATATAGCAAGGTCAACTTCTACTAAGAATGTCCGTCCATGACGCATCTTGTTTCTACCCCTTGGGCAATAATGGACTGTTCCGAAAACTTTTCCCCATTTTTTCTTCTTTTCGAATGCAGTTTTAGTTAGCCAAGATGTTGTCCAATATTGTGAGGTACATTTCAATATCAATATCAAAAAGTATTTTTTTCACACCAATGTGAATCTTGAACCGATCACCCTCTGCTACCAAAGTGCCAAATTCTGCAACCTTTGAATATAACCATCACACTGGTTTTGGTATCTTGTGATCCTTTTTAATTACTAAGACTGAAAAATGATGACATACAATTTTTCTTACTATTTTTGTAAGTATTTGATACCATTTTGTCATGTTAAAATAAGTGGCAATTTCAAAGTTCTTCAACATCTGTGTCCATTGTCCGTCCGTGACGCTAACAAATTTCCGTCTGTGACACAGTTTGTTACAGGTCTACCCTTCTCCCGTAAAAAATAAATATGTTTTCAAATGCTGTGTATCAAACCATGTATCTTACTTTACTATTTGACCTGGAAAGCTTGAGGAATATGGAATTGTTTAAATAGAATTAAGAAGAAGTACTAAAGGTCCGGAGAACCCTATTTCTAACTTGTCCGTAGTGTTGGAAAAAGACTAATATCTTGACTGCTTTTATTACTAAGACTGAAAATTCATGACTGAGCATTTTTCTTACTATTTTGTAAGTATTTGATACCATTTTTTCATACTATAGTGTAAATAAGTGGCAATTTCAAAGATTTGTATGTAGTTAACATTTGTGTCCGTCCGTGACGTTCAAAAATGTCCGTCCGTGACAAAGTTTGTTACCCTACCCCTGTAAAAAATAAGAAATATTTTCAAATGCTGTGTATCAGATATTCAAACCATGTATCTTACTTACTATTTGACCTGGAAAGCATTGGGGAATATGGAGTTGACTAGATAGAAATTAAAAAGAAGCACTAAAAGGTAGAGAACCCTATTTCTATCTAGTCCGTCCGTGACACAAACATTTCCGTCATTCTATTTTTAGTAACAAACCACACCTTATTTTCTTTTGTGTATTTCAATAAAGTTGATGATTCTCTATAACATTAAACATAAAAAGTTGAATAAATGTCAGTAGTTACTTTTTACAAACTGTTTTTCGCTCATGTTTTGCACAAACGTCCGTCCGTGACAAACCGATCAGCCTCCCCTCCCATTTTTTTGCTTCTGTTACCTCTGAATGAAATGGTCAATCGGCCAATGTCTGCGAATCAACTATAGTAGTAAGCAAGAAATCCCAGGTTTAATTAAAAATGGATGTTCCAATCACCTAGACTTTTTGCCAATCAGCATTTTTTTCTTCATTATTTCTGTAAATTTCTTTGGCGTAAGATATGTTTCATTTAGACGTAGGCCAAAATGCAGTCAATTACTACCAAAGGTGGTTAACCACCAAGCCAGTTTGTGTACTACTCAATGGGCAAATTTCATGTCACCATACACCATGTGCTTCTAAAATAAGAACCATTGGAGTTATGCATCTCAAACTTTTGAATACAGCTATTTTAAGGATGACCATTCATTGACAATATCTGTCAGTTTCGTTGTAATTTTAAGACTCACCTTTTTCAGTTTTTCTATGCTAATTTGAGTTCCGTGTCGCGTACGCTATGATCTATATAGAATGGCACCTTATAAATATCAATCGTTATGTTATGTTATGTTATGTAGAATAGAAAACATCAAGTTGAAAATCCGGCCAGCAATTGGAACATCTACCTTTAATGGTCAAGGATTTTTTCTTCTTCTTTAACTTCCACAGGGGAAAGATTACTCTGTCCCATTAAGTTTATGGTTAATGAATGATTTTTAGGTCGTCCGTAGGAAGAGACCTTATGGCAGCATCCTTCGTGTGTAGTCTGTGTCTGTGTATGTGTATGTGTATGTGTATGTGTATGTAGTCTGTGTGTGTAGTGTGTGTCAACAATTTGGTATACACTTTTTTCAACAATTTGGTATACACTTTTTGTTTTGTCCATTTCTTTTCCATACAATGTCCAATTGCAATCAAACTTCGGTCATAGATGCAACATGGGAACCTTCATATGTTAATGAGGTCAAAGGTCACATACCAAGGTCAAAGGTCATCTGAGGTCAAGATGTAAATGTAGAAATGGCTGCATATATGTAAAATTGATTACATTTTTCCATTTCTTTTCCATACAATGTCCAATTGCAATCAAACTTCGGTCATAGATGCAACATATGAACCTTCATATGTTTATGAGGTCAAAGGTCACATACCAAGGTCAAAGGTCATCTGAGGTCAAGATGTATATGTAAAAGTGGCTGCATATGTACGTAAAATTAATTACATTTGTCCATTTCTTTTCCATACAATGACCAATTGTAACCAAACTTTGGTCATAGATACAACATGGAAACCTTCATATGTTAATGAGGTCAAAGGTCACATACCAAGGTCAAAGGTCATCTGAGGTCAAGATGTAAATGTAGAAATGGCTGCATATGTAAAATTGATTACATTTTTCCATTTCTTTTCCATACAATGTCCAATTGCAATCAAACTTCGGTCATAGATGCAACATATGAACCTTCATATGTTAATGAGGTCAAAGGTCACATACCAAGGTCAAAGGTCATCTGAGGTCAAGCTGCATATGTAAAATTGATTACATTTGTCCATTTCTTTTCCATACAATGACCAATTGTAACCTAACTTTGGTCATAGATACAACATGGAAACCTTCATATGTTAATGAGGTCAAAGGTCACATACCAAGGTCAAAGGTCATCTGAGGTCAAGATGTAAATGTAGAAATGGCTGCATATGTAAAATTGATTACATTTTTCCATTTCTTTTCCATACAATGTCCAATTGCAATCAAACTTCGGTCATAGATGCAACATATGAACCTTCATATGTTAATGAGGTCAAAGGTCACATACCAAGGTCAAAGGTCATCTGAGGTCAAGCTGCATATGTAAAATTGATTACATTTGTCCATTTCTTTTCCATACAATGACCAATTGCAACCAAACTTCAGTCATAGATACAACATGGAAACCCGTATATGTTAATGAGGTCAAAGGTCGCATAGAAAGGTCAAAGGTCATCTGAGGTCAAGATGTAAAATTTAGTACACTTTTTTTTGTCTCTTGTTCATTTTTTTTTGTCTCTTGTTCATTTTTCCATACAATGACCAATTGCAACCAAACTTGGGTCACGGATGCAACATGAAACATTCATATGTTAATTAGGTCAAAGGTCACATACCAAGGTCAAAGGTCATATGAGGTCAAGATGTAAAATTAGCTGCATATGTAAAATTAATTACATTTAAACAGGTGAAGTATAATTGCAACCAAACTCCAGGATGTTTATTTTATTTTTTATATCCTGGATCCGCTAGTGGTCTAACCTCTTTCTTTCTAGATGCCTGTGGTTTGAGATCCACCTTGTTTTTAATCTACCCATATAAACGGACGACCTATTTGGGACCGCTGTCCCTATTTTTAATGAATATTATCTATGGAAAATCTAAATTGATCAGTCATCTTGAAAGATAATTGCGTGCAATTTCATTGAGTAACCCATTACTTTTTTCAATGTTTGGAACCACATGTACACAATTGCTTCAGATTTGAGAAACAAGACGCAATTTCTATCCAATTTGGTGAAAGTGGAAAAAACACCTAAACATTTGATAAATTAGTCCATGATCTTCGTGGTAGTATGATTACTCTGTTCAACGTTTGTGTACATTTACAGCATCTGTTTCCACTCAATGTGTGTTCACCAGTCATCTGCAAGTTTTAAATAATTCAATAATCCTGCTCATTAATAATTGTTTCATTTTATCACTTCTCTGCATTTTGTATACAGGATAGTTAGTATTGGTGATGTAATAGCCATGCAAACAGATGATTTCCCCGAATACACCCAAGGCATTACAGAGGGTGTAAATCGAAGACAACCCATCATATACTACAAGGTGATCAAGGTTTTACCAACACGGCCAACAGCAGTGGGTAGCATGTCTTACTTGGTCAACTCTCTTCATACATCAGTATATCAGGTAGGTGTAAACAGAGAAGAAAGGTCTGGGCTATAATAGTCAACTTTGTTGTCTGTTGCATGCATACAGCTGCATCTAGGAGAATGCTGCAGTGTTACTACCCACATACTTTGCATGTGTGTATTCTACCACTGGTCAAGGATCTGACTATAACTGGCCTTCCATCCATCATTTTGGACATATATTTTTGATGGACTTGACTTTGACAACTGGTTGGGCTGAAACAATTAGAAAATTAATAGCAGCAGATCTGGTATTTGAAACTGGTATAAAAATCCCAAAGCTATTGCTACATAAATAGTGATTTGTTCTATCATGCAGGTATAAGTTAGACTGTAAAGGCCCTATTACAAAATAAAGCTGTATAATCCTTTAATCCGCCAATAGAGGATTTTGTGCTCAGTTAATTTTGTGCTGTCTTTTTACACCAAGGATAAACCCATATTTTGAGTTCATTCGCTGCTGTAAACAGGTCTGTCAATTTGGAACTGACTGAACTTAAGCAATAATCAAAAACATTAATGTGTGTTTATGATGTCACCCTTTTTATAATTCTTTTTTTAAAAGTGACCATTTAAACTAGATGTAGAGGTATATTTATTTGTTTCTTTCAGGCAGGTCCAGTCAACAGCTACATCCCTGTAACTATGGATACCTATATGAGTTCTCATTATGATCCAATATGGGGTTCACCTGTACCAGCTGGGCTATGGAAGTATACCGATGAAATAGATCAGCTTATTGTACCATATCTTATGCCAAGGTGAGTTCAGTTGGATAACCCTAACCCTCCCACGCAACAGAACCACACTGCCAGCAGCACCTCTAGGCACCCACACAACTTCTATCCCATACTGCAATACAGAATATTAAATTTATCTGTGGCCAGGTTAACAAACTTCACATTGCTTCATAGTCAACCCCAAATCTGATTATTTCTAACTCCAGTGTATGGCCTAAATTTTACCATTAATTCAGTTGCTATTACCTAAAGACAAACACTCATTTCGGTAGATTCTGAACATTCTAGGTTTAAAAATCTTTTGTTTTGTCATCAAAAATAGTGTACCGTATTATCCCTATTAAGCGCTTAGGGCGGTTAGCAAAGTTATTTTGGGTGGGTGCTTATTAAGTTACCTTTTTTAAACTCATTTATCGTAAACACTGTTGAATTCGGCAAGGTTGCACTAGCAGAAAACCATGTGTGATCGAAAAGTAAACTGTTTACAATTTGGGTGGAAAACCAACAGTGGTCTCACTGTGGCCACATGAAGTCAATGTTCCCACAAGCTTCAAGTGCCCTTCCGAAAACTTCGTTTATTCTCGGTAGTTTTGAGCATGCGCGATGTTGTATATATTTAAGCCATGAATAAAAAACAAACATGGCGGCTGGCATCGGGAGGAGAGCAGGCGGCAGCGGCGATCAAACCAGGCTTACTGGTACTGCTTTACTGAAGGACGCTGTGGCAAAAAATGTTGTTGTACAGTGTTACGGTAATTGAAAAGGTGGGCGCTTATAAGGGATTGTTTGTTGATAGTCATTGAGAAAAACGGGTGGGTGCTTATAAGAGCATGAGCGCTTAATAGGGATAATACAGTAATTCAATGTGAGATATAAAATAAAACCTAGACTGTATGATTAAACTATATGGCAATATTTTGCAGATCTCAGTGCAATCGCCTGACACCCTCCATATTGTTGACTGGTCCTACTAGCGGAGGCAAATCAACTATTATTAAATCCGTGTGTCGAAGACTTAATATGCACTATTACCCTGTGAGCTGCTATGACTTGTGTGGGGATACACCAGCATCAACAGAGGCTAAAGTCAACAATTTGATCTTCAAAGGTAGGTTTGAAAAGTTGTTTGAAATGAAAGTTGTCTCACACAATATCTGTGGTTTGATAAAAAACACCTTTTGATCAAACTTGATTCATTCAATTTAAACTCACGGATAGATTTTCCAATGCATCATGTACCATGTACAAGCCTCAAAATAATAATATAAGCAGGCACCCAGGAGGTTTACCCAATGGTTGTCTCCTGATGTTTTCCAAATTGTGCATGGTAAAGTATAGGACCAGGAGCTATTTTTGTCTAAAAGGTAGCTCCTGGTCCATCCATGTTCACTTTAGTTGGAGGTTGATCATGGGTTTTGTTTGCCTTAAAACAAACTTAAATCAAGCTTAGAAATACTTTGTTTCTCATCAAATTTGCTGTGTTTGATTTTCAAGCTATATTTCTCTTTATTGATCTAACTAATATGTCGTACCTTTTGACAGTATATAAATATATCATATATTTCAGACACACTACAATTTATAATAACTTGTATGTTTGAGCGGTCAGTTACAATTTCATTTCCAGGAGTATCTTTCATCTTGATCATCTCAATGTAAAGAATTCAAATATAATTGTCTCGATTGTTTTGTTTACAGCTGGTCTTTGTACACCATGTGTGTTACTGATGAGGAATGTCCAGGTTCTGGCAAGAAATCGGGATGGCACAGGAGAAGGTAATTTGGTTTGTCATGAATGTGGCAAAATATTTTAAGTCGTGGGTTGACAACCAGAAAGACTTGACTCAAAAAAGGACCTTCTGAGACAAATTAGTTTAATATATTGCATTGAGTTGTGTGTAATAATAAGGTTCATGACAGGCCTACTTTGATAAACCAATTTATTTACTGGGGCAGATACTGGGCTTTCCATTTTGCAATAGTGAAATCAGCATCCTTGCTTTCATGCTCACGAATTTAGGCCTTTGTTTGGTTTCTGTGAGAGAGGTCCCGAGTTGGTACCTCTCTTGTGATCCCATCATATTTCTCATCATCTTCATCGAGACTGGTAACTTTCCTCAAAATTGAAATCTGCAAATGAATGATGTAATTAAATTTACCAGTATAAATTGTAGATAATATTCATGTTATGACATAGTTGGATAAGAAAAAGTGAGAGGCTAATAAATCTTGATGAAGCCGAAGAGCAATACCTCCATTTTTGTTCTCCTGTGTCTGTTATCTGCAAATAATCAACTGTGCTTTTAACTCAAATGGAGCTATTTTTGAGTATTAGCTAAGTCTTTTTGGTACTTAATCTTTGGATAACAATGATTTTTTTTGGTACAATTATCTCAAAATGACCAAAAAATGATTTGTCCTTGTCAACCCTCATAGTATTCTTTCAAGTCTGCTGCCTATGTGAACATTTCTGTTTGTAATTTAGTTGACTTTGTACTTAGCAGACAGATTGGGCATGATCATGCATACTGTAAACACTTGGGGACAGAGCTGCATATACCACCAAGTTCAGGAATGGTATCAATAAATATACAATAACCTTTACTTGACAAATGCAAAACTACATGACCAGCGTCACCTAACAGTAAAGATTTATCCAATGCTGCAATATGGGCAGTTAGATAGATGAGCCTAGCTCTTGTGGTTTGGTAGTTCCTTTTATTACACCTCATAAATATTCATGAACTAATCACGGCAATTCATTGGCCAATAATGCCAATTCCTATCACAAGTACTGTTTTGACTATTTCCCTACAACCTCATCCCCAGAATCACAGTGAGGTGTAATAAAACAAATACTACATGGTATGATCGGGGCAATAGGGCACACTATTTTTCCGAACCCGAAGGGTGAGGGGTGATAGGCCCGTAGCCAGTACCTCGGGAAAATAGTTTGCGCTATTTCCCCTCTACCATGTAGTATATGTATAAACTCAGCTGATACCCAGGGATCCTGGGTTTAGTCCTTATGGACCACTGTCCATCATGGTCCATCAGTTTTACCCATTGCTTTTACCCCATTGCTTTTACCCTTCAATGACTGACAGGAAAATGGATAAACTCTAAATAAGGAGATCTTGATACTTCAAAGACTAATTTTCTGTTTAATTCAAGTTTTAATCTATGATAACATATATCATATGGAGGAGGGATCAGAAACACAAGGCCTTATCTCCATTTAGACCATTTTGAGAAAAAGACTATTGAAGATATTGAACACTGTGGGGAGATGGAGATAAGGCCTTGTGATACTGGCTTATAACTTTGAAAGGGGTTGTGTTATGGAGATAATGCTATTTGTTACTGGAAAGAGAATTTCTTTCTGAACATTTTGATAACAAAATCTCATTTTTGAAAAAATGGAGATGTGTTTCTGAGCCCTCAATATGTTGGCTCTGTAACAACTTTGAATAAAATCATAATGAAGAATGGTTAAACATGTGTCTTGTGTAACACATTAATTTACTTTCAGATCCCAGAGTGATTGCTTCACTTAAGGACATTATTCAGGCTTTAGCAAGTGCTAATCAGGATTGGCCGATAATCGTAATAGCAACGGCCCCATCTAGTAAGGCAGTTGTTGCAGACTTGCAATCTTGCTTTTTACATCATGTGGAAATGAAGGTAATAAAGGATTATGGGATACAGTTGGTAGATTTATTTATCTGTGGTATAAATTTTAGTCAGCTACATGTACTAACATAAAATGTTGATAATGTATAAATACAGGGTGTCCCAAAAATTCATACTGTGTTTGAAAAAATAATACAAATATGAAAACAACATTGGGGAACATGATTCCTACATTATTCTGCTAATTTCATCAAAATATCTTTATCCGTTCTGATATGGCATGACATTATAGAAAATCAGTAAAAACCTGTTTTTCACTTTCAGCAAATTTCAATTGATAAGCTCAAACCAAACTTTGAAACGGCTACTTAAGAAAGTATGATAGATATCACTCAAGCAGATCAATTCCTTCGCCCCAATCAAATATAGCTTCATAAAACATCCCCGACAGTTGATATATTTAATTTTGTAGCGAAAATCAAGAGGACACAGACAATAACCTGTATGTCATTTAAATTGATCTTTGTGCCGAACATGGTCAATTATGTTATGAGTTTCAAAAAAAGGTAATTTTGGTCAAACTTGAAATTTACCATTTTTTCAAAGAGTCCATATTTTCTGTCAGAAACATCTGATTTTTGAAATTCAAAATTCCTCAGAAAGCTAAATGTATGTAGATGTTAAAATCATAAGCACTTTGACTGCTAACAATGGTATTCATGGCTAAATAAATGCAGCTTTCCCGGTATAAATCATTCTGGGACACCCCATACACAGAACAAGGAAGGCAGCGGTCAAACTTAGCTGTAGCATAAATTTATTAGACCTGTAGTCTGAAAACCTGTCTTTTACTTACTTGACACAGTGATGTAAACTTTGTAAAGTATGTACTTTGGTTGAGGTTATTCACATGAAAACAATGATTACAATTTAAGTATGTGCCAGGTGTTACAATACAGGGTGAGTCAAAAAGACTGCAATAGTGGAAAGAAGCCATTTTGTTTTCAAAACCAAAATGAATTTTAAAACTTTTTAAACGTTGCAAGAATGATGTATTTAATCCTAACTTTGTGTGGAAAAATGAAGTCGATCGCATTTTCCGTTTGTCTTTGGTGAACATTTTGACCAGTGCACCCATTTTACACGTTTGTCCACGAGATACCCAAAATATGCATCAGATCGCAAAATGTGTCTCTCATTCAAATTTGGAAACTTGAGTTCATTTGTGATGTTATTGAAATTTGATGCATCCTTTCTTGTTTACATGTGAGTTAGCATAATCAATTATAATCGTACCCATGCAATGAAAGCGTATAATGTTCTAAATTTTAATAAAAAAATGAAATCTTCCATTTTTTTGTTGGCGGGATATTCAAATATGAAAATGCAATGTGTGCCATTTCAAATGAAAATCACTGTGCTCGTGGACAAACAGGTAAATTTGGTTGTGCAGCAAAGAGGGTCACCAAATACAAACGAAAAATGCGATTGACTTCATTTTTTCACACAAAGTTAGGATTAAATACAGCATTCTTGCAACGTTTAAAAAGTTTTAAAATTCATTTTGGTTTTGAAAACAAAATGGCTTCTTTCCACTATTGCAGTCTTTTTGACTCACCCTGTAGTGTTTAAGGAATATACTTTTATGTATGCATATATTTTATATTAATTGTAGTCACCAATGGAAGAAGAACGATTGGAGCTACTGGAAGCATTGTGTGAAAAGTTGCCTATTGCTGCTGATGTGGATATTACCCATCTTGCCAAGAGAACAGCGGTAAGTGTAATGAATATCGAATGAAAAATCTGTAATCCAATGGCCTGATTGTTTCTATGGAGAAACAAAGGGACATGAATGCCCACCCAAATGCTTATTATGTAACATGCGTGCCTAGGGTTAGTGCCAAACTACCGGGGACCTTAAACGTGTCTGCTGTTTATTGGCGGACTTATCTATACCACATGTGATTTTTTTTAAAATTATCTTAAAACTCAATCAACCAGTAGAAGTTTGTATTTGATATTTACTGACCTGCATGATTTTGCATTTGCATCTATAGGGTATGATACTTGGAGACCTGTGTGCCCTGATGTCCCATACAAGTAGAGCAACAATAACCAGAGTAGTATCAGCTTGGTAAGTTTGATAATATTGAAAACATATACTTTAACAGTTTCATTCAGTTACTTTCTTATCCCTTTAGAATGAGGCAAAAATGCGTGTGTCTAAATGGCAAGATTATTTCCTTTTATTTCAGAAAATTGAACCCCCCATATATATAAAATAAATAAAAGTGAGTGCCTAGGCTATTTATTTAAATGAAATATACCGTCAGATTCAGACTCAGTAAAACAAAAGGATTTCACATAGCTTACACTGAGTTGTTCATCTCTGATGATGATAAACCTTCAATTAAACATCCAATTTTAAAATGTTCAGTAGATTTAAGAATTTCATGAAAATTAAATTAAAATTAAGAAGATATTGTCTTTGTGTCATATTTGTTTGATATCCATATCCTATTTAATGTTTTGTAGTTCTATTGGAAGCACTCTGTCATTACATGAAGAGAAAGATATATGTGCTGCAGGTGTACAGGTGCATGCAGCTGACTTTGAAATGGCCCTGGATCATTTACAATCAACACATGCCGATGCAATAGGGGCTCCAAAGGTTTGTACAAATAATACATGGTATCAACAAATGGTTGGTTTGCTCACTACAGTTTCGTGAAAAAAAAGATGCATCATTTTTCATTTCCAGATCCTGTTAATTTTGTCCCATTCCAAAATTGTGTTCGATATTATACACAAAGGAAATCGGGAGTCAAATGTGTTTATAGTGCGCCTTGTGTAAGCAAAGTCAGTAATAAATCATGGTTTAGGGCATTTCAATTTCTGAGAAAGTAAAGGCTATGTTTTCAATAGCAAAACAGAGGGTTACAATAGTCGGATTCAATTTGAGGGAGTATGAAGTAAGCGGAATCCGAACTAATACTGTTTAAATTAAATGGGTACCGGCATTCTTCAGTGCTGGGAAGGTAATAGACTTGTGGAGGAGGTGTCCCACACAGCAATATTATCAAAAGGAGTGAGTCTGGCCCTAACGCTTTGAAAGAGAGATGGGCACTCCGCTCCTGGAATTACAGGATCGACCGCATTTACCTACCTTTTTTGTCTGGTTAATATTATAGGTACCAGATTCCATTATGAGGGAATATGAAGAACCATTGTAAATTTAGGACACCACTCAAAGCAAGCACATTAGTTAGCAGAATCAGGACTAATACTGGTTAATATATAGGTATCAAGTAGAATAAAACCTTGTGTGATTGTTATTTCTCCCCTTTAGATTCCCAATGTTGCCTGGGAGGATGTTGGAGGTCTTGCTGATGTGAGGGCTGAAATCTTAGACACAATACAGTTACCACTACAACACCCAGAGTTATTCTCTGCGGGTCTCCGAAGATCAGGTAGGTTGTTGGGCATATCTATCTATTTTAATATTCAACTGCATTTGTAATTATGAAATGATTTGCAGAAAAAGTGCAGTATTAAGAAAGTTCGTAGAATTGCTGACGAAGTGAAAACGTAATTTCACAAATGTATTTTGTGCTAATCCATTCATTGGACGATAGCAACATAATAAAGAAGGGAAATATGCTAAGTACTGCATCGCAAGTCCCTGATAGTGTATAAACAATTTAGTTGAAATACAATGCTGTTGATGTTCAAAAAAATTCTAACACCTAAAATAGGTTCAAACATACCACCTATGAGAAGAATCACTAAAAATGAACTGCCGGCATGAATGGTACTGATGAAAGAGTGAATGATCTAAGCTCATTTTCTTCAACCATATATGCATGTTAAGATTGCCTGTTGCATTTATACATTTACATAATATTTGAACATACCATTTTTCATAAAACATTTGTTGAAAAATTCATCAACTATCTGAACTCCTCTATTTGCCTTCATAGGTGTTTTGCTGTATGGACCTCCTGGAACTGGCAAAACTTTGTTAGCCAAAGCTGTTGCAACAGAGTGTTCCCTAAATTTCCTCAGGTATGAACATTTAGTTTGGTTATGATTAATCCTTCTACTTTCTGATGTTGAGTGGCTATTAACATGAGTTACGAAATATGTGCAGTTTGTGACATTGTATTAATGCATCTCAGGTCAAGACCAACCATAGATGTTTGAATGTCATGGCCGATTATACTTCTTTAAAGCCCTGAATTGCCATTGTTTTCTGCATTTCATGTCCATCTTTCTTGACATATTCCTCTTTAGGAAAGGGTCCTAGGTATGATTTAGAAAGTATATAAGCCGTCTCGTCTTTATACTACATTCCAACTGAAGTATGATAGTTAACTTATATCAGAGCATACTTCAGTGAAACAGCTTATAATAGGATGCATGATTTATGCAGGCATCAATTTGAATCTTGAACCTACTCCTTAAGCCTTCACCTGTATTCAACTTCCTTCAAGAAAAAATAATAACATATGGGAAAAGTTGAAATATAGGTGAAGATACGCCATACATTCACCTTTCCAAAATATAAATTAGTAAGCAGAATCTAATATTTGACTAACCTTGAGGAGGGTAGGTTCAGGATGCACATTGACGCCTGCATTTAGTGTGCTAGTGTATGTACTCTTTAGATCAAAGAAAGGATCTTGCATTGGTGTGTAAATTATGTGTCTTCCTTGCACATCGCCAGATTCTTGTATTTATATCAGTTAGACACTGAGAATTATAGGAAATCAACTACTGTGAAGAAGTCTAATAAGCCTTGATATATATATATAATATGGGAATGTAAGTTTGTCCCAGATTTTTTTTGTAATAGTATGATTTTAATAAATATATCTCAGATATCTGCTACTATCACAGAATTACTAAGACATTTCCATCATATTCTGATATTTGCTGCACATGTATGATCAGAAAAGTTACATGGTGTGAAATATCTTCATCAAGTGTTTTGTTAAATTTGATTTCAGTGTTAAGGGGCCTGAGTTAATCAACATGTATGTGGGTCAGAGTGAAGAGAATGTCAGAGAAGGTAAGAGTCAAATAAGTGTGTAGGAGTCAAATATTGGGAACCCCCATGACAAAGCTCCATGAACTGGATGTTATGTAATCACTCCTTTTCGAAGGCCTCCAAAACAGTTTGCACTAGCTTTCTTAGTGACAAGAAGGATAAAATTGCGAAAAGTCATATTATTTGTATTAATTTCACATTTTGGGAGCAAAAGATAAGCGATTTTTGTTTTCAATTCTTTTGAAACATTAGCCTTTGTCCAAAGGGTTTCCTACAAATAATATGCTATATAATTAGCAATGAATTATGATCAAGGGCAATTATTTAATTGAGTGAACAGTGATACCAAATAACACCATTGTTCTATGAAAGGTAAATATGATGAACAGTCAATAGAAACATAAACAAGTGTTGTGGTGTTTATCATTCTTATTACAATTTGCAGATAATATTATACCCTAAACTTTGTGCAGGTTCATCAGGATTATTCAATGGTAATTGTAGACAATTTGGTTTCATCTTGATGACAAATCCAAGTTGATTGATGTATGATAATAAATACAATTATTATACTCACTTGTGACAGTTTCATGCTCAACACGGCAATTCAGTCAGTTCTCATCACTTGTTTTTTATACTGACGACCATCATGCCAGTGATGAGAACTGACGTCAAATAGTCTGATGAAGTGGCTCAGTTGAGCATGAAACTGTCACAAATGAGTATAATAATTGTATTTATTATTATACATCAATCAACTTGGATTTGTCAAGATGAAAACACATTTTCTACAATATTATATCCATATATTGAATTACGATTGTTTTTCAATTTTTAAATATATAAATATTTTAAAATTACTTTGGTAAATTTTGTGTTGCAGTTTTCAACCGAGCTAGAAGTGCTTCCCCGTGTGTTATATTCTTTGATGAACTGGATTCTTTAGCACCTAATAGAGGCAGAAGTGGAGATTCAGGCGGAGTTATGGATAGGTAGGATCATTAACTGTTTGTTATAAATAAGACTTAAGTTCAACCTTATGTAAATGCAAAATAAGCATTTAGGCAAAAATAATGTCAGGATATACAGTACTATAATGTATGTTCCAAGCAGGAAGGGCCTCACAACATTGGGAATTGTGAATTAACATTACTGTCTGCCTGGAGTGTATAACTATCATGAAATCCGTGCCAATTCAATGGATGGGGAAGTTGATTATTGACTTTAAAATCATATTTATGCTCATACATCTAAACTATCAATTCTTTTGTAAACAGTATAACATTACTACATAGTTAAATGGTCAAAAGCCCAAATTATATTTATCCATCCATGGTACTGATACCTGCCTATCAACATAAACCTTGGGAATGAATAGTGATCGGTAGATATCAAGAATGGAGGACTAATAATCCCCACTCATAACAACAGTACATGTTTTTATTTTATTGCACCATGGAAACGATGCTAGACTTTAATCAAGTCCATGACGAAATAGAGCGTAACAACACTATTTAAGCACGATTTGTATCTAGTCTACGATGTATGTTGCATTACGCAGTTCCACCGCACCTTGTAACTCAAGTGATGAGGTTGTAGGAAAATAAGTATAGTTCAAATTAGGAATAGCATTTGGATTATAAATTGCCCAATGAATTGACATGATTATAGTTTATAAATAAATGTATTAGGTTTAATTGGTTTAATAATATATTATTTTATATTGTTACATGCTGTGCTTAGGGTTGTATCACAGCTGCTAGCAGAACTTGATGGGTTACACAAATCTGCTGATGTATTTGTGATTGGTGCTACAAACAGACCAGATCTGCTGGATTCTGCTTTGCTCAGACCAGGAAGGTAAGCTTGATTTGTGCAAGGTACTTCATGATCAGTAAAGCATAAGTCAAAGTAACTTTAATGCTCCAGGGGGTTTGAGAATAAAACTACCTGGGCAAACAAATGGGCTAGATAGGGGGAAAACCATCTTTTCTGGTACTGAGAATTGAACCTAGTTCAATTGCATGGGTGTCCCAGTCTCTGACCCCCGCATGAGTTCGCTGAAAAAACTTTTCGCACATTATAACCTGCCGTGATTGTGCAATGAGATAAATTGAAGAAGCAGGCGCTTCCAATATAGAGTTGTTTTATTTATTTGAATGTAAAAAAACCCTAAACTTGTCTACACTTTCTCAATGACCAAATACTATGTATATCGCTTTATATTTTTTCAGATTTGACAAATTACTCTACCTAGGAGTGAGTGAATGCAGGAGCTCACAGGTGAATATACTGCAAGCTCTTACCAGGAAGTAAGTATATGAAATGAAAATATCAATCATCATGTCAATTTTATAATTTGTGGAAATGCTAGCAGTATCACTATGAACTATCATATGAAAGATTAATGAGAAAAGACACAACTATAATGTAATTGGAAGCATGTTTTCGACACTAATAGTCCCTGTCATAATGCTATGGAAATTCAAGATATTTCACGCGAATATGTTTCGTTGTTGTTAGCGGAGATTTGTCCAGATGCATGAAATGCACCAGGATGCAAGGTCATTTTTGAAAGTGTCCGGTATGCACTTCCGGGTTGAAGCATGTACGATCGTACACATAAACACCCACCCCTACGTGCAATCGCTTCCAAACGTAGACGTAGTTTAGAACTATCCAACCGAGGACGGTGTGTATCACATTTTAATCGACATAACGAGGACGTTTTATACACTTTATTATATACACGGTATCGGTACCTGTGACTGTGGACCTTATTTAAACATGCTTTTAAATGCATTAATTGCAGTCCCATGCACCTAGTTTAGAACTTTGGATGGTCCACGGTTGGCGAAAGGTCCAAGGTTAGATGGTTAGAATCTGTTGTGTGTCCACGGTTGCTGGTGGAAATACATGCACGCACGCATTGTTGGAATTATGTCCATGGATAGCATTGGGACGCTGACTATATACAGTAAATGATTAATAGTTAAAAAGAAGTGTAGCTGGCCTCATTTGGTGTCAGGGAGCCATGCCAATTGCAGTGGGCATTGTCCCTGGGATAACTTTTTCTTGAATGGATTGAAAATGCCTCCTCAAAAAAAATCCTATGAGTGTAATATATGTGCACATTTTGTATCATTTGTTTATAGGTTCACATTAGGAGCATCAGTAGAACTGGATAGTATTGCAGAGAATTGTCCTACAGGATTGACTGGTGCTGATTTCTATGCATTATGTTCTGATGCTATGTTGACTGCAGTGAAGAGGAAGATTGAACAATTACAAGCAGGTAGGACAGCTTGTGTGTGGAGGTGGTTATGTAGGCATATACACTACAGATCCATAGGTTCTGTAATTGCCTCTTGCCCTTCTTTCCCCCACATGCATACCCATGTAATGGTGCAAGTTGCCATGGCTTTATCATTATTTTTATTCGTTATTACATAAATCAAAATTATGCTCAAATTATGAATTTTGATTTGTATAGTGTCATGTATGAATTAGGTCAATACATGCGTATATTTGGTTTCTTGCAAAAATTAATGCATTTGTGCAAATGTTGCTATGCTCACAATAGCGCTCCCCTGCGGGTTGTGCCATTGATTTGACATATAATTAAAGAATGATACCTCTAAAATAATTTAAAACATTGCACTGTATAATGTTTGTCAAAATGTTTCCAATTCCATGGCTATCTTCTAATCAGCCAGCAGGGAGGTCACGCTGCGTGTCAGATTTTGTTATACGCAAGAAAACAATGGAGTATCAGTGACTGCAATATTTGCTAGAAATAGCTTCGGAAAATGGTCTATTTGGGCATCTCAAAAACTGGGAAACGTGTTAAAAATCATGTAGAATTTTAGAGGAGAGTCATTAACATCTGCAGAACGGTAAAATGTATAGTATTAAACACGTTTTGTGACCAAATTTATGTCGTAAAATGTTGGAAAATTCACGTTTTGAAAATCTGTGGTCTTCGAAATTACAGGAATCCTAACTCATTCTAAACCTCACCAAATCATGAAATGAACCCTCGTCTACAAAAAGTCCATGTACGTATTGCTCTATCTGCTTGGAGATAGCGAAGACCACGCAAACATCATAGCTTCATACAACGGAATGAAATCCGCCATAGAGATTACATAGCGAAAATCGTAGAGATTTGCACTGCAGTCCTCTGTGTAGGGAGTGTTGACAAAAGCAAGGTCCTTTGGCTATTGTGTTTGTGCATGTTTGTGACGACTGACCCGTTTAACAATCGTCATAGCTTTCATATAGGGCTTAGGTGACCTAACTATTGACTGTAATGTAATGTTTGTCTGTTTCCAGGGGAACCCGTGGAGGAGAGTGAAATTGTGGTTGAAGACGAAGACTTCCTTACAGCTATACAAGGATTAGTGCCATCAGTGCCGGATCAAGAATTACAACACTATAAACACATACAACAGCAATTTAACCAGAATGCATAATCAACTACTGTTTTATATGCAGTTCTAAACATTGAAAGGGGACACTGATGTGTAATTAGAGAGATCGATGTAACAATGCTACATCTTGAGAGGAGACACAACTCAGAAGATATACTTAATATTTACCTTCCCAAATTTATATTTGTACTTATTGTAAAACACTGCAGCTTCACAAGTACTAAATTTGGTAAATTAGCAAAATCTTGCCTATTGCCAGTTATTTATTTCAAGAATCTGTTTTGTTCTGCTATGCAAAACTGTACTCAATATTTGTGTAAGGATATATTAAAAAATCTTTTGTCTCAAAGCTCTTTAGTTTTTCAAAACCTAATGCGGAATGCTGTTTTTTTTAAGGTTTTTAAAAAAAAAAAATATATAAATATAAAATATTGAAATCCTTGTAAAAGTGACCTTTTGTATTTAAAATGTGATCAATGAAAATCTGAAAATATCGGTGAAACTTTGGGATTTTATTCATTCTTCTTTTTTTCTTATTTTTCTAACGCGCATCAATTAACTAACGCACACGGGAGCTTTTAGACGAAACATTTTTTAATATAGCCTAATTGGTATTAAAGCAAGCGAACGTAACCCCTATTGACTTAAATACCTAGCAGAACGAGTAGTTGACTCTACTTTAATCGCTTTATAAAAACAATTGTGTTGAGAAGCAATTTTTGCTATGCTTATGTTATCATAGTATAAAACAAATCAGTACCACCATATTTGTAAGGTTCACACAGGCATTTTGACTTAACAGAAATTTAAAGTTAGTGTTTTATGAGGATAAAGGACAAATAGAACACCATGAAAATCAATTTATCAAATTTCATTATAATATTGAATTACTCAATCTACTTAATTATAATTGGGTACCATTTTCACAATTACAAACTTATCATAACCCCCCCCCCCCCCCCCCTCCCCCCCCCCCCCCAATCTCATTATGACCCTCTTATAATGCTAATCCTGAATTTAATCAACAATTATATTTACACTTTTTGGTGTTGTTATCTCATGCAGTGAAATCAATGAATATATCAAAACCAACGTAACATTTTCAAACATTACTAAATAATTGTTATGAGTACTTTTAATGTGTGTATTGTATATTTACTACCGGGACTTTGCATCGAGGTTAAATGTTGTAGCCAGGGTTGTCATTAGACTGATTTCAGTGACAGCTAATTTGTCATGTAAATGATTTCATCTGTCATTTTCCAGCTGTTATGAGAGGCAAAATCATGAAATCTATGGCAAAATTTACAGCTTCTTCTCCATGTTTGACGGGTGCCGAACAGGGATGGAAATAAGACCCGCCCGCCCATAGCGGGTAACTTTCGTGTCAGGCGGGTGAAGATACAAAGGTACCTGTCTGACTGGCGGGTAACATTTTGGACCTCAAAGTGTATAAGTAACAGTAAGTTCAGGGTAATTTCATCATCAGATGATCGTGTGTCATGATGATAGAGGAGATTGGGTTGATAGGAGATTAAAGAGAGTATTGGATTGATGAAAACGAGGAGCTGTTACGGGCTAGGGTTACAGTGGAACATCGTACAATAAAAACAAAAACATGTAATTGTAGTTTAAAAAGTAGTCTTGCTCTTAATTGTTTGCTGCAAAATATTATGAAAAAAACCATGGGCTGGTGGAATTTTTTGTCGGGCAGGTAAATTCTGTGAGTTACCTGCCCGACTGGCTTGTTGAAAAAAATCTGAAGTTCCATCCCTGATCCAGACAGGCTCCCTTTAGGTTTGGCGGCAGATTGCAGTCAATTGGAAAATAAATTGTGGCAGAAGAGAAAGAGATAGTGCAAAGAAAATGCAAATTCAAATTGAAGAGAGATTACTTTTGAATGAATATTTTATTGAGTGTGTACTTTGCACAAATGTTGGCGTTAACATTTAGAAGGCCCCACATGGATACAAATTTAAGTAGGCAATCAAAGATTATCCAGCCAATCATTAAAATATGTGTTTTAACCTTCTGACTTTCCTTCAGAAGGTTATATTCTACAGGGAACAAGTGTTCATTGATGTAACAGAGGCTGTACATGTCTTCCTCATCTAAAACTTGTATATGTATGAATGTAAAGTAAAATATGTAGAACAAACTGCTTATTATTGTCAGTGTACTTCGTAACTCTGCAGTAACATGGGAGCGTACTATAGTGGTTTACGCACACATAGTTGGAATTATGTCCATAGCATTATGACGCTGACTCGACTTTATAGTCGTTTTCACAGTGTTTATTTGCGAAAGGCGAGATGTGTCTTTAATTGCATAGGTACTCACACCAGTGTTTTACAACCATAATAATGAGGTGAAATAAAATGAATACACCCTGATGTCACTACACAGTATTAGAGGAATGTATGAGGCTGGTTGTATTTGGCTGTTGCTTGGTTAGTCAACCAATCATATTTTGTATCTCATTTGTTATTCACTCTCCTACTTTTGCCAATTACATGTTTGGTGAGAGAAACATGATTCAGGATAATGTACAAGGCTGATTGTAAATCTGTGTTGCTGGGTTAGCAAACTGATCATATTTGTGTATCTAATATTGTTGTATTATGGGATGTATTTGTAATGAGGCCATGTATTTGTAATGAGGCCATGCATTTGTAATGAGGCCATGCATTTTTGTCATTCAGTTACTAAATTTAAGCTTTGAATGAAGGCATATCCTACCAGTTCATACGTATAAGCAGTATCATGTCCTACCAGTTCATATCCCACCGATCTGATTAACTTGATAGGATAGCTATGATTTATGCCAGAAACTCTTATAACATTGTATGACATTGCTACTGGTGTGTGTCAAAAGCAATGTGAATATTAAAGGTGTATGTAGCAGCTGCCTATAATTTCTAGCAGTGCAAAATTCCAAGTTATTGTTCAAAATGCAATTTTCATACACAAAAACCTCTTGACACAGATATAAAAATATCACTATTGCATTTAAGTTGATTCTGATAACATTAAACAATATCATGTGATCTTTTCAATCTTTTACACATATTTTTCTCTCTTATAATGAAGTTTGACTTATCAGGAAAGACTTTCCTAGAATCATAAATCTAACTTGACTGTATTTTCCATGAAACTATCACAGAACTTTACCAAATCATGTATAAGTTTCGATTTTCATCATAAAGAATTCCATACTATTCTGTTCACTTGTGTACAGTTGCGATTGTAGCCGTGTCATACCATGGATTTCTATTTATGAATGAAAAAACACCCAGAAAATAAGTTGTCAGAGCAGACCGGACAGTTTATATCAACCTATTCAAACCATGATTTGAAGTAATTAGAAATCGTATCGCTTTGTAACTTACAAGATCTTTGCGATTTATGATCAAAAATGCAAATCTGACGAGTTTGAAGAAATTTATCAAGTGAAAACCAATTTCCTAGAGTATAATGGTATATCAGTCAAATAAATGGGTCGAAACTAGTATCACCATTTAGACCTAGTAACGTGGAACTACTGTTCAAACAGCAAAAAGGTTGTACTTTATTCTACAAAGTCTTTATAGGATCAAAGAAAATTAAACAATCCATTAATAAGTGGCAATTAGACTTTGGTATAGAAAATAGGGAGTGGAAAAAAATATGTATTTTAAATTTTAAGTTTTCCGATGACACAAAGTATAAATGGTTTCAATATAGAATCAATCAAAGTATTTTAGGAATGAATAGTCTCATGCTAAATGTAATATTAGAGGAGATGACCTATGCACTTTTTGTAAAGAAAACTCAGAAACAATTACACATCTTTTCATAATTTGTCAAATCTCAAAATCATACTGGAATATCTTTAAAAGGTGGGTCATAGGTCAAACAAATGTGGACTTGAATATGAATCCATTAACAATACTTTTTGGTTCAAATTTGGATTTAACCCTAACATTGAAAATGACAATAGCGAACTTTCATATTTATAGAGCAAAGATGACAGAAAAACAGCCAGATTTAGACACTTTCAAACACGAAATTAAGTATTATTACAATATTCTAAAATACCAAGCCAGATGTAATTCAGACTTGAATAAATTTCTGGAAAAATTGCATCAATGGTAAAGTCTCTGCACTGATTACGGATACGTTTTCATTTACATATATTTGTCAATATGTTACCCATGTAAAAAAATGTATGTAGCGTAAGGTCACTGAGTAAGTGACAGTACTATGTTTATAACAGCTGTCAAGAGAGAAAAGAAAAGCAATCTGAAAAGCAATCACACTCTATAAATTAGGCATACTTTATGATTGTTTCAACTAATATTAAAAGTAATGAGGTAGATCTGATGATATTGCAAAGTGAAACCAAATTGCCAAATCAAATATATGTGTATGTGCATTATGAAATGGCCTATACTTTCAGAAAATGTCATGTTTAAATAGTTATTATGATCATAATATCGGGTATTTTATGTTGATCAATTTATGTCACAAAGATGAAAATCTAGATGTCTGTCATTTTTATTTGTGATTATAAAATGTTATGTTTTTTTTATATATATATAAATAAAGATAAAAATAATTATTATATTTGATATAATCGAGGAAACTCTCTCATTTTTTGTCAGCTTTTTAGAGAAAAAAACCAAGAAAGAAAAATTGATGCTAGCTTTAATACTTCCCATGTGGATTAAATACTACATAAGATTGTTTAAAACTCTGTGGGTTATGAAGTGCAAATTTTTTCCAGGTTTACCATATACAAATTAATATATCATTAAATGAAATGATTTATGAACACTTTTTTTTTGAAAAACAGAAAGCTATTTGAATCAACCAATCAATTGATTTGTTAAAACTTATGTTATGCTTAAATAACAATGCAAACAATTAATTAGTGAATCATTTTAATTCAAATCAATCCATGTCAAATTAACAATTCTAGCAGAACAACCAGTTTTTGTATGTCTGACTCAATTATCAAATACTTGTTATATCTGCTGATATTGCCTTGAATGCTGTGATGACTATGCAAAAAAAAGAAAAAAAGTTGACTTGCCCTCTCGGTCGGATTTTGTTGTTGTTGATTTAAAAAAATTTAAACAAGGAGATACTATTCAAACACACGTTTTAAAGATTTTTTGTTGTTGATTTTTTTGATTTTTAAACAAGTAGATACTACTCAAAAACACAGTTTCATCTTTCTTTCTTTTCTGTTTTCATTTTTCTTTAATTCTTTTTAATTTTTTTTTTTTACTTTGAAAAAAAAAATTTTAAAAAAAATTAGCGATCCTAGATTCCCGAAAATCGGGTCGGTCGGAAAGGGTAGTCAACTTCTTTTTTTTTTTGCCCTATCATAATCATTCAATCATGAGTGTGCTAGAAGCCTGACCTTGGTCTTGCTTAACACTTTCCACGCTACTGCTATTAGTTTTGCCATACACAAAACAGATTTTTCAGAAACCTTTCCCAATTTTCAAAGTCTACCTCAAGGATAACTGAACCAAGACTAGGCATGTTTGTACTTCTTTCAATGCATTTCTCATGGTGATTCAAAATAGGGTATTGAAATTTGATACAATATGATTTTTGTTTAAACATTTTTTGGAATTTTGGAATGTCGTCTGCAGACGCCTGCCGCGTGGAAAGTGTTATGCATCTTTAAAACAGCTGCAAAGTCTGCCAGAAAGTCTACCACATTGGATTTTGTTTTATCAGTTAATTTATTAATGTTTTTTATATTGACGGATAGTCATGCTGTAATAGCACATGATCATAAGGGAAGTTCAAGACAAGCAACTTAAAACAAGAGCTGATGTTTTTTACCATATGTTCAAATTCATAAGTTATGTTATGGAGTAGTGTAACAATCTTGATGAGTCATTCAACAACTCCCCCATACCTTAAGTACAGTAGCAAAGCGTTGTGGATTTTAGTTAAACAACGCTGCTATGGGCAACCATCGCACTGACATCCGCACCATGCGGATAATGTTTTCACGCGATACGCGATCGCAGACGCAATTTGTGTTGTTTTTGGAATGACCATGCCAACTGTTTTCATCGAGTTTTGAAACTTACAGGAACTTAATTTATAGGTTAGTTTGTCATTTTAGATTTTTGAAAATTGAATGAAATTGTTAATAATGAAGTACCGTAAGGCGTAGGCCTGCATTAAAATATGTTCTTATTTGCATTGTCTATTTAGAAAATGGCGTTCAAATCCCTAGTCGTTGTTGAATGGGATTAAATCATATTTCAGCGTTGTGCATCACCAATCGACAACTTGCGTGCTGCATGTTTATTTCACTCGGGCATTGCCCTCGTGAAATAAACCACGAAATGCCCGAGTGAAATAAACCACGCAGACGCGCGAACACCGTTGTCAATTGGTGATGCACAACGCTGAAACATGATTTAATCCCTTATTAAAATATTCCTATTTGCATACCCTGTCATTACGAGAACAGTTTTAACCATTAGTATATAAACTGCTCACAAAAAGTTAGGAAACTTTTTTTAATCAAGTATAGTTTTATTATGTGTTACCCTCTTGTATTATGTTGCATATCAATGGAAAGCTGAAGTGTTCTTCTTTAAAATGATACCAAATGTGCAATGATGACATGTCGCTGGACTTGGCCACATTAATGAGAATGAGACAAAGTCACAAATCAAATGTGCCAAAATTAGCAATTTTGTGTTACTGTGTGAACAAACAAATTGACACTGTAATGAAAACAAGCAAGACATCTCAATCTTAAAACGTTTACCGTGTCTTAGACATTTTTACAACTTGTAGGCCTAAACCTTCCATCACTTACCTTCATGACCTTCCAGCCGTTAACCTAGTCTTGCAAATACCCTAACAATGATTTCTAAAGAGATGAGTGTTGGGGTGTGTGTGTGTTGTGCTCACTGGTGCAAATCTTTGTGTAAACCATTCATGGTTCTCAAGCATGACCGGTTTGATTATTGATCATTACCTATTGACTGTTTAGCACAGATAAAGGTAATTTTGGCACATTTGATTTGTGACTTTGTCTCATTCTCATTCATGTGGCCAAGTTCAACAACATGTAATCATTGCAAATGTGGTATCATTTTAAAGAGGAACACTTCAGCTTTCCATTGATATACAACATATACAAAGAGGGTAATAAATAATAAAAATATACTTGATTAAAAAAAGTTTCCTAACTTTTTGTGAGCAGTTTATAATGAGACAGAAGTCTCTGTTGAGATATGGACACTTATCGTTTATATGGACACTTATCGTTTAGTGTAGGTGTATACTGCAATTTCATTGGTTAACCCCCTGGGGGCTACTTGTCTATCTTACAGTGGTTCTGATTGGTTTATTACAAGATGTACTCATATGAATAGCCAATTTAAATGCAGCTTGTAAAATGTTTCACTACCTTCTTTATCAGGGATACAATTATTCTAACAATGTCTCTCATTGGTGCAATAAATGATGTAACCATCTTTTTAACCAATCGGCCGGTAGTTCTCAGGGGGTTAACACGTATGAAATCTTGATTCATATCATGTAAACAAGAAAGTCAAACTACACAATATATTCAATATCGACGATTAACCGCGTTACCAGCATTTGCGCGGTATGATCGGTAAAATATTACGTGTAAAGCGATTGCTTTGCGTCTGTGTAAGAGTTCCTTAAAATACGACACGTAAATAATAAACAAATAAAATGGCAGATGATTTAAACGCAACTGAGTCAATTTTTGTAACATTCCGAGGCCGAAATAGACTGCAAAAAGGCCTAATCTACGCCAAAAAATAAATGATCTGCAAAGAACATAACCGGTCATGTTTATCGCGCTGATTTCATGGACAGAGGTGATGGCGCAGAGCCTGTTAACGGGTTGTTAATTTCGGGTCAATTTTACAAAATTCCTCCTTTTAACAGTATGTATGGCCACACATAACGGTGTCAAATGAAGCGTTTGATACATAAATAAGCAGATATTGTATTCTATGTATCATAACTACATATTTGATCTGGTCTTGTGTTTTTGATCCTAACACTTTTGCCAAACAAGACATTTTGGTGGCCCACCTTTTTATTATTACATATTTCTAACATTGTGCCAAGCAACAGTGTATGTGATAGAAGGGTACAGCGTGGAAGATGCAAGATATGCATGCCTGAACTAAACATTTTAATGAAGAACAAAGAGTAGTTTTCTTTTAAATGATCATCAAATGGTATAGTCATATTTCCTTTCCTCTGGACAGTGATGCAACTTTACAAGCGCATCATCTACGCACACGTATGTATCTTCCGATTTTCTACGCAAGTTTGCATATGCCAGCGCTTTTGTAGTGCGTTTGCATTTCTTCACTGTAATCAGTGAATGACCCAGAGACGTTATTCTCGTGGAAGTGAAACGGTCAATTGATACAAACCAAGTGAATAAAGTAAACATGCATGCATTTAGGAACTACATAAATGAAGCAAAACATACACACTAATATTTTCTTTGCATGATGATTCATGCATATTTTATTCCCATATTCAAGGTAATTTGGTGACAAATTATTTATACAATCATTACTGTTGTTAATTCAAAAGTTATATTTGGCAGTTAGAAAATAATGAAATGGAAAGAATATATTATAGTATTATAAAGGATATGAAATGCTAATAATAAAAGCACAATAACCTTTTGGTGCAAATACATGAGTTCTGCGTATTTTGTATAATTTCATCTTATTAAGTGTTCCTTGGCAAAGGAGATATTATGTCAAGCATCTTTGAACATCATATACATTCATCCACAGGAAACCAGTACACTTCTCTGAATAAAGGCATTCATGATTAATCTACATTTTTTGAAAATAACACAGGCAGTATAATTGTCCAATTCCTGTACATCGCTGATCATCATTCTTTACTGTCGACGATTGGGCCTTTAACAAATTCAGCGTTAACTTTTGAAAATATGATCAAACAGCATTTCTTTTCATAAATTGAAAACTACACTACATGTGTAGTCTACATGTATAGTCAGCATTATAGTGCTATGGATATAATTCCAACACTGCATGACCGCATGACCGCGCATCCTGATTGGTCAATCGTGAAATTGTCACATATACAAGCATAATTGTTGGGGCATTTTATGCTACTGGATACAGCTCCGTGAACAACAACACAACACGCTTACATGAAATGGCCTGAAGTTCATCCATAGCATAATGACAGTGACTCTGAATTGGCTTAATCTATGGAACTGATTTAAAGTTATTATTGCGTATGAGAATGACATAGGGCCAATACAAATACCATATTCCTTATCCCAAGCTGGACATACTAACACATGATTAGGTGATGCAAACACAATACCGTTTTATGGGCTAACAGACCTCTCAGGTAGGGTTGGTCGGGCATGCTACATGACACAAATAGCAATGTCAATGATCAATTTTGAAATTTGGTACAGGTGTATACAATGAAACTGATGAATTTAATGTAGATTATGTATTCAGACAGATATGCATGCATGTGAAAGAAACATCATTAACCCTAACTCTGGCGGAGAGATTTTGATGTGGATCTGGGGGAGAGGGAAAAAATTGAGGGATTTTGAACAAACAAACCACCGCGGTCCGAACCGGATTCGTCCGCGGACCTTCCGCACACCACACGCGCGCTCCTACCGATTGAGCTAATACGAGAGAGCTTGTCCGAGCAGCAATTTGGTTCCCACATCTGAGTTTGGTCGATGACATCAGTCAAATCAATGTGAAAGCATGCGCTTGGGTAGAGGATTTTGCGTATTAATTTGTTGTATTTAGTTCTGTTAGGTTTAATGAAGTTTCAGAAGAATGATTAATTCACAGCTTATAATTTTGCCTTTGTACACAAATAATTAGATTGATGTCATTTTTAGGGTCTAAAATTGGACAACTTTGACAGATGCAGCATTATTCATAAATTATGGGATTCTTAACTTCTACAATTTCAAAATTTGACAATCCGGACATCGCATGGTTTACATTAAAAAATTGAGTTCAGCAATAAATCTACATTAATGCAGATTTTTGTGTGACCAATGTCAATATTACAACAAAACATAAATTTTACAGAAACATTCTTTTTTAAAGCAGAAAAACCCTTTAACGGTATTAAAGAAGCGGTTTCACCAATTCCTTATTACAGTAATACACACAAAAATAAAAATATAATAAAATGTCAAAATAACAACAACTCTCTAAGCAAAATGTACACACAAGTTGGGGGTTAAATGCAAATTTTAATGTTTATTTTAAACAGTTCCTAGTACAGTAGGTGATAAAAGAAAATAGAGTACAAAATGATAAAAAACATGACCTTTTAACACACAGTCATCAAACAGGCAGTTTTCTATACACGGAAATAATAGCACATATAAATTAAACCACTGTGCATCAATCAGCACACAAACTCATTGTGTCAATCAATCAATCATCAATCGATCGATCGATCGATCAATCAATCAATCAATCAATCGATCAATCAATCAATCAATCAATCCATCCATCCTCAATAATGGCGATTCTCAAATATATATCCTATCTCACACCTGATTTTAGGACAATAATGAGGTTATTCTTGATTTATTTATGATAAATATTTTGCCAAAAACATTTCATGTGACTATCACATTTGCTAGAGTAAAACCTGGTTGATTACAAATGTAGTCCATTGAAAGAGCATAATTAATACTGCAAAAATGATTTTATCATAAATTTGATTGCCCTCCATATCTAAACCATTTTCACTTAAATATTAATATATCCCATTCTATATAGCTTCTTGTACTGCATATAATTGAGCAGGGAAAAATTGTCAAATTAAACGGGCTTTTCATGTTAATAAATGGATACAACTACAACTGGGTATTGGGGGGGGGGGGATATCTTAAAACGTTTAATATCAATAAGACTGCAGACTTGGGGTAGGTAAAATTCTAAATTCAAGAAGAGAGGGGGGGGGGGGGATATCTTAAAAGGTTTAATATCAATAAGACTGCAGAAATTTCGTGTAGGTAAAAATCCGATTTCAAAAAAAAAAGAAGTATAAATAAGCAAATATTTGGAAGAAAAAAAGAGATTGTGGGAAGGTTTTTCGAAAAGATGGCAGGTGTTCTGTGTTAATTCTATCATGTTCTCATGATTAAAATATGAGAGTCCAGGAAGAAGATTGAAATTTGGATTGTTTGAACACTCCCAATTTTACATATAATATCAACATATGTAGCAAAACCTCCCCTCCCTTTGGCTCTCAAACAAAGGGGACTTGCTTTAGTTCAGTACAATTAATACAAGTACCACATTACCTCGAATATGTTATAATACAATAGGACAGAGTATACACTTATAATACATACAGTTATTATTGCTTTGATATTGATTAACCATTACAGTTATTTATGATTCATACAACTTTACATCAGTGTTTTTATACCTATACTATCACCGGATAATACACCGTACACCACATACGAGAGGATCACAGTCAATATGGAAGGGAATCTGAGATTGTCAAAATATATAATTTCTTTGGTAAATATTGTTTAGCAATTCTGTTGAGAATCATTCGTCTCAGCCAGATTTGTTCAAACACAAATTTGAATTTGAAACTGTCTTCATTTGTCCCTGTCATTTATTATCATACTTGTCAATGTTTGTAAATGTTAATAAACCACTGGGGACAATAATACATGGGGGAGAAAAGTTGCCATTTTCAAGATTAAAGTTAGTAATCATTTACCTTTCCTCAAACATATGTTTGTATATGCATACTGCATAACATGTTGACGTGTGTGGTGCATTTGGAGTTCATTGTGCTATATTTTTTCAAGTGTCTATAGACAATGTCACCAGTAACATCACAGCAGCCAAGCAAACAAAAGCTTTCATGCAGGTGTGTGTGCATTGCCTGCCAAACAAAAGCTTGCCTGCTGGTATGCACGTGCATTCGAGAGGGGGTGTCTATTATAAATCATACTAAACCAAACCAGTTATCTGTAGCAATAACAGTCAATGCAACAGTCAATGCATGTTCCCCCATGCATGGAATGGAACCGGGCACTTAAAATTAATGATCAACATGAGGTGACATGGTCTGTATTTATTGCTTAAGACTGTGATTCATATACGCACTACAATAATGTGCACCAGAGATGTCCCTCAAACATCTTTGAACACTGTACATGTACTTGATTACATCGAATAGATACTATTCAAATATGGTACACACTACATAATACTTAGTAAAATAGAGCTTTTCTACATATAACAATATAACATTATCATTAGTATTGAGCCTAACCATTATCTTATCCAATAAAGGATTTAAAACAAAACATTATAAAATACAATTTAGCCTACCTTATCAGGAGATACAGCAATTATAGCTCTATATTACAATTACTTATTTTGAGACCTTATAATACACATTCTTGATCATTCATAAACCCGTTTTGTTTCTTGCCCTCTTGAAGACTATACGCTACTTGCATTACATATGGAACCACTTGAAAGCGAGTCTCTCCCCTCACACGCACTATCACGCATTACACTGCGTCGGTGGTTGCACACAGGTTTGTGCATCACGTGCTGATAAGAGGGGAGAGCCTCGCTTTCATTTCAAAATGGCGATTGCATGCAAGTAGCGTATAGAGTCTCAACCAGTTTAAAAATCCAACCTCAGATTTCCTATTCAAAACTCATGCATTTTCAATCTAGCAGGATGTGATTGTTTACTGTTTTGCTGGATTAACAGATATGTTCGATCCTCCAATATTTATATGTAGTTCAGTCAAGTTTGATCAAGTATGCCACACAGTGTCTATAGGAATTCCATCCAGTCATGCTATTTTAATTCCACACATATTTCACTCATATTCAGGGATTTGATACCTTGGAAATATTGCCAACAAGGCAATATCTAAATAAACAGGCATCGTATGTTTATATTATGTATAGCATTACTGGATAGGTAATAGCACACATTTACTGTATATATACTGCTCACAATTAATCACATAATTAGGGGTGGTGATGGGATACACACAACTTATACATATAAAATATACACAGACCAATTTAAACCATATTGTGCATGCATGGCTATAGGGTACATCCCGGGGCTTAATTTGACTTAGTGTATTCTGTATCACTTCAAATTAGAGGTGTCAATATCAACAATGTGTTGTAATTGCATCTCAACACTTTCCACGCAGAAGGCGTCTGCAGACGACATTTCAAAATGTCAAAAGATGTTTGAAAAATGTCAATTTTTTAGAATTTCATTACAATATTTGGAATCACCATGAGAAATGCATTGAAATAAGTACAAACATGCCTAACATTGATTCAGTTATCCTTTGGATTGACCTTGAAAGTTGAGAAAGGTTTCTGATAAATCTGTATTGTATATACGGTAAAACCAATAGCCGCGTGGAAAGTGTCAATATTGCATAGGTAACTTTAATGTGATGGTGCCGTTTGCACCCGTGCAGTCAAAGATAAATGTCCAGCTTATGAGGAACTGCTGCACCCATGACAAGCTTATTGAGGTGACATAGAGTTAACATACGCATCATTTCATAAAGTATTTTCAATAAGCACCATTTGTGGGTAGCACTATAACTACCACCAAGGCTGACTTGTGTTGATGGATTTGGCACTTCAAGCGTATACACATTTGCATTGAAATTTTGCTATAACACTTTTTATTCATTGTCATATTATACATAATTTTTTACATAAATACTTCATCTTGTTGCTATATTTTACTAATTCTTGGAAGAAGGTCTAAAATACAGGAGGGAATTGAGCCAAAATGGACACATATTCTAACAGTCAAGATAATTGAATAGGTAATACATGACCATTATTACCAATCCCACAATGCAATGTTTTTAATCTCGCAATGGATTTGATCTCTTTTGATGCCGAAGAGATGTAAGTTCACATATTTGAAACAAGTCATTCATGTTAATGGTAGATTGTTCAGGAACAGATTTAAAGATTCTGGGAAAAAATAACTGATGATCATTTGTAGCATTGATTGAGTTGTATCTCTGTAGTAAATGTTGAGAAAGTAAATGATAGTTCATGTTTAATTCTCTTTAAAAACAAAAGATACAAGATTTTATTACTAAAATATTGGTTTCTTCTATGAACAATTCATAAGTTCAATGAGACATAATTGCAACCAAATGTAAGGTTCACTAAACAACTTATACAAAATATATAGTTTTATGTTCCATAATGAAATATATCTCTTACATCTGTAATGTAATTTGTGATCTATCACTTCAAAGCGTACAATTAGGGCTGATATGTCAAGTGTTTTGTACTCAGTGAGTGAAGTCACTTACACTGAGAGTTTCAAGTAAAATCAATGACTTGAGTCATTACAACATTACACTTCTATGATAAAATGTTAAAAATATGTTTGATACCAATTATATACTAATGCCAGATACTATTTTATCAGTGTAACTTATTTTAAATTATCTGCAAGTTAAATAAAAGGTGATATATTAAAGGTAGGTGTACCGATTGCTGACCCGATTTGCAACATGATGTTTTCTATTCTACATGAAGCGCTAAACATTTTACAGAAATAATGAGATAAATATGGGGTTTCTTCTGAAATCAAAATATGTTGATTTGATGAGCAAAAAAAAAAAAAAGTGATCGGAACATCCACCTTTAAGTTAAAAATAATAAAATATCATTTGGTATGTAACCAAGAATGAGTAAAACCAATGCAGCATTCAAAAATATTACAAATACTTCAACTCTATATGGCTAATAACTACTTGGTACTGCGTTACAGTACTGTGTAGTGGTATGGAGGTAATAAAATAAACAATTTCAGTTTAGGTGACAAAAAAAAACCACACCCATGTGAGAGCGGACCTCTCAGGTAGGGTCGGTCGGACATTTCTTTATGGGTATTTTTTCAAAATCAATATTCCTGACATACGACTCATTCCGCTTGATCGTGTCACATATGTCTTCTCTGTACATAGCAACATTTTAATGACATTATCAATATTATTATTTGTAATCAATTGATATTTAGGCTCTTTGCAATATATCATAATTGATAATGTTCAAATTTGTAATTCATGTACTCTACAATTGTTGATCATCATATTGTGTTAAATAAAAAAATACTGATACTAACATTTGTTAATTAATACATCAAAATGAACACTCTCCCGTCTGGCTTGAGTGACTAAGCCATTTCAGAGATATCATCAAGATTTACAATAATTATATACATTTTCTCCCAAATGTAGGCTTTTTGTATTTCATCTTCATGCCTACATATTTAAGAAACATGGAGCTATATGATGCACTTTTCCATTCCTATGTGTTCAATAGGTGACCCTCGAAATCCCCTTTTGCCATTGACAACAAAGCAACAAATCAGTTTGTACGCTCTTCTCAACCATACAGTAGATCGAATTAAGCGATAACATCAACCTACAGTAGATCGATCCAAGCGATAACATCAACCATACAGTAGATCGATCTAAGCGATAACATCAACCATACAGTAGATCGATCCAAGCGATAACATCAACCATACAGTAGATCAATCCAAGCGATAACATCAACCATACAGTAGATCAATCCAAGCGATAACATCAACCATACAGTAGATCGATCCAAGCGATAACATCAACCATACAGTAGATCGATCCAAGCGATAACATCAACCATACAGTAGATCAATCCAAGCGATAACATCAACCATACAGTAGATCAATCCAAGTGATAACATCAACCATACAGTAGATCGATCCAAGCGATAACATCAACCATACAGTAGATAAATCCAAGCGATAACATCAACCATACAGTAGATCAATCCAAGTGATAACATCAACCATACAGTAGATCGATCCAAGCGATAACATCAACCATACAGTATATCGATCCAAGCGATAACATCAACCATACAGTAGATCGATCCAAGCGATAACATCAACCATACAGTAGATCGATCCAAGCGATAACATCAACCATACAGTAGATCGATCCAAGCGATAACATCAACCATACAGTAGATCGATCCAAGTGATAACATCAACCATACAGTAGATCGATCCAAGCGATAACATCAACCATACAGTAGATCGATCCAAGCGATAACATCAACCATACAGTAGATCGATCCAAGTGATAACATCAACCATACAGTAGATCGATCCAAGCGATAACATCAACCATACAGTAGATCAATCCAAGCGATAACATCAACCATACAGTAGATCGATCCAAGCGATAACATCAACCATACAGTAGATCGATCCAAGCGATAACATCAACCATACAGTAGATCGATCCAAGCGGTAACATCAACCATACAGTAGATCGATCCAAGCGATAACATCAACCATACAGTAGATCGATCCAAGCGATAACATCAACCATACAGTAGATCGATCCAAGCGATAACATCAACCATACAGTAGATCGATCCAAGCGATAACATCAACCATACAGCAGATCGATCCAAGCGATAACATCAACCATACAGTAGATGGATCCAAGCGATAACATCAACCATACAGTAGATCGATCCAAGTGATAACATCAACCATACAGTAGATCGATCCAAGCGATAACATCAACCATACAGTAGATCGATCCAAGTGATAACATCAACCATACAGTAGATCGATCCAAGTGATAACATCAACCATACAGTAGATCGATCCAAGCGATAACATCAACCATACAGTAGATCAATCCAAGTGATAACATCAACCATACAGTAGATCAATCCAAGCGATAACATCAACCATCAGTAGATCGATCCAAGCGATAACATCAACCATACAGTAGATCGATCCAAGCGATAACATCAACCATCAGTAGATCGATCCAAGCGATAACATCAACCATACAGTAGATCGATCCAAGTGATAACATCAACCATACAGTAGATCAATCCAAGCGATAACATCAACCATACAGTAGATCGATCCAAGCGATAACATCAACCATACAGTAGATCGATCCAAGCGATAACATCAACCATACAGTAGATCGATCCAAGTGATAACATCAACCATACAGTAGATCGATCCAAGCGATAACATCAACCATACAGTAGATCGATCCAAGTGATAACATCAACCATACAGTAGATCGATCCAAGCGATAACATCAACCATACAGTAGATCGATCCAAGCGATAACATCAACCATACAGTAGATCGATCCAAGTGATAACATCAACCATACAGTAGATCGATCCAAGCGATAACATCAACCATACAGTAGATCGATCCAAGCGATAACATCAACCATACAGTAGATCGATCCAAGCGATAACATCAACCATACAGTAGATCGATCCAAGTGATAACATCAACCATACAGTAGATCGATCCAAGCGATAACATCAACCATACAGTAGATCGATCCAAGCGATAACATCAACCATACAGTAGATCGATCCAAGCGATAACATCAACCATCAGTAGATCGATCCAAGCGATAACATCAACCATACAGTAGATCGATCCAAGCGATAACATCAACCATACAGTAGATCGATCCAAGCGATAACATCAACCATACAGTAGATCGATCCAAGCGATAACATCAACCATACAGTAGATCGATCCAAGCGATAACATCAACCATACAGTAGATCGATCCAAGTGATAACATCAACCATACAGTAGATCGATCCAAGCGATAACATCAACCATACAGTAGATCGATCCAAGCGATAACATCAACCATACAGTAGATCGATCCAAGCGATAACATCAACCATACAGTAGATCAATCCAAGCGATAACATCAACCATACAGTAGATCGATCCAAGCGATAACATCAACCATACAGTAGATCGATCCAAGCGATAACATCAACCATACAGTAGATCGATCCAAGTGATAACATCAACCATACAGTAGATCGATAACATCAACATCATTTGGGAAAAATTGTAAAACTCAAAATAAAAACCGGCCGATTCTCAGACATTAAACCTAAAACAATATATGAAAATCAGCATTTTGTGTAAATGTAATTAGATGGGCATGTAGAGGAAACTCTTGGGCAAATATTTGAGGGGATGGCCCTGTCAAGGATTTGAAAAAATGGCTGAATTTTGGCCAATTGTTACGATGGTCCAATCTGCAGTTCGTCGTCTGAGCTGTGTTTGTTGTCAACGGCATGTGTCGTCATTTCCGGGGTCACCTATAATTCTTTACAGAATAAGCCAAGGGCTCAGATCAATTTATGTTAGTTTTTGTACTGCTATAATCGCATTATTAATGACATAAAAATGTAAATGCATATCGTATGATGATTGACCATTCAATATTTATCCGATTTAATAACAAACGCTGATACAAAATACACTCGGCAAAAGAAGTTCTTGGACACTTAAATTAAATTAATATTTAATAGAATATATATAATTATATATATGATTATATATATATAATTGTATATCAAAATAAGCGGAAAGTAATCCTCTAACAGCTTAACATGGAATTTAGACATGATCACTCATGCATGGCAGATCCCATTCACTTGACAATGGCAAGAAGATTGCACAAAATTGGATAATCCCTCCATTCAATTGACTGTAAATGCTCATTTCTTGCAATTTCCTTTTACGCACCTTACCATTGCTTAATGAATGTGCTCAGCCATGCATGAATTCGTACATCTTAATTTCATACAGACATGATAGAGAATTATTGTCTGCTTATTTTGACATGCAATTGTTTAATTTATATTAAATATTTATGTGAAATATTTGAACTTCAATGAGTGTCCAGGAACTTCTTTTGACGAGTGTATGTTAAATTGTTGTTATAAGATCTAGATGAGGTAAAGAGAAGTTTACTGTATTATTTACTTTGGAGGTACTCTGCATAAATTGTGACCCAGATTTATACAAGAAAATAAGATTTTCTTATTTATATACCAAAATCACAGTCAGTTGCTATAAAGACCCAAGTAAAAACACCAAAACAGATCGGGATTATTAATAAACAAACAGCCAAATATGCGACCAATGTTTACGACAAATTCCCATCCCCCAATGATAGTGAGCATCCCCATCACCTCAATATCTGATTTGGTAAACATATTGCCACGCACCAAGACATACTGTAACACCAGAAATATTCGCAAGTTTAAAATTTTGAGAATCAACTATACTGGCCTAATTCACGGCATGAAAATGTCATGAATGTGAACTTTGCAATGCACTGCTACAAAGTAGTTTGGAAATATTTGCGGCATGATATTTTAATGAATAAGTGCTTGCGTAATTAGCGAAATTGAATTGAACACGTCCTTCATTCCTCAATTTCTACTAACAGATCCTCGCCCTCAACCGGGGATCCTTTGCTAACCAATACATCCTTGATAGTTCCAGACACAGGGGCTGCTACAACCATCTCCATCTTCATAGCGCTCACTACGGCGATCGTATCTCCTTTGGCTACTTTCTCTCCAACTTTGACGCGTACTTCTAACACTTCACCCGGCATAGGGGCGCCAACTGAACCTTTTACATCCTTCCTAGATTTGGGATGGACATGCATCTCCTGCAAGTGTTATAGAAATGAAATGGAAATTAATATTCATCAGTTTTTGTATCCATGTGTTGCAGCACATCAAAAGTGGACTTTGAAGGTAAAGTCTATTTTGAGTTTATTGTGTGTACTCTCAGAGCATTTTCCAAGCTTTAAAATTACAACAAATTTATCCAAATTGATCAAGGCGTTCAGATTTTACGAGTGTAAATTACTCTTAAATGTGTATTATATTCTGTCCGTTTCATCTATATCTTGAAAACACACAGCCGCAAACTCCCCCTGTGCTGCATCACAAATGTGACTTTAAAATCTGACAATAGAAAAATATATCTATATCAAAGACAACAATCCTACTAATTACTTTCTATCCTATTATTACCTTCATTGCTTGTTTGTCCTTAATCATGACTGATCTGAGTTGTCCATTGAGCTCAAAGAACACCTCCCGGATTCCAGTTTTTGCATCTAAATCACCGACAGCTAACATCTTGACACGCAGTGTCTTTCCATGCTCAATCTCAGCCTGAAATGGAAAAAGAAAAGAAAAGCATACTTATTTTCAGGGAATGGAATGACTAATTTTTTTAAATTTTAAATCAGCATCACCCCTCCCCCCACTAGGTTACACACATTGTACTACAAAAAACTATTTGACAATCATCGTAATGTCCCATGGTAGTGAATGAGATTACTTATCTAAAGGTAATTTTCTTGCTGAAGTCTGACTTGTCAAATTTTAAATATTGACAAAAAGCAAACAGTTATACAATGAAAAGATTGATGGTGATGCATGAAAAGCTATATAACTATATCTTAGATCTAGGTAACTTTTAACTTTTGTATATAACATGACAAGATACCATATAACCATACTAATTTATGTGGTGTTAATTTCAGTTTATATATTCCAAATGCTCAAAACCATTGGATTTTTATCACATAAATCAAAATATCCTGATCATACAAACATCATTCTTTAAGCAATTCTCATTGGTTCTCAGAGAAATCGGCGACATTTATATGGACAACTTAACACATCGTACATCAATTAGCGTGACCACCCTCGCACAGTGCATGGTATTTATATATAGTGTTCCATAACGCGCATTTCTGCAGTGCTTCTACTGCGCTTTTCCTGTGTGCTCATGCGACAAATAACGCCAATGCATGGTATACTCACCACACAGGATTGGATGGAATGTTTGTGGGTTATTTGATACTAACAGAGTAAAAGTTTACAAATGTGGGCAATTAAAGGAACAAATTTGATTACATAAATATCTAAAGTACGACTGTTTAAGAATGAGAATAAAGGTACTGTATTGTTTTTATACTGTACCTGTGTTATATAGTCTGACATAAATGCGTTCGGTAGTATTATTTTTTGCATTTATGTCAGACAATATAACACGGGTACGGTCTAAAAACAATACCTTTATTCTCTAAATATAGCTCAGCAGTATTACATTTTACATAACAATAATAAAATCTTACATCAAATTCCTCTGCCACATTTGGTCCAACTAAAAACAGCCTCGTATCAATTGTGTTTACAGGGCCAAACTCTTTTGTGAAGTCCATGTAATCGTCGAACACTTTTGGATAGAGGGCGCTGCTGATCACATCAACATCTCGTATGTGTTTGCCATGTTTCTCTTCCAGTTCCTCTTGCAATGCATCAAAGTCCAATGGTGCCATAGTCTCTCCTGGACGGCCATCTATACGGGGCTGGTTCTTGATCACCTACAGCAAGGAAATCAACGCATATATTATATAGAAAGTATTTCTACTTGAAATTTAATTTGCATACAAACCAAAAATTCCACATCTTTTTCAGTTATACATACCGTATTGTAAACTTACAAACCTTACTTGCATCCACTCACTAGGTAGTTCATAAGCTTATTTTACAACTACCTAAAAGCATGGAACTTGCAACAATGTTACTAAGAGAGGCAAATTCTCATGAACAAGCACTTGTAAGAACTCTGAAGCACTTGTAATGAATTATAACTTTTTCATGCTGTTACATCTCTGAGTGTCTTTGCAACCTTTTGGAAAAAATGCTTTACAAATGTACCTCAAATTCATATGTGATGCGATTAAGCAAAATGAGTGTGAAGTCGAAAATATATAAATTCTAGTTTACTTGATAGTATTGACAATTTGCAAAGCTTTAATTTTCAGAAAACCCCATTGCAAATGGACACTTAATTCCAGAGAAATGAGCAACTGAAGGGTTTTCAAAATAATAGAAAAGAAAAATAATTTCTATCCTTTGTGTTGTTTTATTTCAAAATCAATATTCTTGACTTCCAAACATTTTGCTTGATCACATCACATAGAGCATATAGTGTTTGTTTGCCCAAGTAAGAAGGGGAAAAGGGGCATTGCCAAAAAAGGTTTATTTTACAGATGACAAACATGACAATGACAAATTGATGAAAATCAAATTGATGAAAATTATGTTTCAAAGTGTCCACAAAACCTGGAAATATGCATCTGAGCAAAACATACTGAAATAAATGTGAAAAATGTCTTGATAAAAAAAAATCCATTTAAAACCTAATAATGCCTGGATAATTTTCCAGAGTATCTGAAAAGATAGATGCAAATGGAAGTATGTTTTCATTTGAGGTTTTCTTGGGTTATTCATATAAATACATAGAGATATTGTACTTTCCACACGGCAGGCGTCTGCAGACGATATTCCAAAATGGCACAAAATGTTCCAAAAATGTGAATTCTATTAAATTTCACCATCATATTTGGAATCACCATGAGAAATGCATTCATTAAGTACAAATATGCCTAGTATTGGTTCCATAAATCTTGAGATAGTTCAGAAAGGTTTCTGAAAAATCTATTTTGTATATGGTAAAATAATAGCAGTGAGGAAAGTGTTAAAATGAAAATGATCTTTCTTACCTGTGTTCTAAAGGGTTCTGGGAAGCCACCATAGGGCTGCCCAAGGTAGCCTTGCAGGAACTCTACTACAGACTTAGGAAAGGATAAATCCTCAGCTTGCTCCCGAACCATCTTAGCTGTCAACTTGTTTTGCACCATAAATTGGGCAAGATCACCTACTACTTTGGAGGATGGGGTTACCTGTATGAGAAGAAGTATGACACTTAAAGGTGGACTGGCATAATTTATTAAGCTTCAATGGAAATATATATTTTGTGTAGGAATGCAAAAATATCGTTAGTGACATTTTCAGCCAAGTTTGAGTTATTTCTGGAAAATATACGCAAATCCACACATTTTACCAGTATTGAAATTGGAATTAATTTATTTTTGATAAAATAATTTAACTTGTTAAAACAACAATTAAAACTAAAATGAATACAAAAATGCTGCTCCTAAAAAATGATCACAATGTCACTTACGACATTCTTGCAGTCACATGATGATGTGATTATACCAAGAAGTGGAATGAATTAAGTCCCATAATCTTTTGACACTGATTGCAACTTAAATGGTGATGAAACGGCAACTTTAAAATGTTCATATCCCTCTATGTTGGGGCATTGCAATTCATATAATCTTATTATATATAGACTCAGACAAACTGGCATGAATTAAATTAACAAAGATAATAGAAATACGTAGTCTCGAACCCAATTCCTCTTCTCTATCACTGTACTACAGAGGCTGTGCTTATGTGGGCACCAGGTTAATGAGCACAAATGTATACAGAGCCTTTCTTGAGAGTCTCAAATGGTCGTAAATTATTACAACCTCACGTTCAGACAAAATAGTACTTGATCAAACAATTAGATTGCTTGTTATCATGAATCTATTAGCATAGCCAATAACAATATAAGAACGATCGTGAAAAATCATTGTGCATGCAGCAGTCAAGCTTTTGTCCATTTGATGAAGGAAAAAATTGACATGAAAAGAACCATCTCTAAAGCTTTTGTAATTTCTTACAAACACATAATTTTAACAGTAGACTTGAGTAGACAACAGTAGACTGAGTAGACAGACCTTTCTAAATCTACTGCAGAATATTTCCCTTTAAATGACAAACAAAAAGGCACCTATAAGAATTCTGATATTAACTTATATCCATACATCAATAAATGTAATCCTACCTTGACAAGGTCACCAAGCAGCATATTAGCTTCCACATAAGCTTTCTTGACTTCTTCAAACTGGCTACCCAATCCCAAACTGAATGCTTGAAACTGTAGGTTAGTATACTGTCCTCCAGGTATCTCAGTGCGATATATATCAGCATTGCCACTCTTCATTGTAGTGGTACATTCAAATGGAGCATAGAATTGTCTGGCTATCTCCCAATAGGCGCTGTAGTCAAATACTCTCTCTAGTGGTATACCTGTATAGATGAGATATTATACATTACACATCTATCATTGATGGAAACAAGGAAACAATTTCCCCCATACTGTATCATTATTGTATGCCTGGCATGCTGTGTTGACTTTTATGCCTCGCTCATTTCTTATTTGGTCCATAGCCACTTACTGTCTATGCTAAAACTTGGTTGTGATGTCTTGTTTAACCCATCCTACGCTGTAATGCATTTTACATATTAAAGCCGACTCTGCCATACCTAATGAATTAAAATCAAGATAGAAAGCTCCATGCGATTTCATACTGTTATCTACAAGCACGAAAGAGCATACCCTTGACAGTGTCTTAACACTTTCCATGCGGCAGGCGTCTACAGACGACATTTCAACATTTCACCAATAAAAATCACATGCCGCTACCATAGCACCCATACTTGGTTGTGATGTCATTCCTGACATAGAATCGACATCAACCCTTACCTGTGTCTTGTTCAGTCCCTTCCAATGCTGCTACCATAGCACCCATACTTGGTTGTGATGTCATTCCTGACATAGAATCAACATCAACCTTACCTGTGTCTAGTTCAGTCCCTTTCAATGCCGCTACCATAGCACCCATACTTGGTTGTGATGTCATTCCTGACATAGAATCGACATCAATCCTTACCTGTGTCTAGTTCAGTCCCTTCCAATGCTGCTACCATAGCACCCATACTTGGTTATGATGTCATTCCTGACATAGAATCAACATCAACCCTTACCTGTGTCTAGTTCAGTCCCTTCCAATGCTGCTACCATAGCACCCATACTTGGTTGTGATGTCATACCTGACATAGAATCAACAGCAACCCTTACCTGTGTCTAGTTCAGTCCCTTCCAATGCTGCTACCATAGCACCCATACTTGGTTGTGATGTCATTCCTGACATAGAATCGACATCAACCCTTACCTGTGTCTAGTTCAGTCCCTTCCAATGCTGCTACCATAGCACCCATACTTGGTTGTGATGTCATACCTGACATAGAATCAACAGCAACCCTTACCTGTGTCTAGTTCAGTCCCTTCCAATGCCGCTACCATAGCACCCATACTTGGTTGTGATGTCATTCCTGACATAGAATCTACAGCAACATCCACAACATCTGCTCCAGCTTCTGCTGCTGCCAGCATGGCTGCTACACCAGCACCAGCTGTGTCATGGGTGTGTACATGGATGGGCAAATCTGGGTATCTATCACGCAGGTTACTTATCAACAAGGTGGCTGCTTTTGGTTTCAGTAGGCCTGCCATGTCCTGATATAGGAATAAAAGAGTGTTACAAATATGGAGTGTATGATGACATACTGCAAACCCAGATCCAGTAGTTATGACCAAGTCATTAGAGTTCTTCATCAATAATCAATCTTACACCTGCATAGTTACCATCATGATCCATTTGATATTATTTGACTTTAGTTATTTATCTAAGCATACCATACATTGATTGGTCCAATCACAGGCTCAGTTTTTATTCTTATATTGTACATATGGAATATGCTTTATCCAGTCAGAATTCACTCTTGTAATTGTTCATCTGCATGATTTATGAAGCTGTAACTGATGTATTTTGTATACGGGCTGCTTTTGTCTTTTCTAACATTGTCATGGTGACATCACTATCAAATTGGTGGAATGAAACAAAAAACTTCCAATATAGCAATGCCAAAGAATTGTTGCTCCACAGATGTGCATGCATATATATGTAGGTGAGAATATTTATTTTCTTAAATGTTAATCAGTGTCCAAAATGTCACACACAAAAAAGAAAGGTATGAGGTTAATCCGGACCACAGCGAGTCTTGAAAAAGGATGTCACAAAATTATGAAAATTATATCACAAATTCTAGTTATAAATTCAGTCAAAAGATACAGTGAAAATAAATTGTCCCAAATTCTGATCCTTGGTCTGTTCATATTAACATGTTAAATGTCAACCTACCTTGATACACAGTATATGAGTGCCTCCTCTGACCAGCTCATTAGCCAGATCCATGTAGTAATCAATAGTGTATTTAGCCTTGCGTGGATCTGATACATCACCACTGTATGAGATAGAGGCTTGTACTACACCCCCTGAAGCTCCTGCTGCATCCATTCCAAGGATTAAGTTGGGCATATAGTTGAGAGAATCAAACACACGGAAGATGTCCATACCTGACTGATGAGCTAGTTCACAAAATCTAAACAGGTGGATAGAAAATCAGAATATTGTTAATGTTCTGTCAAAACCTTGTATCTCTATCCGCCCTTCAGCATGTATAAAGCAATAAATCCTATATGTATAACCGTTGGGCAGTCTGCTCTAAACATGTACAAGGGCCAAAAACAAATCTATCAATCTATCAAAACCTTGCAAGTGCTCTTGCCCCTGAACATGTAGGGTGAAATCGGCTATCTTCGCCCTATCGGCTTGAATCGCTCGCTGATTTATTTCCCATAATTCCATTGTTTACGTTTGTTCTCTCCTTCCTATCGTATTGCTGGCTGTTGAAACACGTATCGAGTCATCGTGTCATCGGTAAGTGCACAAAAACATCCTTTCCATTTAAAAGTACCAAACAATAATGTCACAGAGCACTGTGAATTTGTCTTAGATTATTTATGTTGTCGTATCTTTAAAATATTATTCCAGGTTTATGAAAATATGGCACTTTAAAGTTACAAGTTTGAAAAGTTGTATGAGACCGTAGATAACATATACAGTCGGGTAGAATCGCTCACGTGTACAAATACATAGCAAACTAATGACAAGTTGCACTTTCATAGAATCGGGTAAGATCGCTATACCAAAAGCATACACAAAGCACCAAAGCACAAGAAAACGCGAAGAAGAGCGAAGTTACCCGCCGGATACTGATTGGTATAGCGAATATACCCGATAAGTGCGTGTGGTTTTGTCCAGACGACGATGGACACGATTTGCCTACAATTTTGGTTTCGTGTAAATCCAATTTTTAAAAATAATCTTGTAATTTCATTTTTCAAGGGTGGAGAAGTGAATCTACCGAAGAAAAAAAAGATTTAAAAAAATAAAGAATTAACTCCATATAAAAGTATAATAAATAAAACCGTTTTTGGGGTATTATTTACTCATATTAGATATCTGCTTACATACAACTTCAAAACGCCCGATGTTGGTCAAAGAGAAACCTCAGGCTGGAGCTGATGAAGACCAGGTTGAGCACAAGGTTGACCCAGAACAATATAATCCAGATAAAGACCCCCCCCCCTCTTCAGAAAATGACTGCTCTTCAGATGAAGATGACGACAGTCAATTAGGATCAGATACAGAAGAAATTGATACATTGTACCAGGTCAACATTGAAGGCACATTGAATTGTCTCCTGGCTGCCAGTCATTTGTACAAACTTGGTCTCGTAGATATATTTGTTCTGAGACAAATGTTTTTGGATGTTGTAGAAACCTTTGAATATGCAGACTTCGAAGAGATAGATGAGCTGGAAGGTGCCGAAAGTTCATAAACCTAGTTATTAAAGGGTCACTTAATTGCTTTTATGCAACTTAACGTGTATTGTATGTAGTATGTAACTTAACGTTTTTTTGTATGTAGTTAGATACTTTAGATTCTGCAGGATGCCTCAAAACGTTAAAAACAAGACACAGTATTTGAAATATGACAGGTCCAAATTACCAGCAGTCATATCACAAATACAATCTGGATCAATTTCCATAAGAAAAGCCTCTCAGGTTTATCAAATACCATACTCTACATTGAGAGACAGAATTTGTGGTAAGATAGACATTGAGGCGAAGCCTGGGGCAAGCACTGTATTGACAGTGGAAGAGGAAACCAAGCTTAAAGACTATCTTATACAAGTAGCAGAGCTAGGTGTAGGTAAGAGTAGGGATCAAGTTAAAGAAATGGCGTATATGATTATACACAGAGACCCAACTAGGAGCCCCCATGCCGAAAGATGGCTAAATAACCAAAAAGCCGGCAAAGACTGGTATTACAACTTCATGCGTAGGCACCCAGAATTAAGTCTACGGACACCTGAAAAATTATCAAAATCTCGCGCCAAGATGACAAATGAGGCTGTACTTAAACATTTTTATGACACAATAGAGCCGATTGTCACAGAAAATAACCAAAGTAGAGATCATGATATGATATGGAATTGTGATGAAACAGGTGTGCCCCTAGATTTTAGGCCAAGGAAGGTAGTGGCAAGTAAGCATGCCCGAAATATATGGTCCCTAAACAGTGGGGATAAAACAAACATAACCGTTATGGGTTGTGCAAGTGCAGCTGGGAAAATGATGCCTCCATTAGTTATATACAAGGGAGTCCGAATTAATAGATTCCTGGTCAAAGGAGCCCCCGAGGGTTGGATGGTTAGATTCAGTAAGAGCGGGTGGATCAACTCAATCATTTTTGAGCAGTGGTTTGAACATCAGTTCGTTCCATATATTAACAAACACATCCGATCATCACAGGACGTAAAGGTAATTTTGCTACTCGACGGCCACACGTCACATGAGTCTTTGTATGTACTTGAAGTTGCAAAGAAACACAACGTAGTCCTTCTGTGTCTACCCCCTAATACCACGCACGTGTTACAGCCATTAGACGTCTCTTTCTTTAAGTCACTTAAATCAAAGTGGGACAAAGTGAACGAAGATTACTGTCGAAGTAATCATGGCCAATTTGTAACAAAGGCAAGTTTTGCTCGTGTATTTCAGAAGGCCTGGGAAATGTCTACTGCAAATAGAGGCACAATCCAAAATGGATTTATCCGAATAGGAATAAGTCCATTTCGAAGGTTAACTCTGAAAGACATTCTGAAAGACAAGTGCTTATCTCCAGCTCAGGGTCTAAATAGACCACTTACAGCACCCCCAAGCAGCTCCACCCCCTGTACAGTGTCAACTGCACCAAGTCCTAGTCAGCAATACGATAAGGAGGAGAGCGCGAGCGTAAACAACACAACTGTGGGCAATAAACCTGGTTTACAAGCCCGTGGTCCTGTGTCAGAAGCTGACACACATAACAGAGGCATCAGTCTGCCAGTGATCTTACCTGAGAATACAGACTCTGAAATACTGTCACCATCAGGTATCTTGTCACCTCCAATTGTGCATAAACCACACACAGAATGTACAACTTCACCAACCCAGTACTTGAGCACACCACTCCCGAGATATTCAAGCACTCCCACTCCTTGTACAGTGTCAACTGCACCAAGTTCTACAGAGCCGGGATCTGGTTTACAAGACCATGTGTCAGAAGCTGAAACACAGGACAGAGGCATCAGTTTTCCAGTGATCTTACCTGTGAATACAGACTCTGATATACCGTCATCATCAGGTATTTTGTTAACTCCAGTTCTATCTGAACCATGCCAAGAATCTACAAATCCATCAGCTTCACCAACCCAGAACTTTAACACACCACTCCAACTTTCTTCAAGCACCGCAGCTCCTCATGCAGTGTCAACGGTAGAAAACTCCCTGATAAGCAGTGGTGGTGCTCCTTGTACTTTAACGTTATCACAGAGTGATTTAGGCCTGGAGAATCGGGATGAATCTTTGCTCCAGACACTGAGTACCAGTGATGAATTGCCTTCTGTAAGTTCCGATGGTAGCATGAATGTGGAACAGATGTTTGAACTTATTGCTCATAACCTGGCTACTGATCCAGTGTTCATGGATTATGTTCCTCCTGCCAATCCATACCAAGAAAACAACAAAAGCAGAGCTGTGTCTGAAAACAACCTCCTTAGTCATAGTCTTCCGAGTCTCGCAACTGATTTTAACAATGAACATAGTCTATATTCACCAGCTAACACCTCTAACGTAAAAGAGGAAAGTGTTGAGAGTGGATCCCTCAACCCGTCACTGTCCGAGAGTGTTTTGAATGACACAAGCTGTACAAACGAAGATTATCTGGCTGATGTTTTTGTTTTACCAACGATTGACACAAATCCTTCTAAACGTAAAAGAAGAAACACAAATCCATTCTGTCGTGTGTTGACATCTGATCAAGTCATGGAAGAAAAGAGGAAGAAAATGTCTGATGAAAAAGACCACCAGGAGTCAATACGTGCCAAGGCACTCAAACGAGCCGAGAATGCAAAAAACAAAACAGATGTAAAGCAAAGTAAAACACGTAAGAGTAGAAACCCAAAGGCCGTAGCAAAACAAAACGTGCAAAAAAAAGCAAAAGCACCCAAAACTACAAGTAGGCCAACGCGTAAGAAAGCATCTAAAGCCACAACAAAACATAGCAAAAAGAAGTAGGCACACTTCATCAAATCTCTTCAACCATCCCTTGTGCCTTAAAAAAGACTAAAATGAGCCAGGTGTTTTTTGTTTTGTTTAGTTTTTAAACAGCTATGTCATGAGAAAATGACCCAGATGAAATATGTTGTGCCATGAGAAAAAGGACTCAAAAAATCTGATATTGTTTTATACTTGCCATAAGCAAAGGCATGTTTATGTTGTGTGATTTTGTTTTTAAGCAGCTTTGTCATGTGAAAATGACCCAGATGAAACATGTTGTGCCATGAGAAAAAGGACTCAAAAATCTGAAATTGTGTATTAACTACTCCCAAATACATGCCATGAGCAAAGGCATTTCTAATTGTGTTATTGTGTGTTTTCAAACAGCTGTGTCATGAGAAAATGACCCAGATGAAACATGTTGTGCCATGAGAAAAAGGTCTCAAAAGATCTGAAATTGTGTATTAACTACTCCCAAATACATGCCATGAGCAAAGGCATGTTCATGCTGTGTTATTGTGTGTTTTCAAACAGCTGTGTCATGAGAAAATGACCCAGATGAAACATGTTGTGCCATGAGAAAAAGGACTCAAAATACCTGAAATTGTGTTTTTACTACTCCTAAATACATGCCATGGGCAAAGGCATGTTCATATTGTGTTAAACAGCTATGTAATTAGCCATCATCTTGTGAAGTTGCTGAAAGAAATGACTCCTCTGTAAACCTTGTTAAGAGGAAAATAACTTAACGAAAAACAATTGAGTAGCCATCTAAATTATTATAGATGCATTGTTTTGGTTATTTTTTTAACCAGTTTTGATGTTTAACGATTTTTATTCTTGCATTTGAAAAAACAATTAAATGTATTTTTATTTAGAATATTTTGGTTAGAATTTTTAACTAACGCCGATTACCAATGATAAACACAATTGTTTAACATTTTAACCAAGAATTTAAAACATCTTAAAAGCTGGTGAAATGTTTAAACTTGTTTATGTTTTGAAATCTTTAAACTTGTCAATGTTTAAACCGACATTGTGTGTTCAAATAGTAATCCGTGTTTGTTGAAATTTTAACCTGCGTTCTTACAGTGTATAATGATTTTTACCTGCAAACTAAGGTCAGTTTGCATGTCACACAACACAAATTTACATTCGTCAAGAGGCATCCTGCAGATCTAATATTGTATTTTTTATTTCTAATGTAATCATTTTTTAATAAATCTGTTTTGGGTAAAAGCACATTTTGTAGTTTACAAATTATAATGTATTGTGGTACAACTCTTAGAAATGCACCATTAGATACCCAGGGGAGTAGGAAGTTTGGGTAAGGGTTGTTTCCCCCCCCCCCCCCCCCCCCCCCAATTTGTTGAGGCGAGTTTATTTCCTATAAGTTTTCGGGGTGAATTTGTTTTTATTTTTTCCCAAATTTTTTTAAATTTTTTAATGTTCCAATTTTTTTTACATGTTTCGGGGGATAGTCTTGTGTCTTCTTCTCCATGGCGGCCATTAGCGGGGTGGGGGGGGGGGGGGGGGGGGGGGGGGGGGTTCTGAAACGTCCCACTCCCCTGTATATCTAAGGGTGCTTTTCTTATTTGTTTAATGATTTAAACAGTGTCAATTTCATTTTTTATTCACATTTTGATATTTGTAATACATTTTAGGGGCTAAAGCATGATTTTCTTTTTAATTTTGGTTAATTGTTTTCTGCCTGAGTAAAAATGTTCTTCCATTGGACCAAACCAAACAAAAAGTCTTTTACATAATGTTGAATGTTGTTAAGGTTGGTATAAGCCCATTACAGCTGTGCGTGTTGGACTTTTTAATCCTGTGCTTTTAAATTGTTGGTGTTTTTAGATTTATATCAGTACAATGGACCTTGTTTTATATAATGGTGTTTTATCACTTATATTTGTATGCAATCATAATATGTATGCAATATCTTTTTATAAATGTTTTATTATTGGTCATTGTTTAATATGGTACATATTTACTATGGTACATTTTTAGGCTATTTAGTTGTAGTTTCTAAGATTTTACTGTGTTAAGCTCTTAGAGGCCTTTTCTGGTGTTAGGCGCTATATTAAGTACATTATTATTATTATTATTATTATTATTTTTGGACAGAATTTTTCGGCTATAACTCTGCAACTGCTGATCTAAACCATATTAAAGTATTATACATAAGACATTTTCAGACCGGCAGTGACGAGCCAAACACATCGATGACATCAGATGTTGTCGTAAAACCCTGGTTTTTGAGAAAATCGTCAAAAAACATAGTTTTCTTGGAAAGCCTAATTTAAATTAGTTGGTTATTATTTTTTTCCCTCGATTTTTGGAATCTAGATTTTATTGTCATACAATGTATTTAATAATTTTCTCCAAAACTGGGGGTTTACCTCCAAAATCTAACATTACCAATGTGTTTGGCTCGTCAATGACGTTCTAAAAATGTAAACTTGTATGTGGTGTGGATCAGCGGCTGCAGAATTATAGTTACAAAACTTTGTCCAAAAATAATGGGTTTACATCAACCATAAATTTGAGAGTTTTATTCTAGTTTGTTGAATATTTATTGTAATATTGTGTATAATCTTTGGTTGGGTAGTTTTTATGTAATCTGAACATGTGAACTAATTAACTGGGCTTTAAAAACGATAAATTACGGTTTTACTGAATTTTGATAACATCAAAAACAGGTTGTACAAAGAAGAGCACCAGGTTCGAAAATGTCTCACTGGTTACACAAAACGTTATCACTGGTAAAAGACAGATTGGAAAAGGGAGCAATTCGGTCCCACGATTTCCTCCTTACAAATAAAGTTGGAAAGGTATTATCTTTTGTGATATCTAGATTTTCCGAGTTCAATGAAATGTAACTTCATTGAGTTGTCATTGTAACATGAACACTTATTAAATTATGCCAAAGTTATTTATCAAATAAAAGTTAGCCAATTTTCGGCTGTAGCAATTTTTTAAAACACCTTTTTGTGAGCGAACTTACCCGACACACGTTTAACATGCAAAACGGTGCATGTTTGCGTTGCTAGTTTCGGGAGTTTATAGCCATTCATGACAATTGTGCGGGTAAGTTCGCTATACTAGAAACAGAAAACAATCTTTTCCCAAATCTGCAGGTAGATTTTGAATTAAAGTTTACATATGAATAAGATGCTTTATTAAATGTTATATCAATACATTTGTTTGCTAGTCTTTGATATTAAACTTTGGTTATTTCGTTTAAAGCAAGTCACGATTTAACCCGACCTGAGCTTTCGTTAATGAGACGAAAGAGGGCCTCCTTCTTTCTTCGTAACGAAATTACCCGAAAACGAGCGAAGATACCCGTCAGAATTGAATCCATGAAATGGCTATTTGTCACCAACCTAGGGATTTTATTGCCTCTCTAAGCCACTCATAATCATTTATGAAAAAAAAACGAGCCCCTAACTTCACGATTGTGGTACTTTCGTTCACATTTTAGAGTGTATGTGTCTAAACACCAATCATAGACGCAGCTAGGGCGAAGATAGCCGATTTCACCCTATAAAGCAACACTTCCTATGCATAACCGTTGGGCCGTTTTACTTTATATATGCTGAAGGGTCAGAAAAATAGTTTTTACAGAACAGCAACGATATATTGTTCAATTGCCCATTACACAAAAAGGAAGATTTGTACATTTTTTGACTACGTTTATGATATTATTGCAAACATCTGTAATACGATTGTATAGAGAGGTTATGGCAAGAATTATTCAATCATTCATAATATTTATTAATACAATCCAACATCATAATATATAACAATAACAAGAAAAGTAACATGAAACACTACGATATAAAGTGTAAATAGTAGTAAAGGATTATACAATAATTGTGGTGTTAGAAAGTGTGCAGAGAAGCCATTAAGCCTAGAAAAGCTTTAAGTTTGGCTCCACCGCTGTGAAATATCTGGATTAAAAGGCAGACTACTACGGAAGGTTATATGAGTAGGGAGATGGTTTACCGTATGGAAATCTGTATGATGGCAGTAGGCTGGTATGTAAGGTTAACAACATAACAAGAGAAGATTAGGATTATATATATAAAAAAAAACTCCAGAGATCAATTTCTGTTTATACATGTTTTTTGAAGCGGTTAAATTTTGTCAAAAGGAGTTCCAAGGAAGTCTGTAAAAGGATGGTGGGAATAATTAATCTTGTGAGCTACATTAGGACCGATTTCAGCAAATAATTTGTTGAAGTTGTTTGCAATATCAGCCTTGTTGGAAATTTTGGAATCGCCATCTAAGAAATAATTTGGGGTTTCTTCTGTTATTTTTACCATTTATATCATTAATGGTATGCCAGGTTTTATCACATTGTTTTTATAGCTATCAAATGTATCCTTATACTATTTAGTACGTGAAGAACGGATTAGATGAGTGAGTTTATTTCTTTATTTATTATAAGCATTTTTGTTTAATCATTGGGCCTTTAATGAAAGTTTGCATCTTGATCTGATGATACCTTTAGTAATCCATGTTTTATTTTGTTAACGTTTGTTTAATTTAATGCTTTGATTATGCAGGGATTTATTGTAGATAGAAGACAATTTATCAATGAAAGTATCGTAAGCAACCTCTGCATCTTTCTGATCATGCACTTATTGATTTGACGTTTGGTAATAATTACCTGATTAGAGTTACTTATTCTCTTGACATTAGTTTAGGCATTTTAATTGGTGGGCCTAATTAATTATGCAAATGGATATTCCCCAAAAGCCAACATACGTTTTAGCTCTCGATCCAAGTGTACTATCTATTTGCTAAGTCACACCATCATAGCTCATCTCATCTATCCACAAACTTTAGTCTGCATATTTTATGCATAAATAATCAGATTGGGAAATTACCTGGCAACTGGAATTGAAAATAAAAATAAAAATAAAAATAAAGTAGTTTCCAAAGATGTTGGTTTTATGCCCCTTTGACCTAAGATATCTCGGTAACAGAATGTTCGATTGAAATAAAATGTTCAGTTCCAGAATCTTCAGACAAAGGGCTGAAACATATTTGATTTGAAAGGAAATCAAAATGTTTGGCGCGGCCAATAGAGCCACCTTAATAAAGTTCCAACGTATACCCAATTTAACTGGTTTGAGGTGACCTTCTTCTCAGTAACTGGTATCTAGTATATCCCATGGCATTATAGTCCCACAAAGTAACATTTGGAATATTTGGCATTAATTCACAAGGTGTTTTTAGTTTAGGTTTAAAGATACTTACTTAAATACAACATTGTCTGGGTAACTGGTGTATCCCACAGCATTAGCACCACGAAGCAACATTTGGAACGGAACATTAGGCATCAATTCACGCAGTGTTTCTAGTCTGTCCCATGGGCACTCATGTAGAAACCTCATAGCCACATCAAAGGTAGCACCTTAAAACAAATATCAACATTCACATAGTATTAGCATTACCTTTGACAATTACTTGGTAATATTAGCATTACCTTTGACAATTACTTGGTAATATTAGCATTACCTTTGACAATTACTTGATAATATTAGCAAAAAATAAGCTGATGGGAAACAATAATATATATCATTTGATCCACTATCTTATAAAAACAAAAAGTGAACTAAATAAATTTAATTAACTTAAATCAGTTCAAGTCAAATAATTTTCTTTGTAAAACACAAGATGTCATGTGCATATTTTAAAATTTAGGTCAAACACAAGCAATAAAAGTTGGAGAGGTGCATTACAAATGTTGTTATGTAGATATACGTAAACTCTTGAGATAACTGTCAAGTTGGGTCAAGTAAAGTCACAATATTGGAACGTATAACACAAGGACAAACCAAGAATGACAATTCTCCAAAGTACATGTTAATCATTCTTGAGCTATCTTGAGTTTTTGATATACAACAAGGAAATGACAACCCTACCTCCCCAGTTTTCCACACTGAACAAATTGTTGAAGTTGTGTGCTACAAATGGTGAAATCTTCTTGAGATCATACGTCCTGACTCTTGTAGCAAGAAGAGATTGGTGAGCATCTCTCATAGTGGTATCCATTAACATCAAACCTCGGTTCTGACGTACAGCTTTAGCAAATGCTTCTGGTCCACTATTGGTGAGTATGTCCCTCATGCCCGGTGGTGGTTTGGTCTCTAAAGGGATATAATGAAGATAGGATCACATAGTATAAGTGGTTTACTAAGACACAGGAACATCTTATCATTGTTGACAGATGGTGGTCATATTGTGCTTTGGATAATTATACTTACAGATTATGCTGATACCCTGTGTCCTGGATCCCCATTGGTACCCTAGATCATAGCTAAATGCCCCGATTCATCCATTTATCAGGTACAGATATCCATATTATCACAAAAATCATACTTCTTATTCTGTCACAGATATTGTGTGATCATTCTGGCGTAATAGGGATAAAGTGTACTTTAGGTCCCAGACATACATCAATTATATGGTAGAATAAAGTACCTCATTGCAACTACATGATGCCCCTTATTCCATCAAAGACTTGATGCAATGTTGGGATTTATCTTATCTTACTATAAATCTGGAAACGGTGTGCATTTGTTTATTTGTGTGTTTGTTTGTTTGTTTGTTATCCTTATTTCCCCGTTAGTTTTAATCAAAGTGGCAGCCTGTTTTCTTTACTTTAAGTTGGCATGCCAAACAATCTAAGGGACCAAGGGTTAATGAAGTAGACACGGGAAATGGTTTAGGGAGGGTTGTGATTATAAATCAACCTGGTTTGGGTGGGGTAAATCACGGGAAATGTTTTAGGATAGGGTTAAGAGTTAATGAAGTAGCCACAGGAAATGGTTAGGAAGGTTATGATTATAAATCCACCTGGTTGGTGTAGTTGCAGTGGGGGTGGGGGTGCAGTTGTAGGGGGTTTATGTGGTTTTAAAAGTACTGAGGGTTAACTTGATGCGGTTTGAGAGGGGTTAATAAAGTAGCCACAGTAAATGGTTTAGGAGGGATATGGTTATAAATCAACCTGATTGGGGGATGAGGGTTGTAGGGGTTTATAATGCCTTTAGGAGGGATATGGTTATAAATCAACCTGGTTTTTTTTTTGGGGGGGGGGGGGGGTTGTAGGGTGTTTATGTGGTTTCAGGGGGTTGGTAATGTGGCATAACCATCTAGCGGGGACCCGCTCGTTACGCCGCTAGTTTGTTATAAATGTCAATCTGACGCCAACCAAATATTTGGACATTTCAATAATATTGAACAACTATACCATATGCATTATCAAATGATGAATTGTGTGCAAAACCAATGATACAATGAACCAGCCTTTTTTTAAGATGAAATGTTTGTACTATAAAGTGACACATCATGTAACAATGTTTTGTTTGTCCGACACACGGCTGATAGACAGACATATGAGATGAGATCAAGCAAAATGAGTCGGAAGTAGGGATCAACCAGTTATCGGATTGGATATCGGATCGGCCCGATATTTAGGCATACCAGACAAATATCGGAATCGGTAGAAAATTGTCCTTGCCATGCATATTGCTTGCCAATGAAAAACAGTAACAACAATGGTTTTTTATGCCAAAACGTGTCTGTTAAATATGCATTTTTCAGTTCCTTTGAATACAATTTTTTCCCCATTATTCCATTATTTACTAATTTGCTAATATACATTATATGTAATCCGTGTTTTTTCTATCATTATAACCTTTTTGAGTCGATCCCCCACAATATTTTTAAGTGATTTCCTATTTTGTAAGGACTCAATAAAAGTATCGGATCGGATCAGATTTCGGCTGACATTATAAATTAATTATCGGTTATCGTATCGGAAGGGAAATAAATGTCACATCGGTTGATCCCTAGTCGGAAGTCACTAAATATTGATATTTTTGTTGTCTATTGTTTGAAAATACTTCAATTGAGTGAATTGACCATATATTCAGAATTAAGAGTCCGTTTGAAATGGGACTTTCTGCTGAGTGTAGCTTTACAAATAACCAATACAATGTAGTATGATGCCAGGAATGAGATATTTTCAACTTCATATTCATCTTTCTTGATCGCATCACATATATTCACACCAATAATTTGTCACATGGTCATATCTTGAAAATCTGTCCAGCAAAATGAACCAAAATGACTCACAGGATTACTTCAATACTCTACTCTAATGACATGTCAATCCAAACGGTTAACTTACTGACAGAACTGAAATGCACTGGCATGGAACCGCTTGCTGTATTACATGTCACAGCCTGGAAATGTCGGCAACATAGAGTTTAAGGCACGTGAAGAACAAATTGAAATAAAGGTAATGTCTGTTACCCAAACACAGATATCAATAGTGTGTGCGCACTTTGGTTTATTTTGATGGAGAGGTTTTTCAAGATATGACCATGTGCAAAATTATAAGTTTCTTTTTGAGCCCAGTTTAGCTAATGAATTAATTTTGATATTTCCCTGATGGGCTGATGCACATAATCAGCAACAAATAGGTGTTTTCAGCCAGCATCAAACCAGCAACTTTGGAAATTAAACCATCCATGTCTCACTCTACAGGGTGAGTCAGAAAGAACAGGCACTTTTTAAGCTTGAACAAACTCGATGACGTAACATAAGCCTCCCTGCAAAGGAATCTTAAGATACACTCATATTCAACATGGACTATGACCCACAATACTAATACTTAATTTTAAAACCTCTCCCAGTTATGAAATTGATACACAAAAAAAGGGTATGAATATGATATATAAGTGGTCATCGGTACATGGTCATAACTGTGTGATCCATATGGCGAAGTGAGTATCACCTTTAGCCTTAAGCAGGGCTGCATCGATGTTGGGCGTTGTACGATAAGCAGGTTGAATGTTTTCATATAACTCATATTCGGCTAGTTGATCTTTGAAACGGGAATTGACAATACTCTCTGTGACAAAAAAATTGTAGATTAAAAATCTTGTCAGCAAAAGGTCTATTATTCACACATCACATATTAGAACACCAGTATTAGGGGGGTTAGAGGCGTTGCGTCCCCATACCGGCGTGAAAAACTGCAATTTCAAACTAATTTGCCTGTCTTCCTTTCTCCTTTCTGTCGTTTTCCTTTCCTTTTTTGACTCCTCTTCTCCATTTCTTTGCCTTCCTTTCTTTGCCTTCCCAATTTGCCGCTGCCTTCCCGAATTCCCGGTCAATTTCTTTTTCGGGGGGCGGGCACTCTGCCCCCTTTCCCCCTGGCTACACTACTTCTGTGTAGTGATTTCAAACTCTTCCAGTCACAAAAATAGAGACAATAAATGTTGATCTCAACAGTGATGCCTGATTTGACCTTACCTGTCTGCCTACCTGTTCAAATGACAGGAGAAATTTAATTTAAATCACTTGCAGGGATTACATCACCATTATCCCAAAAGTAAAACTATGCATCTATACTTTTGCATTTGGTGGTGTTTAAACTACATCTTATACTGTGAAAGTGGCAATTTCCGCACATGTAATTTTTGCGCGCTATGCACATTTGAAATTTGCATGTTTTTATTTTTTAGCTTCCTTACGTACACCTACATACTAAATGAATATATGTGTGTGTGTTTTTATTTTCGCGCTTGCTGATTTAAGCGCGAAAATAAATGTAGTGCCAACATTTTGACTTTGACAGTATTACTCACCCCAAGGTGTTTCAGGTGCCGGCGCTTCTCCCACAGCAGGCGGTAAACCAGTGGCAAGAGGTGTGGACGGACCATTTACCATCACGTTACCAAAGTAGTGAAGAAGTTTCTGTGCTCTGTTTTGACTGGCTTTGAAATCTTTGGTCAAGGACGGATTATCATCTATGAAATATGTGTCAACATTACCGGATATGAACTGTTGATGTCTCAATACATTCTCAAGGAATGGGATGTTTGTCTGGAGAAAGAATAGCAGAAAACATTTAGCCATATACTTCATATCTACCATTATACATCAACATCAGAGAAAATCCCGGTGACTCTAGCTGTTATAATTAAAGCACATAAACACTACATTGCATGCTATATTCAAGGGATCTAAATGTTGAACGGTTCATGTATGTAATATTTTGATAACTACTAAAAGGTAGGCTAACAATTATTGTTGAATGTTCAACATAATGCTCCTGTGCCATGTATACCATTACATGGATGACACAGGATCGTTATTACATGTATTAATTATAATGCCTTTGACAAGTTTCAATCAGACTGGTTTTTAAATATTATGCATATATATATATGGCAGCCTTTCATAAACAGCTTTTATATACAAATATTCAGAAATCCATAAGCTGCAATGTGTTATCGTTTAAATCCAACTATCAATTTTGTACTTGTAAAAACAATGCACTTCCTTCAAACAAGATAATCTTTGAGGAATTCTAATCAATTTAGGACATAAAGACACCAAACATTCATTCATCTTCATCTCAAAATTACCAAAGGGACTCATAGAATTTGAATAGAATATATTATCCCTGGTAGTCTCTGGAACCTATTCTTACCTTGACACCTCGGATACGGAATTCTGCCAATGATCTCAACATCTTAGCAATAGCTCCATGGTGATCTCTAGAGTGTGCTATAATCTTGACCAATAAGGAATCATAATGAGGGCTGACATAGGCTCCTGCAAATGCTGAGGCACTATCAATTCGAATACCCATGCCCTCACCACTTCTAAACACCTGATTGGATGGATGCAAGTGAGAAATTATAATCGGGATTACAATGATATGCTGATATAAGAGATGTAATGCTTGAATTGTCTACAGTTTCTTTTTTTTTGCATACAATTTAAAAGAATTCTCTTCCACATACATGTATCAATCAAGGGACAATCTACTTTAGCTCTCAAACTGTACATCCAATTTGAATGCAAACATTGCATGATAATAATAGGGGATCAGGTTGATACCAGGCCTGTAACCTGGGAGGGGGGAAGTTGAGGGTGGATGCCCCCCCCCCCCCCCTCCCCCAAATCTGAAAAAGTCTTTTTTTTGTACTAATGTACCTTTTTTTTCTCAAATGTACCTTTTTTGTAAAGCATTTTTTCGGGCCGTTTTGGAATAAAATATGTCCTAACCCCCCCCCCCCCCCCCCCCCAACTCTCTCAAAATTTTCTGAGATGACTAATCTAAACATTTTTTGGGGGCAACCTTTTACGATTTTTTGGTTGACATGTACCTTCTCCAAAAAAACAACCCTGCTGCCCCCCCCCCCCCCCCCCCCACCCCTAAAGAAATCCTTCTTACGGGCCTGCCATCAATATTGGACAGATTTGAAGTAGTACAAATCTGATGGGCATTCTAACATATGTCAGATTGGAAATCTTTTGCTATATCTTCAATAGTGATTGATATGTTTTACCTGACCAATTACTTCTGATTTTTTGTTTTATTGTCATGTTTGAAGTCATTTTAACTTATCTTCAGTGGTGATTTGATTTATTTTACATAATAAACCGTTTTCAATTTTCTTTCAATTTTCTTTTGTCAAGTGTAATTTATTTTGCTATTTTGCTGGATCTTTAGTAGCAATTTGAATTGTTTTTAAAAAAATATTATCTTTCTTTGTCAGTAAAATAATGGTAAGTCTCTTGCTGGATTTTAAGTAGAGAATTTTAACAGGATGACCTACCTCTAATCTTCCAGTGTCTGGTTGGAAGTCTTTAGCTGGATCTTCAGTGGTAATTCTACACTGCAATGCGCTGCCGTGTATCTGTATCTTGTCCTGGGTGAGCTCTAACTCTGGCAAAGAATAGCCCTCGGCTACCTTGATCTGAGATTGAACTAGATCAACACTGTAGAGAAATGATTAACAAATATATTCTTGTATAATTATTAAATATAATCATGTAAGGATTCTAACCTGTATTGAACACATCAACCCTAACCCGGGTTTAGGGTTTTTAACCGGGACCTCAATCTTGTCATACTAGTTTCATTATATGCCTAATACAATTCCCTAGGAACTTTTTTTGTTTTTGAAAATCTTTATTATTTTTTGAATTATTGACCAAAAAGTGCCAAAAAATGTGATTTTTTGGTGTTTTGTGGTGTTAGGGTTAACTACAACAGATCAAATTGTTCACACTAAACTTAACACTTTATGCTTTATGATATAACTCACCCTGTTATTTCCTCTGTGATGGTGTGTTCTACCTGCAACCTAGCATTCACTTCAATAAAGTAATGTTTGCCATTAGGGTCAACCAAGAACTCCACTGTACCAGCGTTCTCATAGCCAACATATGTGGCTATTTTGAGTGCATCCGCGGCCACTCTATTCCTGATTTCTTCACTGAGATGTGGGGCAGGGGCGATTTCTATTAGCTTCTGATGACGTCGTTGTACAGAACAATCTCTTTCATATAGATGTATCACATTGCCATGCTTATCACCTACATTGTAGGGAAAGATGAAAACATTTTTTAAATCTCATCAGAAATTTTCGCAAGGTAATTGTAGGTGTGATTTAAAATTTACTATGTCTTAATATTATTTCTTAATTTATTGATGTAACTTTGTATAAACATGGAAATCCCATTGCAACCATTTGTGCAAGAGTCTAGTCTCTTTCCACAAAGCAATGTGATTAGAAACATTGTTAGGCTAACAAAAAATGTTTGTTTGGCTCCGCGACCGACCGAAAAAACTCCGAACATTTTATAATTTTGGACATATTTTGTCCCAAAGATGTAGAAATAAATTCTATGATATGTTTTGAAGTCCAATTTATCAAATGTAAGTCAAAAAGATTGCGTTTATACATTCCATGTATAAATTGCACTTTTTGTCGAAGCCCGGTATAGGGAAAAAAGTCAAGAAAAAAAAGACCTACCTACCAACCGACCCACACATTTTTTCTCTCTGGAGGGCAACCAAACATTTTTTTCTTATAACAAATGTAATAAAAAATAGCAGTAAATTATATCTGCAATGTTTGGCTGTACCAAATTGTACTTTTAGTAAAATGTATACCAATTTCCATTAGTAACCCTAACTCAATCTGTACAATTTGGCTAGACAACTACACAACACAAACCATGAAATGACAATGTATACATCCCTACACCACCCAAGCAGAACACAACACGGCCTGTGAGGTGTAGTATTCAAAGCAATTTGTAAGCATCAAAACCTGTATGGTATAGTGTTCAGGGACAAGCACGGGCCACATGCACTGTGTGGTGCAGTATTCTAGAGATACTCACAGCCAACACAGTGTGTGTGATGTAGGGTTCAATGGGAACATGCAGTATGCCTGGTGTAGTAATTACCAACTTTTTCATGTGATCTTGTATGGTGTAGTATTACTTGAAATATGGAATGTTCAATTATACATTTTATATAAAGTAAATTTCATATATTTTCACATTTTCATTATTTGTGGGCACTATTTGAAAAGTGCCGGTACCCAGCCGTAAAAGGTTATGTTTTGTATACATGGATAAGTAAATTTGATTATTTACATGCATTTTATATATTTATGTTCAAATTGTCATTATTTTTGGGAAACTATTTGAAAAGTGCCGATACCCAGCCGTAAAAATGTTTTGTATACATGGATGAAGTATATTTTATTACAAGCATGACAGGTAAGTTTTTAGTAGTAGTTAGTGTTAGTAATTTGTTATTGGCTCCAATTTGCTTTTGACAAAAGCAACTCATCACCAGGCGGTAGAATTGCAAGTTTCGTTAGTTTTTGAACTTGACGAGAATCGCGAACGAGAACGCTCCTACCACAATCCCCATATTTTTTGGTTTTTTTGGCTGGAGAAGTAGATCTACCATAAAAATTCATGCAGAAAAAAGTAGCGAAAATTCAAAAAGTAAATATATTGCTAAGAATCCAGTAAAAAGTGGTAGATCTATCTATAAATCCAATTTTTTGGTTTTTTTTTTTTTTTGTTGGCTCCAGAATGTCCGTGCCCGGTTACTATTTACACATCGGGTCCGCCGGACAAACCTTCATCACCTTTTTTTTTTCATAAATATTTACAAGACGAGCTAGAATCAGTTGGCGAATCCGTCAAAAAGACAATTGACAATCTTTCATCAAATTCACCAACGTGCCATGTCTGCGCCCGTACTTTATCATACTGACCCTCAGACAGAGTCAGCACAACAGGGCGGAACCGTTCTGGGCAAGACAGGGGGCACAGGGACCTAGTGATGATTCACAGAGCGTTGTGAAAATCCTGGAAACAATCCCTGCCGCATGTGGCGAAGTTGCATAGATGTGCCTCGCACTGTTCACATCCGCTACGGCTCGTGACGGCATTGCCCGACGCGGTGAGTCGTTCGATGCGATTGCACCACACGCACTGTTTAGCCCATCTGGTGTCCATCCTAACCAGCTCATGTCCCTCAGCATTTGCAGCAGATACCGGCATGATGTTTCTTGCTCGCTGCTGCTTTCTTCTTGGAGAGCCGTGTGCATAGCCAGCAATGAGGCCTGCTGCCACATCAGCAGTGAATGCAGAGTGTTTGGTGCTGCCAGTTACCCACTCATCGTCAGCTGCCTGGTCTTCTGCCTGGTCTTCTGAGCTGCTCATCGTGTCACTCTCCTCACTTGATAGCTCCTCGGAGTCCGACGCTGCCTTGGATAAGTGGACCGGTGTACAGCGGGCGGATGTCCCTGTTGCGTTCAGGCCTTTCGCGTGCTTGAAGCATATGAAGGCATTTGTGCGAGCAGCATCCACAAGAAAGTATAATAGCTGTCTCCACCAGCGCTGCGACTTCCTGGCACAAGTGTGATACGAGCGCAGCTGGTCATGACGATCCACACCCGATAGATGCTGCGTGTACTCAATGGCTGGTCTTGGAGCAGGAACGTGCTTAAGTTGCCGTCTCTCCTTCGGGCTTGGCCGGACTTTACGCATCAAGTGGTCTGTCGGCAAGGATGTCATTTGGTGCGCAGATGATAGGAACATGACTACCTTACTGTCCTTCCAGATGGTGCATGTCAAAGGACCGTTCTGCCGTACATGGTACGTCCCCCTCTCTGTTTTGGGTTTGTGCAGCTGGAGCACCTTTGGATCGGATTTAAAGGCTTTTGGCAACCCCAAGCAGCTACTTTTGATGGCTCCAGTGATGTACGTTTTGTTAGCCAGTAAATCTCTCGCGACAGCAACTCCTGTGTACAGCTTGTCAGTAAAGATGTGATGATACTTGCCAAGGAATGGCGCCATGACTTCCATCACAATAGCCTTCATGGTTGTTGGCGTCTTGCTGTTAGGATGGATCATAAAGTTGCAGAGGTAGCCAGAAGGAGACTCGCATAGTGCATAGAGCTTGAAACCAGCACGAATCGGCTTCAAAGGCATGAAGAACTTTCTTACCCATGCTAGAAATCCCTTGTATTTAACCATCGCTTCGTCCAATGAGAGGCGCTGACCTGGGTGATATTTTGTCCGGCAATTCTCCACGACTGTTGTCCAAATGGACTCCAGGAAGAAGAGAGGATGAGCCTGCCTGCTAAGATGACGATGCTGGCGGTCCTCATGGCGCTCTGGTGAATCATCTGGGTCGGCACAAGCCAGATGCTGTGAAAGCTTGAAAAATCTATCCCTGGTCATAGTGCGGCTGATCAATTCATTGTGGAATGCTGGATGGGTAGACCAGTACAGGCTCTGCTCTGGTACTTTTACTAGTCCCATGACCATGTGGATGCCAAACCACGCACTTATCTCCTCTTGTGTTGAATCAACTAGGGTTGCCTGGCGCAGGTTTTTGTTTGTCCACTTCGATATGTCTGCAAACAGGGATTTTGGAAAAAACTCGTGAAAAAGCTCCACTGCCGTCGTTGTGGATGTGATGATGAAGGTCGGGCCCTGAGGTGACGGCCCTTCAAAATCTCTCTTGTGAACAGGGCTCGGCTGGTCAGTCCAGTCATCTGGCACAGTAGCTGGTGTTGGATGCCGTGGCTTTGGCATTGTCAACAGTGGTACAGCTTGGTGTTTTATCAATGCCTTCCCCTTGTTTCTAGGCGCCTTCCCCTTGTTTCTAGGCAGGGCAGTAGGTGCCCGGGATGTTGACGGCTGGTTGGTAGGGTCAGAAGTAGGGTCAGGTCTGACCGTAAGCTGCCGCCGAAATACAGGGGAGGATGGTGCATTAGAGGACGATGAATCCTGCTTGGATGGAGGCGGGGATGGTGACGCCATCATATCAGCAGATGAATCCTCATCAACAAGAATTGGTGGAGATGGAGGCGGGGATGGTGACACCATCATATCAGACGATTCCTCCATGTCCATCCCTTCTGCATCGCTTACTTGTACTGCATCGCTTGAGCGCTCTACTGTCTCCTTTGGCTTTCTCTTAGGCTTGGTCTTTCTTTTCGCTGTAGTCCTCTTTTTCTTGTTGGGAACATCAGATGAGGATGCCTCCTCCGTTGCCGCCGTTTCCCCTGAAGCCACTTGCCTCACTGCTGTCTTTTTCTTCTTTTTCTTTCTCTTGCTTGAAACTTCAGACTCGGATGCCTCCGACGCCGCTGTTTCCTCTACAACAATTGGCCTCACTGTTGTCTTCTTTTTCTTCTTCTTTTTTCTCTTGCTTGAAACTTCAGACTCGGATGCCTCCGACGCCGCTGTTTCCTCTACAACAATTGGGCTCACTGTTGTCTTCTTTTTCTTCTTCTTATTTCTCTGGCTGGAAACGTCCGACGAAGATGCCTCTGTTTCCTCTACAATAACTGGCCCTAGTGTTGTCTTCTTTTTCTTTCTCTTGGTTGAAACCTCAGACTCGGATGCCTCCGACGCCGCTGCTTCCTCTACAACAATTGGCCTCACTGTTGTCTTCTTTTTCTTCTTCTTTTTCCTCTGGCGGGAACCGTCTGACGAGGATGCCGCTGTTTCCTCTTGGTCATCTGGCCTCAATGCCTTCTTTTTCTTCTTCTTTTTCCTCTTCATAGGGGCAGGGATAGCGCTATCACTCATTGAAGTGGGATCCTCCTCTGCCATCATTTGTTGCTCTCTCTCCTTCGCTCTTTCCTTCTTTCCTTTCCTCTGCCTCTTTTTCACGGACTTTGCACGGACTGGTGGTACGAACACGTGAGTCGGTTCGCTCTCAGTTTCTGACCGAGTTCGCCTCCCAATTCTCCCCAGAACATCAGCAAGGTGTCCTATGCCTCTACTCTGTGCCAAGTCCGCCTGCAAACCTTTCATGTCTCTTACAGACATCGTGGAAGAGCTCAATATTTCACCGAGGTGTTGTATCGACAGTGATGTGGATAAGAGAGAGGATGATCGTTTGTCAGCCTGCCTATTTATACTATTTTTTGATGTCACATGACCACTGTATTATGTAATATTATATTTAATATTTTAATACTTTAATAATTACCATGACAAGAAAATAAAAGAATACTTTATCCATGTATACAAAAGAATAACCACCTGTATTATAAATAGAACATTCCATAGTTCATTCATTGGGCATCTCATACTTACCATAATGTCCTTGTACAAATTATGTATGTATACTTTGGCAGTATAACTTGACATTGATATTGTTTAGGGGGAATATGTTCAATCAAGAGCCAGTATAATTATGAATCATATTTCAATATTCATCATATCTTTACAAATAGTCACATGTCATATTGGCGGGAAAAAGTTTTGGGTTCAAATTATTACATCATTTGGAGATAATGATGTAATAAATTGAACCCAAGACCCTTTCCCGCCAATATGGCATGTGACTATTTGTAAAGATATGATGAATATATTACATGTAATATAATTTAAAATAATCAATCTCCCATGATATAATAATTAGAACCCATGACCCATTCCAGCCAATGAACCAATATTTCAATATTCATCATATCTTTACAAATAGTCACATGTCATATTGGCGGGAAAGGGTTGGGTTCAAATTATTACATCATTTGGAGATAATGATGTAATAAATTGAACCCAAGACCCTTTCCCGCCAATATGACATGTGACTATTTGTAAAGATATAATGAATATATTACATGTAATATGATTTATGAGGATACCATCCTTTTTAAAAGAAGTACTTGTCAGGACAGCAGTCATCCTTTTGAAAGAAATTCTTGTTGAATTGAATGTCTAGGTATAATAGTCAATCTCCCATGACATAATAATTCGAACCCATGACCCTTTCCCGCCAATAGTCACATGTTATATTTGCGGGAAAAGCCCCCCCCCCCCCCCCCCCGACAAAAAAACCCCACCACCCCAACTTACCATAGTCACCTTTTAAAAAATTCACCTAGTGTCCCCTTTATCCTAAAAAAAGTAACTGCTATAGTAAACATTGAACTGGGTAACCATCCTTTTTAAAAGAAATACTTGTTAGTCACATGTTATATTGGCGGGAAAAGCCCCCACCCCACCCCCCCCCCCCCCCTGACAAAAAAAACCACCACCCCAACTTACCATAGTCACCTTTTAAAAAATTCACCTAGTGTCCCCTTTATCCTAAAAAAAGTAACTGCTATATTAAACATTGAACTGGGTACCGGCACTTTTCATTACTTGCATGTATCCTTGCTTACAAATTACATGAATGACATTGACTTATAAAGTTATAAGTCAACTAAAGTCAGACAACAGTCAAGGACCCTACACCACACATCAACCACACTGGGTTAAAATATCCTTCAATTTATACAGCACGACTCCATTCAGTACCTCACACATGCTGTAGATCACGGCACCACACAGTAGCAACACAACACAGTATTGAATGGTGTAGTAGAGTTAGGGCTTTAGGCAATGAAAAAAACCCAAACCTGATGTACGGGCCCGGCCGACCCATTATTTTAGGAATTGGAGAAAATATAGAACATTTCAATGTGCAAATGAATGATTACTGCTCTGCCTAAACACTTCTTTTGCTTGTTGAAAAAAGTTGACAGACATTTGTTGGATTTTATGGTCATTTTCAAGGGAAAATAAGAAGAAAATAACCCAATAGGTTTCTTTTTCTTCGACGCCTTATCGCAAATAAAGATAAAACATATCTTATTCACTGCTGTGTTTGGCTGTACTTAGCCAGTAACAATTTGACTACAATATTAACTACTTACTAACAACCAAGAGTTAAACATAATATCTATTATCATGTTTAGATATTTATAGCAAATACGATTGACTTCTGTGAAGATATACATTTTCAATATATGTTAATTTTTGTTCAATTATTTCAGTGCCAAAATAAAAACAAGCAAATATGTTTCTTAATACAGTTCATGTACAGAAACATTTTACAATATGTGAAATAATTTATTTAGCAGGGTTAAAAGTTTTGTCATGCCAAAATAACCCTTTAATTTGATAGTGTCCCATAACACACTTGAACTTACTAATTCTCTCTCTTTCAGGTCATGTCTGTATTTACTATAGATTACTGTAAAAGCCAATATTTTCGCGTAAAGATATTTTCGCGCATTTTGATATCATACTCATAGACATTTCGCGAATTGTTTTTTTCGCGGGCGACCTTCTGGATGCACTGCATGAATGTTGAAAACAATATTTTAGCGTGTTATAATTTTCGCGGACAAATATTTTGCTTTTACAGTAGTCTGCTGAATACTGTAAAAGTGGAAATTTCTGCGCTTCATTTTATTTTCGCGTTTCCCGCTTGAACCAACTACCGCGAAAATAACAACACACGAATACATTTCTTTTGTGTATAGGTATAAAAAAATGATGAAATTACATATCGCGAATATAAAAACATGCAAAACAGTTAAAAATCTAAAAGCGTGAACAATTAATCACGCCAAAATTACCACTTTTACAGTAATACATTACAGATCTTGACCTTTAATAAGTAAACAGTATAAGTACAAAAAGTGTGCCTAGGGATATGATGCTAGCATGGCTCACGCATGGTTTAGCTCTTATTATAATACATGTATACAATACAATTAGGAATGCATCCTATTTCGGAATTGAATTCAGATTTACGTTGATGACTTACTCAATGATAATCTTTTGAGGAAAAATAGGTTGACTATTTGAAAATGTTTAGTATACAGTAACATACCCTATAGTTATTTGACCAATCTTTCAAATGATTAAACTAAATAATGAAATTTTATGAACCCCCCCCCCCCCCTTTTTTTGTATGTTGTTCACGTGCAATTTTATCGAAACACGTGAAACAGCAACTTCCATCATTTGACTATGAAATCAGTCAGTATACACCTCTGTTATTATGATTTCAATTTATTATTAAACTCACCTAGGATTTGTACTTCAATATGTCTGGGCCTTTCAATAAATCGTTCTACAAACATGGCACCATTCCCAAATGCAGCAAAAGCTTCGGAAGTGGCTCTCTGGAAATTTTCTTCAATTTCCTTAGTAAATTAAAGTAAGAACACATGTGTTACTTAATCACCAAAATAAGATTTGCACAGATGAGAACTGATTCCTTGATAATGTGATCAATTCAGTGAAATATAATTTGGGCTATTTCTCAGATTTAAACATTTTTATTTGTTCAAATAATATACAGGAGCTCTAACAACAAGTTCCTGGCCAGGTAATGTATTTATGGAGCAAATTTCTTTCTGGTTACCTAAAATAATTTAACTTGAAAAGTATCCACTCAATTTGTATGAATGAGGTGTCAAATTGTGGGCAAGAGAATTGCTCATTTAATGTATTAGCTTAGCTAACATAAAAGCTCCTGGTCAAGAACTGTTTGTTTTTGGTGTAAAATCACATGCTAAAATGTTTGCTACTTTTTTCATTCAATTGTTCATTATGAAATTAATCTTTATGTTAAAATGTTGATTGTTGATTGTAATATTGACTTATATGTCTGAAAGCAATCCTACTGAGTTTGTCCAAAGTTTGAGCAGATAACATATCATATGTGGTTTAGTAAAACATGAGGCATAGGGCTTCAGAGTAAACATAATGTGTAAATCTAGCTATCAGGTCAAGGTAAAATAAATAGCAAGTAATTATTAGAATGGTATTGTACATTGTCTATCAAATTAGTATACAGTATCTCAACCATTAAGTTGGAGCAAGGTCTGCAATAGTGTGTAGCAGATGCTCATCAATCCTCATATTTTGCTGCACAATTTTGGAAATGTGTAGCAATTCTATGCCATATGTTAACAAAATTTGAAAAATAAATCAAATTTCAAAATGCAAGCTTATCAAGCAGTTTTGATATACAAAAATAACTTAATGCGGACCCTTAGTGGGAGGAGCTAGGCACTCTTAGACATCCCCTCGGAGACATTCTCGAATGCCGGCTTTCAAACAGTATAAAAGGAGTTTTTTCTGGTAAAAAAACCCCAAACAGGTGATTTGTAATTTGTATACAACTGTAGGGAAACATGGGACAAATAATGACAGACACAATGTGGTGTGCCGCTCCCGGGAATCGAACCCTGTCGGCAATGGTCGGAGTCCACTATAAAATAACTGTTACAGAGCCCATGTGATGCGATCAAGCAAAATGAGTCTGAAGTAGAAAATATCACATTTTTAGTTTTCTACTTGATTTGTTTTGGCCATCTATAATGCAAACTTTTGCAAAAAGAATCATCAATGGACAATTAATTCCAAGGATATGAGCAAATGAAGGGTTTTTCAAACAATAGAAACAAAATAAATACTATCCTTTGTTTGGTTATATCTTGAAATCAATATTTGGGACTTCTGACTCATTTTGCTTGATCACATCACATGCCTTTCCCTGATTGTGCAATCTGCTGGATTTTGTTGGATTTGGCAGGGTTTCTATAGAAATATGAACAAGTGGTCCAATAACCCTATACGGATAGTTTGTATCAATTAAATATAACATGTCGGCCACACAGGACAAATAATGCAAAAAGAATTGGGGTGTGCTGCCCCCAGGGATTGGACCTGTGTCGTCGCGGTTGGAGTCAAGGTGACTGTTCATTCCGCAAAGGAGGTCACGCTCCCAAAATAACTTTTCGGAGCCTATAAATTCCTTTACATTATTGCGCAATGAGAATGCGGTGGACATCGGCCCAGCACTTCTGTTGGATTTTGTTGGTTTTAGGTTCAATTTAAAAAACTGTACACATTTTGTGTCCAATGATTTAGGAAAACAATTTATAGTTTGATCAGTTCCAAATTGGCGAAGCCTCCTGATAGCAGAGAATGAATTTAGAAGGACGCAGACGCACATAAAGGCAACAAGCATTCTGTGCATCATATGCATGACGGTGCATGGAGACCAAACCGTGTGCGTATGGCTATAATCTCGCGTGTACGCTTGGATTACGTTTGCGAGCGTAGAGATAAAAACAAATATTTCTTGCCAATTTGGAACTAATTAAATAAACTATAGTCTATTAAACTAACTGATAAATCTAGTCTAATAATCTTACTGACCTCCATCGTTCTGACAACTCTCATGCCTCTTCCGCCTCCACCATATGCTGCTTTAAGAATAATTGGCAGTCCATGATCTTTACAGAATTCTTTCACTCCGTCCGCAGATGTTACTGGATGGTCAGTACCAGGCACAACTTGTACACCTAATGCAACAAACAAATAAACTGTGTTGAGTCAATGTTTTCAATAATATGGAATGATTTGTGTTTTTGTGATTATCACATCATATCATCTTGGATGTAAGTCATCTTTTCAACTGAATTGATTTGAATAACTGTTGTTCATATCATTTTTGACTTAAATCACCATGCTGATGACTTGGATCTGACTTGAGTCACTATTTTAAAAACACTTAGACTTCATTTGAGTAATTTTCCAACAGATCTCATACTAAGACTAGCTTGAGTTAGTTAAGTTGAAACAAGATAACAAATTTGACCGGTAAAATGAAAGTGATCTGAACATAATAAACAAGATATGAATAAACCTGCTGCAATATATAATATCAAACCAACAATTTACCATCATTCTGTTGTTGGCTGGATTCTGATTTATACTCATACACTATTTAGCCATATATTTGTGACACTTCATACTTGATGGGATAACATTTATAACTTTACCTGACTTAATAGCAATACTCCTGGCCTGTACCTTGTCTCCCATCTTATGTACAACATCTGGAGATGGTCCAATGAATCGGATACCAGCGTCTACACAGGCTTGGGCAAAGTCTGCTCTTTCTGACATAAAACCATAGCCAGGATGAATAGCATCTACATGATTAGCCTAGGAAAAAGGACAATGAAATAGGTTCAATTTAGCACAATATTCTAAAATTACAGGGTACTAAAATTAATGTTTGGAAGGCTAATAAAAGGAAACCGACTTGTTGTGCGGGAGGAGGGGGAACCCTCACAGCAAACATTACAAGGAGAAGTCTGGCCCAAACGCCAAGGAAAGAGAGATGGGCACTCCACGCACAAGCTTAGCTCGGCACGACACTTGACTTGACTTTCATTTTTTTACAGGGTACTGCCAAAGCGTTGAGAATAGAAAAGGGAAGCCATCTGTTTTTCACAATGGATCAGTCCCACTCATAACAGGGAAAGGGTCCAAGTAATGACTCTCCATTTCTGTCTGCATATGGGCAGAAATTATCCTAATTAATCAAATGTTTTAATTTCTTGGAATTTCTACATGACTATTACCAAATTGTTTGAGAAAACTGGTTTAAGTTTCATTTGAGGATATTGTCCACATCCAAAACATTATCACAAGGGCAATGGTATATCGTGCACAAAAGCTGTCAGATCTTTTCAATAAATCAACAAATGTAATGAGTGTTACCTTTGCAACCCGTATGATATCCGGTATAGCTAAGTAGGCTTGTACTGGTGGTAATCCCTTTCCTACTAAGTAAGCTTCATCTGCTTTACTCCTGTGCATATTTCTTGTATCTTGTTCTGAATAGATGGCAACAGTACGTATGCCAAGTTCTGTACAAGCTCGGAATACTCGCACAGCAATTTCTCCTATAAATTGCAACAGAAACATGTTAGAATATTTAAATGATTATCATCTTACTCAACTCTCCATAGATCCATACATGTAGGAGTAACCCCTCATATCATATCTTGCAAATAAACCCTCCATTCTAAATTTGTTCCTCCCTCTGATCAAAAAATCTTCAGAATTCATCTCTGGCGTCAATTCTTTCCAATGATTATTTATAATTGATCAATTTTATTTAACAATTTCACCATAACTAAAATATTATTGTAGTAAAAACAACAACAATATAGTCATCAAAATATATTTTGGGAAATTTCATCCCAAGTATGTGCCTATTGTTGTACCAAAACCATTCAAAAGACTTACTAGAGCCTATTTTAAAGTAAATTTTTGAACTTGAAAAGGATTAGCATTCAAAGATGTTAAAACTGACCCCGATTAGCTGCCATAACTTTACGTATGGGTCTCTTCTCCGGGGTCTGTGTGCTAGTAGCAGAGCTTCTGAGAGGGTCACTCTTCTTTTGGCCAACATGGCTGCTTGTTGCTAGGCAACGTAGTGTCTGGTAGGTATGTCCATTTTCTGATGTAACTATTTTGGCAGATTTTGATGCCTGCACTTTCAACTGCCACACCCGGGAGGCATGGGCCCGCAGCATCCTGTCTTGATATTTGTCAGCCAATTACAGCAATCTGTAACACATTGAAAAATAAACATCATGTTTTTCCATTTTTAGTTCTAGTTGAGTTACATACAAAAATACATTACTGTATTATCCCTATTAAGCGCCCAGGGCGGTTAGCGAAGTCATTTTGGGTGGGCGCTTATTATGTTTAATTACCTTATTTATCGTGGAGATTGGCGAATTCAGCAAGGTTGCGAAGACATTTTGTTCTGTAAACATACATATGGGCGGCCATCTTTGCTTTTCATTTGTGGCTAAAATACAACACTACGCATATTCATACGCATTTCGCACTACGCATGTTCAAAACCACCGAGAATAAACTCGCCTGTCACTGTACAGGCAGTGGTATCAGCGCTACTGAACGTGTAGCATTAAGTGCCTAGTGGGATTGGGGAGAGCAGGCGGCGATCAAACCAGGCTTTACTGGTACTGCTTTACTGAAGGACGCCGTGTACAGTGCTACAGTAATTGAAAAGGTGGGCGCTTATAAGGGATTGTTTGTTGGTAGTCATTGAGAAAAACAGGGGTGGGCGCTTAATAAGGGCATGGGCGCTTAATAGGGATAATACGGTATACATAAATAAGCCAATTAATTCTACATACAGTATAGGATTTGTGATGAAAAGGAGGGGCTGTCTTATAACCATACATGCAAAGACACCATAACCACACAAAGTCTAAATTTGTTGGGTCCCACTGCATCCAATAATGTTAAAATTGTACCTTGCAGACCTTCGATCCAACAAATCTTGACAATTTGAGTCTTAGTCCATTCAAATTGAATCCTAGACACAAACATTTTGAAGGTGGAGAAGCCTGACATCATCAAATGTTACAATACAGATAAAAATGCAGTATAATTATTAACTTCAGAGTTCAGACAAAGCATTGCAATCACAATAAACTGAATTAATTAAGACGTTATAGTTCCAAATGAATCCAAATTAGGCATAGTTGAGATTGGCCCATGTATGTCTTTTAGAAATAATTGTTTTCACAATTACCATACATCAATATTATCAGTGCACTGGTCAGCCTGGTAGGTTTGTAAGTGTATACATAGAGCTGTATTGATTTATGATGAATAAATCAATGCAATATTGTTAACAGTGCGTTAAACAGGTTTTAATTAGCAAATTACATTACTTGGCTAATGGAATATTTAGCTATGGGGTATGATGAAAAGAGTCGTTATAGCCGTCTTCAATATCTTGGCAAGTGGAATGTGCATGTGTGAATTTATGCGAAGTGGGGAGGGGGGGGGGGGGGGGGTGCAGTCAGGTATATAAGGCCAATTTGTTTGTGTGTGTTGCCCTCAGGTGTCAACAATTTTGAGCATTTTATTTCATGCAGGAAAGAGTATAAAGCGGTTCAAAATTTAAATCTTAAAAAACAAAAATGCCAACCCTAGTTTTCGAGATTTTCGGGTTGGTCGCCGAGGGCAACACTACATTTATTTTTATTTTTGCCTAATGTTATAATCATCTGCATGCTAAGGGTACCAAATCGCCAATTTCTAAGAATATTGATGTTTTTTTCAACCTGAATGTCCACGCTAAGAGTTGCTTAAGCCAATAGCCACATGTCATCATTGTAATAATAGCCAAAATGGTTACCTTTAAGACTAATTTCCCTACAGATCATAAAATTACTTAATACGTTAATTTCAGTCTAAACTCTGTCTTGAAGACCTATCCTTTACTCTGTGTATGATTTGTCGAGCTATAATTAAGCTTAGGGATTTCCCGTGAATTTTTTAGGTGAAAACCGTGGGCAATTTTTGTGAAAACCGCGATTTACCGTGTTTATTGAGATTTCAAGAAAAAGCCGCGCTGAAATTCCTTGATTTACGGAGCGGCGGTCGTATTTTTAGGCATTCGAAACAATTACCAATTCCCGGCGGCCTAGGCGGCCTTTCTTCCTCATTTTTTTGCCAGTGACTAAAGACAGCCCGTAGCTGCGTTGATGACACACGTGTTGTTAGAAATTTCGCATGAAAGTAGTAATAAAATCTCTATTTTTCGTACTAAATGCAAACAAAATGTTTGGTACGATGTTAATATTAATAATAAAGCTGTTTTGCGCAACCATTTGTACAAATAATAGCCCAATAAACATGTTTTTAATACTTTTCATACTACGTTTTTTAAGTTACTGTATGTAAATTATTATTTTGTTTTTCCTTGCGAGAGGTCATGACGTGACCTGAAAACATTTATAGTCGCACGTACACAAACCTCATCTCAACCAATCGGAGTACCCCGATCTATTTACAACATTATTATTGTAATTTATTCATCATCACGTGATTTATTTTCATCAATGAATTTTGTTTGCTGTTGTCGGCAAACCTTATCTCAACCAATCGGAGAACTCCGATCTATTTACAACATTACTATTGTAATTTATTCATCATCACATGTCAATGTTGCTGTTGTCTACAATGGCGTCGTTCATGATTTAATACTAGCACGTGCGTGTATTTCCCGGGGATAGTATTTTCGGTACCGTATTTTCTTTACAACAGTAATTGTATGCAATCGATATGAATGAATAATCACCCATTGAACGCCCTGGATTAACTTTTTTATCAACTAACAACCTTTCTGAAGGGGGTGGCGTTTGTAAACAATCTCTTCGTTCTTTTGAATTTAGTTTGAAGTAGGCCTACCTATATTTCTTTAGAAGAAGACAGTCTTTTGTTTATCTCATTCAAATAAATTCGATATTATACAATTGAACTTCAATCAGTCGTGTCAAGTAGGCCTAGGGTTGAATGCACAGTACATTGTGCGTCGATATCGTCTTGAAAGGAAATATTTGAATTCGGAAAATTGATTTTTGCTATTAAATAAAACTGTAAAAATCGGCTTGTCGGACAATTATCGCGGCTGAAATAACAATTCCGCGATTTTACGGTACTGTTTACAAATTCCGCGATTTTGATGATTTTAGCATGAATACCGTGAATTGCGGCATGAATACCGGGAACACGGGAAACCCCTAAGCTTAGCTATAATCCAGGTTAAGGGTGACGGATAATTACAACTTTTATACATGAGTTGATGAGTGCCCCATCCCCGGAACTGGGCGGTAAAAAAAGAAAGCACATTCTAACCAATTATTATGCACCTGAATACCGTCTCATAATGGTCGGTGCCATGCATGCAAAAGACACTTGAAGTGCAATTAAAACTATGCAAGGATTGTGGAGGCCACTGCAGGGAGAACAGGGCATTTGTGACACCAACCATAATTTAAAATAATTAACAATTATTTAAAGAATTTATTATTTTAAATAAATTTCACAACTCCCTTGATTACATGTAACCATTATTGAGTTCTTTTCAATCTTTTGCTGATTGATGTGATATTTTATGGGTACAGCCAGCCAGCCAGCAGGTCACGCTCAGCGCACTGCAAGGTCATTTTTTCTTTCACAGGATATTGCTGGTTCATGCAAGCTCCAAAGAATTCTAAAATTTTCCAAATAGAAAAGCTCACTTTAGATCGCTTTCTCAACAAACCAGCGTAACCCTTACCCCGGTTTAGGGTTTTTGACCGGGATCACAATTTTTGAGGAAAAAGTGATTGTATTGCATGTTTCCATGTTGACGTATATCTTTTTTTTTGTCAAAACCATTATTTTTCATTCAAAACTACATTCAAACTAAATAAACTAAGTGTAGAATAAACACTTCCACAGTTATGTAACCTGTTGATTTTTAGGTAAATGGACATTATTTGTTAAATATTTAGACAACTTTTGAAAAAAAATGCTGTGTGATGAAAAAGTGCTTTTTTGAGCAAAAAGTGCTATTTTGGGCAAAAGGTGCTTTTTTGGTGCTTTTTGCGCTTTTGAGCATTTTCCCTGTCCTTAGGTCAGAGGTTCAAAGTTTATGACCCAAAATACAGTGCACACCAGAACTAGATTTTCAAGATGGCGACGAACATAAACTCACACGGAACATATTTTTCCGACTGTACACTGAATTCAAGCCGATTTTATACATAAAAGCATTATTTTTACGCACTAAATTTTATATTTCTAGAAAGAGCATTCCTTGAATTGTACAAATGTTTTTAAAAATAGGATTTGGAAGTCGGAAAGGTGAGAAATAATTAGTTACTTTGAGCTACATTTCACACACAAACAGATAGGAAATTGAAAATCACCGTTTCGTTGGACTTCTAAGTATAGTAATACTAGCCTACTATAGTAGTAGTACTACTTCTTATCTATAATCAGATTTATAATTGAACAAAGACATTGAAGCAGCATTTTGCTTAAATTTAAGTTTACCTTCTTGCTGGGAGAGAGTTTCTTACCGAATCTAATGGTATCATCGATGGTATGATATCGCCATCAATTCCAGAGATTTTGAAGGTTTTTTAACGACCCTAAATTTAAATGCAGAACTGATGTCAAGGACAAAATTAAAATTGAAAATGGCATGAATTGAAATTTGAATGGGCGACAGCAATATGAGATGACCTCGTTCGATAACCTATTCACCTCCGTCATAGTTCCTCTTACACTTGCAGTGTATTAGTATAAGATTGGATGGGCATCTACAGTTAAGCCCACAATTATTCATACCCCTTGGAAAATATGAGTTTTTTTGCGTTTTTCTCATATCTATACCAGCTGGAGTGGTGGAACTTTCGCTTTACACTAAAGACAATTAGTTTGCAAGTACAAATCAATATATTTGGGCTAAACATTTTTGCATAACAATAGAATTGTACAAGAATTGTGTTTTTATGCCTGTCCAAAATTATTCATACCCCATACCAACTCTCAGGACTGAGGCCACTTTTTGTGATAATGCACATGTTTTTGACATTCCAAACATTCTTTATATTGTGTGATAGGCTTTTATATTGTTATGTAATTAGTCCATGATGTGTGCATACAATGTGTCCTACTGAATGTACATTGAGGATATTATAGGACAACACAATAGCTCTTTGACAGCATGGCGAAGGAGATCAAATAACTCAGTGAGGACCTTTTTTGTGCATTGTGAATGCTCACAAAGAAGGGAAAGGCTGTAAAGCTATTTCGAAGTAATTTCAAGTGCCAAATTCTACCATATAAAGCATGATTAGGAAGAACAAGACAGTTAAAATCAGTTAAAATCAGTTAAAAACCCTGAAGAACACGGTCGGAAGCCAACAGTGTCCCCTTATTTGACAAGGAAAGTATGGTGACAGGCCAACAACAATCCACATATCACCGTCAATGATCTCCTGAACAACCTTGGTGAGTCTTGGACCAAGATATTAAGGCAGACACTCCAGCAGACATAGTACACAAGAGTTCGCCATGGACTCCGACCAAGAAAGACTCTACTCCTGAAAAGAGACAATAAGAAACTCATCTAGCATTTGCAAGAGCACTTCTGGACAAAGATCCAAGTTTTTGGTCTTCAGTGTTTGGGTTGTTTAAGATGCAAGACAAGTTTCTCTGTGTCTCTTTTAAGGAGTAGAGTCTTTCTTGGTCGGCCTCCATGGAGACCTCTCATGTGCCATATATGCTGGAGTGTCTGCCATGATATCTTGTCCAATAATTGCAAGGTTGTTCAGGAGAGCATTGATGGTGATCTGTGGATTGTTGTTGGCCTTTCGCAATACTTTTCTTGCCAAACAAGGGGACACCGCTGGCTTCCGACTGCATCCTTCAATGTTTTTTTAGTGAGTTGAACGTCTTGTTCTTGCTAATTATGCTTTGTATGGTAGATTCTTGCACTTGGAATTGTTTCGAAATAGCTCTGCAGCCTTTCCCCTCTCTGTGAGCATTCACAATATGCACAAAAAAGTTATTTGATCTTCTTCGCCATGCTGTCAATGAGCTAGAGTGTTGTCCTATAATATCCCTCATTGTGCATTCAATAGGACACATTTGTAATGCATCCACATTGTAGCACACATCATGGAATAATTAGTATAATTACATAACAATATAAAAGCCTATCACACAATATAAAGAATGTTTGGAATGTCAAAAACATGTGTATTATCACAAAATGTGGCCTCAATCCTGAGAGTTGGTATGGGGTATGAATAATTTTGGACAGGCATAAAAACACAATTCTTGTTCAATTCTATTGTTATGCAAAAAATGTTGAGCCCAAATATATTGATTTGTACTTGCAAACTAATTGTCTTTAGTGTAAAGCGAAAGTTCCACCACTCCAGCTGGTATAGATATGAGAAAAACGCAAAAAACTCATATTTTCCAAGGGGTATGAATAATTGTGGGCTTAACTGTATGGCTTTATATGCCTTACCCAATAAATATCCCGAACTACTAAGTCTAGTACAGCATGTACAGGTAATACAGATGATAATTCAGGCGCGTAGCCAGCATTGTCATTCCGGGGGGGGGGGGGGGGGGGGGGGGGGGGGGGGGGGGGGGGGGGGGGGGGGGGGGCAAACATCAATATCGTCCCTATTTTTTTTCTTAAAAGGTTGCCCCAATTTTTTTTCTAGTCACTTACCTCGTGAATTTCACGTAAGTGTGGGGGGGGGGGGGGGAGGTCAACAAATTTCGCAGTCAAAAAAAATCGCACAGTAAATGTACTACATGAACAATTCGGCTATATCTTGCCAGACGTCCCGTACGGAATAAACCGTGGGCAATTACTACGCATTTAAATTGGTTTGAGCATGCGCATATGAGTCACGGGACGTCTAGCAAGACATTGCCAACAATTCTCGTCCCCATTTTTTCGCTTCTCCGTCCCCATTTAGCAAAAAAAATCCAAGTCCAAAAAAATAATCGCACAGTCCAACAAAAATCGCACAGTAAATGTACTAAAAAATAGTAAATCATCTAAATGTACAATTTTTCCTTCTATTTTATTTGGCTATCCTCCACCTTTTTCTTCTCTTTCTCCCTCTCCTTCCCCTTCTTTCTCTCTTTTCTCCCCTTCTTCTCGTCCCCATTTTTCCGCTTCTCCGTCCCCATTTTAGGTGTCCGGGGGGGGGGGGGGGGGGGGGGGCAGTCTGCCCCACTGGCTACGCTACTGTGATAATTGTACTTGTAGGAATGGTTGCCGAATTCTACTACTAAACACACACGTCCACGTCATGAATAATATTTCAAGATTTTGTGTTTTAAAGTCCATTGTCAATATAGGCATTATTGAAAGTCTTTTTTTACATTGCAAAGCATGCTATAAATAATAATTACCACTCCGAATGATTTCTCTGGACGGTTAATTCTTCTTTTATTGGCACCAAACTCGAAACTTTGACATGCAGCAGAGAGCAATCACGCACAGCCTCTCGATCTCACGCAGCTCCAGAATAATAAATAATCAATCAATCAATCAATAGTATGGTTTGAAAGTTGATGTCGCTATTTCAATTTGTCGCTTTCACGCAAGCCTAAACGACGTTTGCAATACCTGCTTGTGCGAGAGAGCGAAACGCTATAACCAGTGATGTTGTGAACCAGTAATATTGTGAACTAGTGATGTTGTGAACCAGTGATCCTGTGAACCAGTGTTTTTATGAACGACAATGTTTATTTGATGGATATTGATGTCTAACTTTACACGCATACAGCGGTGCACCTGAAAGAAGAGGTGGGATCTCCAAGATTGATTGATTGATTGATTGATATAACTGATCACAAACTATAAAAGTTATGATACCTGATGCATGGTACTAACCTTTTTTTCTCCATGAGT